>VXBP01008048.1:33779-121900 GCA_013400115.1 Rhinopomastus cyanomelas
GGGGGGGGGCAGATATTTTTCAACTTTTTAAACCCAAAATTTAAACTTCTCTGCAGAAAACACACAAATCAGGCTGACAGATTCTGTTTGGCTTTTAGAGCAGAACTGTTATAAGCAGTGCAATAAGGTCAGCTATATGAAGATGAGCCCTTATTTCCTACTGCTTGTGTTTACACTTTGCTCTGGGCAGGAGCAAAAGCTCAGCAAGAGATACTTTTCTGATAATGTGATGTATGTAAAAATCCCTCTGTAATAGTCAGCAGTAGTAGGCTGGGCCTTGGGAGATCTCATTCATTCATGAACTTGGCTGGCGGGCTGACTTTTTCAAATTCCTTCCCTCCTTGTGCTTTAGTTTTCTTGGTTTAAGGAGTTAAATGATGACAGTCTTTAAAAAAATCACATCGAAGGCAATGCTAGGAAGAAATGAATTTTTATGAGATTTGTGGAGCACATAAAAGCTTTTCAATCTATTTTCAAAGATAGCAGCTGTAGTTTCCCTATTTTGAACTAATCTATACAGTTTTACTGTGGTTTCTACTGAAGGGCTTATACTGAAGGTTTTTCTTATTGAATGCAAATGATGCTGAAAGCTCTTGTCAGGAAGGCATTGGGAAAACCAACATAGCTCAACAATAATGTATTGAGTGTCGTTATTGCTTCCATACTCGTTATGCATGTTTCACCCTTCCTTCTAGCACTCTTTTTTCAGAATCTTAGGAGCGCCTGGCTGCCACTTTAGGCCAAGAAAGTAAGGGTCTGGTGTGAAGATACATTCCATGCACTATACAAACAGTAAATGGACACCATAGTTTCACAGGGGGATGAAGAAAACTGCATGTCATGGCTTGCCAAAGGCTTTCTTCATAGAATCACAGAATTAGTGAGGCTAGAAAAGATGTCTAAGATCAAGCCTGGCCTATGACCTAGCATCGCCACTTTGGCCAGACAAAGGCACTAAGGACTATAGCCAGTCTGTCCTTAAACATCTCCAGGGATAGGGACTGCACCCTGGGGTGAAGAAGAAGAAGCATAATCATAGAATCATTAGGGATTGGATGGGACCTCGAAAGATCATCTAGTCCAATCCCCCTGCAACAGCAGGGTCACCTAGAACAAGTCATAGAATCAGTCAGGGTTAGAAGGGACCACATGATCATCCAGTTCCAACTCCCCTACCATGGGCAGGGACACCCCACCCAAGGACTAGGCCTCAACCACCTACCTGGGCAACCCATTCCAGGCTCTCACCACTCTCACTGTGAAGAACTTCCTCCTCACATCCACTCTAAATCTACCCATCTCCAGCTTTGCTCCATTCCTCCTAGTCCTGTTGTTACCTGACATCCTAAAAAGTCCCTCCCCAGCCTTTTTGTAGGCCCCCTTCAGATACTGGAAGGCCTCAATAAGGTCACTTGGGAGCCTCCTCTTCTCCACACTGAACAGCCCCAACTCTCTCAGTCTGGCCTCATAGAAGAGGTGCTCCAGCCCTCTGATCATCCTCGTGGCCCTCCTCTGCACTTGCTCCAGCACCTCCACATCCTTCTTGTAATAAGGGCTCCAGAACTGGACGCAGTACTCCAGGTGGGGTCTCACCAGAGCAGAGGGAGAGAATCACCTCCCTTGACCTGCTGGCCACACTTCTCCTGATGCAGCCCAGGGTGCGGTTTGCCCTCCGGGCCACAAGTGCACACTGCTGGCTCATGTTGAGCCTTTGGTCCACAAGCACCCCCAAGTCCCTCTCCCCAGAGCTACTCTGCAACCAGTCACTGCCCAGCCTGTATTTGTGCTTAGGATTGCCTCCACCCAGATGCAGGACCTTACACTTGGTCTTGTTGAACCCCATCAGGTTGGCTTGTGCCCACCTTTCCAGCCTGTCCAGGTCCTTCTGGATGGCATCCCTGCCCTCCAGCGTGTCTGCTGCACCACACAGCTTGGTGTCGTCAGCAAACTTGCTGAGGGTGCACTCAATGCCTTTGTCCATGTCACTGACAAAGATGTTGAACAAGACTGGTCCCAGGAACGATCCCTGAGGGACTCCGCTTGCCACTGGCCTCCACTTGGACATGGACCCATGACAGCCATCTTTGGGTGTGGCCATCAAGCCAGTTCCTTACCCATCTAGTGGTCCACCCATCAAAGCCATGTTCCACCAGCTTGGAGACCAGAATGTGGTGCGGGACAGTGTCAAAGGCTTTGCTCAGGTCCAGCTAAATGACATCGGTTGCCCGCCCCTCATTCATTAATGTTGTGACCTGTTCATAGAAGGCCACCAGGTTTGTCAGGCAGGATTTGCCCTTGGTGAAGCCATGCTGATTGTGCTCAGTCACCTCTTCACTACTCTTCTGTCTCAGTAGTGCCTCCAGGAGGATCTGCTCCATTGTCTTAACGGGCACAGAGGTGAGACTGACGGGCCTATAGTTCCCTGGCTTCTCCTTCCTACTCTTTTTGAAAGTAGGAATTATGTTTCCCCTTTTCCAGTCAGTGGGGACTTCACCAGACCACCATGACTTTGAGAATATAATAGAGAGGGTTTTAGCAACCTCCTCTGCCAGTTCTCTCAGTACCCATGGGTGTATCCCGTTGGATCCCCTGGACTTGAACACTTTCAGGTCCTTCAGGTGATCACGAACCTGATCTTCACTTATGATGGGCAGTTCTTCCTTGCAGTCCCTGCCATTATTTTCCATGACTCCAGGAGTGCAGCTGGAGTTCTTTGTAGTGAAGAAGCATAAGCTATTACTACTCTTTATGAAAACAGTTTGTGACCCTATACCATGATGTTGAATTGTCCACCTGCTTTTTAATTCAAAACTTTAGAAGCCAGTAATAACTCTTGAAAAAAAAAAAGATGTATTTTGATCTAGAAATAGTCTACCACTCCCATTAGGATTCAGATATTCACAGAACATTAGGGATTGGAAGGGACCTGGGGTTGTTCTTGCCCAGATGCAAGACTCTACACTTGCCCTTGTTATAGTTCATTAAATTTCTCTCTGACCATCTCTCCAGCCTGTCCAGGTCTTGCTGAATGGCAGCACAGTCTGCTGGGGTGTCAGCGACACCACCCAGCCTTGTGCCATCAGCAAACTTGCTGACAGTGCACCCTAATCCCTCATCCAAATCATTAATGAACAGTGTGAATAGGACTGGTAATAGATTGAATAGTAATGATTTCTGAGGGTTTTGTCCTTGCCAAATCGTAACTGCATTCATGTGTGTGACGAGGGCAAGTAAAAATGCATGCTGTGCTGTTTTGACAAGTCTGTAACACAGCCGGAGGAGCAGGGCCTTGAGCGGAAAACAGAGTTTATTGTTGGATCCTACAGTGTAAGGATAAGTTTGCATAACCCATCACCATTGAGACAAAGGAGAATACCTCTGACCAGAAGTATCCCAACAGAAAACCCAAAGATAATGAGAGTCCATGACAAAGCAAAACACATCCAAATCTAGCATAGAAAATATCCATTAAACTTACAGTCCACGTCATTAGTGAGACTGTCTGCAGCAGCCTGTTTGCAGAGAGGGAGACGGAAACTCCCACAGAGAGATGGCACAACTTTCTCTTCCCGGGGGGGGGGGTGGATGTCTCTGCAAGCAGCCTCGCATTTATACTGTGGTGCTGGTTCAGCAGCTTCCCCCCTGAAGCAGACAGCTGTCACCATCCAATCCAGACTCTCTCTCTCAACGTTGCCTGCCTCTGAGAAAGCGAGCCGGGGAGGATTTCTCTCCACATCCCCTCACGAGACTCTGGACATTGGCAGTCTCTCACAGGGAAAAGGAATCATCCATGTGTCAACCTCAGTTCTCAGCACTTCATATGCTAGCACAGATAGCTGCTATCAATCATGAGACCTTCGCAAAACCCAGCTTGTCATTTTCTTTCCCTCATTCTTGTTCTGGTAAAATAAGTGCATGAAGATTATTTGAGTTTATTAAATATATGAGTTGTACTTTTGACCCGGATTGAAGGTTTTAGGCATCGGTTCTGTACTCCACACACCAGTGTAAGCTCAGTTTGCATTAATAAGACTCAAGCTAAATACCAGAATTACTTCTCCAGGGGTAGTGCCATGTTTATTGGGATGACTTGGTCTAGGTGATCCTGCTGTGGCAGGGGGATTGGACTAGGTGATCTTTTGAGGTCCCTTCCAATCCCTAGTAATTCTATGAATCTATGACTATAAACCCTTACAGCCGGAATAATTCTATTCCGTATTTTCAGATCAGTTGTCAAATAATTAGTGATGAGATCAGTTCTGATGGTTCCTGTTGTAGGTGCCCATATTTTAACCATAATCTTAATATTGTCTGTTCTGGAACTTCAGAAGTAGTTAAGTACCAGCAACAGTGTGGCCAGCAGGATTAGGGATGTAATTCTCCCCCTGTACTGGGCACTGAGGAGCCCTCCCCTTGAGTACTGGGGGCAGTTCTGAGCCCATCACTTCAAGAAAGAATTGAGGGGCTGGAGCAAGTCCAGAGTAGCAGTGAGGTTGAAGAAGGGAGTGGGGGGAAAGTCTGATGAGGAGAGGCTGAGTTTAGCTTGGAGAAGAGGAGACTCAGAGGGGACCTTTCCCTCTCTGAAACTCCCTGAAGGGAGATTGTAGTCAGGTGGGGGTTGAGCTTGTCTCCAAGGCAACTAGTGCCAGGACAAGAGGGCAGGGCCTGAAGCTGCACCAGGGTAGGGTCAGGCTGGGTGTTAGGAAGCCTTTCCTCATGGAAATGGTGATCAGACCCTGGAATGGACTGCCTAAGGCAGTGGTGGAGTCCCCATCCCTGGAGGTGTTGAAGGATAACCCGACTGTGGCCCTTAGTGCCCTGTGGTTGGGCTGGAAGAACTCAGAGGGCTTTTCCAGATTGAGCAGATTGAGTAATTCTGTGGTTCTGTGTGTGCATGATTCTGGATGAAGTGCTTCAAACAAGTGGCTATGGGTTAAGAGACATCACATCAAAGGCTGTTATCTCTCATGCCTCTGCAATGGTATTTTTAATGCAATATTTACCAAACTTTGATCCATACATTGATAGTAATGTTTTGATAACATGTCTACTAAGTTACAAGATAAAAGTTTAAAATTATTTCTCTTGGCATAGTTTATTTACTGTTGTTGGGTGAGGAAGCCGTGGCATTACAAATGGCCGTGCAGCTGGTTCTCAGTTTGAACTATGTAAAAGATTTGGACAATCTGTCACAGAGAATTCAGTATGAAACATCTCTTTGGCCAAAATCCTGCATTAATTTATACAAAATCTGCCTCTGATATTACTGGGACCAAAACTAGGTATGCTCCTATAGGTCTCAATAAATGGCCTCATTGGGAAAGTTCGGTTGCCTTGACACTGAAAAGTGAATGCAGGAAACATGAATCTATGGAAGTTGTGATACAAAGTCCTGGGATATTCGAGTGTGCTAAAAGTGTTTGGAAAACGAGAAGGGTCTCTGTGTGGTAGAAAATGGTACAAGAAAAATATAGTGGAGAAATGATTGAAGAAAATAATTAGCATAACAGTAGGCAAATAGCTGGTATTCATGCACAAATCTTGAATGGGCTGAGGAAAGCAAAATGAGAACTGAAATGAGACAATAGGAGACAGAAGTCAGAATGTTAGCATCTTGCACATCAACATCAAGCAAGAAATGTGTGGTGAGACTTGTTTTAATAGGAGTCCTGAGACCACAAGAGGAGTCGTTTTGTTTTCTCTGAGGAAATGTAATATCACATCTCTTTCAGCAAATGCAAGATAACGTGCACAATTCCATAAAAACTTTCAGAAGACATGTTTGTATGTCCATCCCACAGTTGAAAGAAGCATGTCAAGGAAGGGAGCCAGAAGACCTGTGTGGTTAAATAAGGAGCTGCTGGGCAAACTCAAGAGGAAGGAAAAAAATCTATAGGCTGTGGAATGGGGGCATGGCCACTTGGGATGATTATAAGACTGTAGTTAGAGGATGCAGGGACTCAACTAGGAAAGCCAAGGACTCCTTGGAATTAAACCTTGCAAGAGAGGTCAAAGGCAATAGAGAGAGTTTATTCAAATACACTGCAGCTAAAACTAAACCTAGAGGCAATGTAGGCCCCCTGCTGAAAGAGGTGGGTGCCCTGGAGACAGAGGATACAGAGAAAGCAGAGATGTTGAACACCTTCTTTGCCTCTGTCTATACTTCTAGGGGCCGTCCTGTTACCAAGCCCCAGACTGCTGAGGGTCCAGAGGAAGCTGAGACAAGGAGGAGCCTGCCCTGGTTGATGAGGACTGGGTTAGGGATAAGTTGATCAAACTGGATGTGCACAAATCCATGGGCCCAGATGGGATGCACCCGCGAGTGCTAAGGGAGACGGCGGAAGTCATTGATTGCTAAGCCACTCTCCATCATCTTTTCTAAGTCATGGGGATCGGGAGCGGTGCCTGGGGGCTGGAGGATAGCAAATGTCACTCCAATCTTCAAAAAGGGTAAGAAGGAGGACCCAAGTAACTATAGACCTGTCAGCCTCACGTCCATCCCAGGAAAGGCGATGGAACAATTTGTCCTTGATGCTGTCTCTAGGCACGGCAAAGACAAGAGGGTCATTAGGGACAGTCAGCATGGCTTCACCTATGGAAAGTCATGCCTGATCAACCTGATAGCCTTTTATGAGGGCATAAGCAGGTGGATAGATGATGGCAGAGCAGTGGATGTGGTCTATCTTGGTTTCAGTAAGGCCTGTGGCAGGGGGATTGAACTACATGTTCTTTCAAGGTCCCTTCCAATCCCTAATGATTCTATGATTCTGTGATTTGACACAGTCTCTCACAGCATCCTCACAGCCAGACTGAAGCAGTGTGGTCTGGATGATCGGGTAGTGAGGTGGATTGTAAACTGACTGCAGGATAGAAGTCAGAGAGTAGTGGTCAACGGGACAGAGTCGAGTTGTAGGCCTGTATCTAGCAGAGTTCCACCAAGGTTTGGTACTGGGAAGGGACTAGAGGGAAAGTCTGATGAAGAGAGGCTGAGGGAGCTAGCAGTGTTTAGCCTGGAGAAGAGGAGACTCAGTGGGGACCTTCTCCCTCTCTATAACTCACTGAAGGGAGATTGTATTCAGGTGGGGATCAGGCTCTTCTGCCAGGCAACTAGTGACAGGATGAGAGGGCAGGGCCTGAAGCTGCACCAGCGTAGGGTTGGGTTGGATGTTAGAAAGCCCTTCGTCGCAGAAAGGGTGATCAGACCCTGGAAGGGACTGCCTAGAGCAGTGGTGGAGTCCCCATCCCTGGAGGTTTTGAAGGACAGCTTGGCTGTGGCACTTATTGCCCTGGTCTGGCCAATGTGGTGATGTTAGGTCCTGAGCTGGTTTGTATAAGCTCAGAGGTCTTTTTCAGCCTCAATTACTCTGTGATTCTGTGATATCAAATGTGAATCTGTCTTACTGTAATTGAGACTCATAATTAAAAGTTCTAGTCAATGAAGAGGTAAAGCAGAGATTCCAGAAAGCGCTGCAGCGTTCTAAACATCTGAAACTTTACTGCTGTCTGAGTATGATCTTTTCCACTGACTGCAAATGAAGTATAAATGTGCGTAAGTTTGTAAATTTGGTTAAGGGTTATGGTTTTAAAACACTTCCTATTTGTATTTTGGTTTGGCTTCCATGGAGTGATGCCAGAGCAGTGTGGAGCACATCTCACCTTCTGTGGTGCTGTCTGCAGAAGACTGGGATCACACTGCTCTCAGTCGTATGAAACTGTCCTTTTCTTATGACTTTAAAGTAACGCGCGACACCAAAAAGTGAAGGCAACGCGGTCATCTAAGCTTGTAACTGCGCTTGTGTGTGTGATTGCACAGCTCTATGTTTCTACATTAGCGTGCTGGAGTTTAGCACACTGACTGACAAAATGCAAATGACCCCTCAGAAGACTCATTCAGTCTTTCAGCAAGAAAACCTCTGCTGTATGCCGAGAACAGTCAGTCCGAAGTCTCTTGTTGAATTTCAAGGGTATTTGTGCAAGGCGTTTCCCTGTACTTCCTCTCCCCTACATTCTAGTTGCCTTGGAACATTTCAGAGAGATTAGGTGTTTGGTGAACACAGAATCTTCTGCAGACCTGAAAGCCTTTCATTAGACAGATGTGGGTGCATTCACAGGTGAGGGTAAGTCTGGACATTTTTCTGGACTGATAAATACATGCTACTGAGGAAATGTCTTGAAGTAGTGAAAGCCCTCTCACTAGGGATTATGCTGTTATGGACAGTGGATTTCACCTAAAACAAGAATTTTCACTTGGAGTAAGCATGCATCGATCTAGTGGCTACTTGTTGGCAACATGAAGTATGTAAACAAGAAACAAGGAGGAATGTATTACGTCTCATATTTGAAATGTTATAGGGACAGGAATGAAACTAACTGTTTTCTGAGGTTTTGTGAAAGCTGAAACAGCAGCTGATAGCTCAGAGGGTTTTTGGGGTTTTTTGTTGGTTTTTGTGTTTTTCCAAAGATTTTCTGTGGAAGTCTTCTTGTAGGAAGGTTTCCACAAATCAGCACGTTGTTTTGCTTGATTACAGGTTGTTGCATCTTGTATGTTGTATAATTATGTAATGATGTGGTGAGACCGCATCTGGACTATTGTGTCCAGTTCTGGGCCTCCCAGTTCCAGAAGGACACAGAACTGCTTGAGAGAGTCCAGTGCAAAGCCACAAAGATGATGAAGGGAGTGGAGCATCTCCCTGGTGAGTACAGGCTGAGGGAGCCGGGTCTCTTCAGCTTGGAAAAAGGGAGACTGAGGGGTGATGTCGTTAATATCTATAAATGTGGAAAGGGCAGGTGTCGGGAAGGTGGAGTCAGGCTCTGCTCAGGGGCATCCAATGATAGGACAAGAGGCAACAGGTGTGAGCTGGAACATAGGAGGTTCTACATAAATATCAGAAGGAACTTCTTCACAGTGAGGGTGATGGAGCACTGGAAGGGGCTGTCCGGGGGGCTTGTGGAGTCTCCTTCTTGGAAGATGTTTAGAACTCTCCTGGACATGTTTCTGTGTGACTAGACCTAGGGGATCCTGCTTGCGGAGGGGGAATTGGACTAGATGGTCTTTCAAAGTCCCTTCCAATCCCTAATGTTCTGTTAACTATATTAATGATTATTAATGATATTTATATATAAAACCACACTGTGGAAATGTTAGCATCAGGAATTACTTTTATTTCTTGCATATTTCTGAAATTGGGGTTGACAATAATCACAGAATCACAGAACATTAGGGATTGGACCTCAAAAGATCATCCAGTCCAATCCCTTGGCAGAGCAGGACCACCTAGACCAAGTTGCACAGGAACATATCCAGGCAGATTTTAAACATCTCCAGAGAAGGAGACTCCACAACCCCCCTGGTCAGCCCAATGTTCACTAGCTAATGGAAAGGGCTTTTATGGAGGCTTGTACAAAAACCACCACAGTGCACGTACGCTTTCCTGCAGGAATATGTTTGGCAGGTGTTTCTACAGCTTGATAATGTTCAGAGGAGATCAGGTATAAGCTTTTGAGAAGTGTAGCTGTTAGATCAGGAACCAGACAGATTAATGTTTTGTGAATTAGATTAGGGTTAAAATTGTCTCAATGAGTTTGATACCAGACAGTTAAGCAACAATCTTTTTTCTTCTTGAATTGGGTTAAACTGTTGTTATCAGAGCAGTTATGTTGCAGTTTGTGGGCACTTTACTGATTTTTAGTTGAATAAATCTTAAAGAATTTTGTAAGTTTGGCCTTTTGTAACATCAGATAGCAGCAGGGTTTCGGAAAGAAACCAACTGGCTAAAGAACTGCTAAAAAGCTAGATTTTCTTGGGCATCCCAATATTGAAACTTCAGAAGCAATTTGAAAACTCTTGAATAACTCCTAGCAATGTTTTTCTAATTTTTAGTATTTAATTCATATTGGTTTTTCTATATTTCTATGTTTGAAATGAAGCCTTGAAAATTAATGAACACTGAGAGGTAATTGGTATTTGAAATAGTTTGGTACCCCCCTAATGCATTTGTTCTAGCTGAGTAATAACTGTTTATTCTGCTTGCAGACAAATCCTGTAAATACTATCCTCCCGAAGAAAGGGAGGAAAATCCAAGGGAACATCTGACAGTCTCTGTAGAACTCTTATTTATCATTTGGACTCAAAGTGGAAATACAGCAGGTGAAGATTTAAATAGGGATTATGCAAAACTGAATTGTGAGTACAGAGGTTTTTTCAAAACCAAATACAAACAGCAGGAAAATCAGCAATATTAATAGCATTAATATGTTCTGACTCTCTATGGGACAGTTTTTCTGTGTGCAGACTAATATCCTTGAGGGCTACCTTCTCATATTTGGCCCAGAAGCAAATATAGCATGACTTAAAAGAACTTGGGATCCAGTCAATCGTCTAAGTTTATCATTTGTAATTATTCTGCATAACATAGTCTGGTCTTACTAAATGCGTGAGCAGAAGTTAGCTATTCACTTTATATAAAGGGACTGTTTTTGCTGAAACTGTTGCAAAATGTTGTGAAGAACAAAGCGGTAAAGAAGTCTTTCCCCTGATTTGTAAAACAGAATTTTCTGAAAGAAAATTTCAGGAGGAGTAGGTTAGCTTTCTTGTCAAATCATTAACTTCTTTGCCCAAAATTACAGTCTATTTTACAAATATTTATTTAGCTCATAAAAATTTTTTCTTAGTCTGGGACCCTCACTTGGTCAATTAATGATCAGTGTTGCCGACAGAGCAATCCCAAAGTACTATTCTGGTGTAGCAACAAGTTATGTAGGTGGATTGAAGGTATTCCTCATAGTCCAGCTGGTAAATGATACACAGCAGAGATAACTCGGTTGTCATGGACTAAAACTCAAAACCCAGGGAAAAACGATATTTGCCCCTTTTGAAATACCAGAGTCAAATACCCCGGAAGCCTTTGGCACAGGCCCTATGTAACCTCTTAAAAGATGTTTCAAGAGCTATTACTTAAAGCAAAACGCCTGGAAGAGGTGGTAAGGCATCTTTGAAGTTTGTCATACATGGGACTCCTGCGTCTGGAAAAAACCCCAAACCAACCCACAGAATGGAGCCTGAACTGAACTGTCTGTGACCTGGGCTTGCTTGCTCTGTGTTGTGAGGAATGTCAGAGCTGATATATCTCCCACGGGGCTCTGCACTACAGAGGTGATTGAGAGCAGAAAGGTTTGATCGTCATTCTGGTTTTCTTTTGAGTTGTTTAATTGCATTTTAGCTTTGTACACAGTGACTTTTGTGGGCTACTTCTTTCTCGATGACACCAGCCTCAGGTACTGAAAGGTAATGTCATTTAGGCTTCAGAAAGCATTGAAAAGTCAGTGGAAAATGTGAACTAGTGAACTGGTATATTGCAAGGACAAATTAGGGGAGTAGAGAACAGTTCATTCTGTTCTTGGATAACAAAGAATATTCTCTCTGCCTAGGAGGGACATTACTCTTTCAGATTTAATTTTTAAATAAAATAGATTTAAAACCAAAGAACAAGAGGTTTGGGGTCAGTTCAGTACATGAATTCAGTTACTTTTTCTGTAACAGGCTTAATGAAAAACAAAAGAACAAAATAGTAATTTAAAGGTAGAGTTTGAAATTCCTAGGCTGCTTAAGTGTTTCAAGCTGGAGCAAGGCTCATGTGGGCTTCTGGCTTTTCTAGGTAGGTGCACTGGCACTCCATCAGTGGCAATCTTTTCTTGCCATTCTTTTGGATTAGACAACTATAAATTGATTTATCTTCTTTTTTGGAAAAGAAACAACTAATTTGCAAAACGGTTGCCCGTCAGTTCTCAGCCCAATAGGAATGGAGCCACAGAAGCTCACAAACAGGAAGCCAAATATTCACATAATAAATAACATCAGTACTTTCTGACATTCAAACTTCTTTTCTTACAAATGCAGACCATGACCTATGTTTTATTTATGGAATGTTTTACAGAAAATTTAATGCCTCGTTCTGTTTGAAAGGGATGACTGGTTGTCTTTCTCTTGTATGGGTGCTCTGTCTTTTGTCTGGAGTAAATGAGCTATGAGAGGTTTGAATGGCATGGCTGACAGGAGTACATTTGCTAAAGAGGTTTGGGGAACGCGTACCCGGGCTGCTGAGCTGGCAAACCTGAGTGACGGGATAGACACGGCAGTAACGTGCGGCAATGTGCAGCGCGGCTGGAGGACAGCAAGAGTGCCAGACAGCACAACTGATGCCAGTCTGTGTGTGCCATGGTCACACACCCTTAATAGCCTGTCTTCATGTAGAGGGATTTCCTTTCACCATGCCAAACTCTTGGTGAGCTGTGGTTCTGTGAGTGTTTTTCAGTGCTGGAGACCAAAAGTCTAATGAAGACAGTAGGTGGCAGAAAGACCAGTGAGTTCCAGGAAATAAAACCAGGGCAAGATCCATTATCTTGTAGTCAGTGTCTGCTTCACCTCAGGCTTAAAATTTCCTGTCTGTGACTCCTCTAATAAGTGTTCTGGAAAGAGGTCAGGAAATGCTTTAGATACTTGTGTATTTGGTTGCAAGCAAATCAACCATATTTAAGCCTTAAAGAAAATAAGCTTCCCTTTCACAGAGGAGTTAGCCTTAGTTAAGCAGATACAAAGCAGATTTTACTCTTTTGACCCTTATTGCACTTAGAACGTAATCTTTCTTTATAGCTGAGTTACCTGCACTCAGAATATTCTTTGAGTCAGGAGTTCCTAGAGAGCCACTTTAATTCTGCCTGCTTTGGTGACTCTTGTCCCATAAACAGTAAGGTTATTTTTGTTGGGAGCTTGTCAGTCTCCCAGGATTGACTCACGAGCAATGGTTACTAGTCAGAAGGAAATCTTTGCTCTTTTATTGCAGATTCACTGGTTCTTCCCCAAATAAGGATAAGCATGAAGCACCATTCGTTTTTCTTCTATCAAAGAAGAAAATCAATACTTGTAGGAAACTCCTCTGATTTTTCAGAAAGAAAAATAGTTCTTAAACTCTACTGCACTTACACTTGGCCACTGCCTATTAAGACTTTTGTGGCAGAAGATCAGAAACAAAATACCTAGGGCTGTGACAGTCATGCATAGAGGTATGTATAGGATAGCTTTCCTAGCAGCAATATTTTATTCATTTAAAGACAGATGTTTTCATGTCTTCCAAAAGCAACCACTACTCAGCTCCAAGCACTAATAAGAAAAGATGGACACTTGGGAATGAAAAAGGATGCTCTTGGTACATCCATCCATCTGCAGATTAGGTGCTTCAGCTGCTCTAGCAGAGGCTTGATACTTAGATAAACTGTAAGTAATAGGCAATTTATAAGATCTATGCTCAGTGGGAGTCAGCTTTGCCTGTGAAGGTCAGCTGCTTTAGGCTTTTAAAAGGCTGGGACAAGGTGTGTGCATTTTTATTCTTTGTTATTTAAACTTGCTTGACGTTCCCATTGTTGGAATAAACTTGCTAGGTGTAGTAATGATATGTGGGTTACTGCTGGTTAAGGTTATGTTAATGACACCACCACATGGCTTGTGGTGCTTCAGCAAGATTGTCTGTTCTGGATGCATTGTTGAAATTTGTTTAGTGGGGCATCAGGGCTAGCACAGGACTGTGTGGCTCCTGCTCCTATAATGTGATTATTAATTTTGCAAATAAAAATACTGCATGGCTTGTTTGGCTGAACAGTTCTTACTTTAGAATAGACAAGGAATTTTTACTGAAGGCTGGAAGAGAGAAGAGAGGGAACCATGAAAACATGGTGAAATTTAGTCCCACATTTTATGCACTGTATCTTTGAATCCTTGGGAAGTTGTCTTCCTTTTGAATGATGGTATCTGATCCTCTGCAGGAGTTTTCAGACGAGTAGCTGTCTCTAAGAAGAGTCAGAGAATTCTGCTATTGCAGGGCTAGATGTTATTATAGAACCACACTTTTTTGTTTGTAAATGATTTCCTGTCTGAGCTTTTTCCATTTTGCTATTAAATTCTGCAAATGTGATTGATGCCAATCACCTTCAGTGTCAAAATATCTAAATTTCTCATGATGAACTTCAGTGGGAACCACAGAACGAAGCACCAAGCACCTGTTCTTTGAAGTAGTGGTACTGTTTCTCTGCCAGAAATTCTAGTTACAGAAATGATTTTTATTATTCACAAGTGTCCTTGTTTGGATCTTCCAGGGTCTTCAACCACAAGGAAAAATTTATAATAAGGAACCATTATAAATTTTATTAACAAAGAATAAGAGATAGAAGGGAGGAATAAAGCCCTGAAAATGGCAATTGGCAGTATGCAGCAACCTGCCCGCGAGAAACCAACAAAAGCAGCCTTCCCAACCCCTTCTTGCCCTAAGGAGCAGGGAGAAAAGAAAGAAAAAACCAAAAGAGACCCCAACCTGATACCCTGCTCCCTCATAAAAAGCAGAGAGGGAAATTAAGATGATAAGGAGAAAAAGGTTTCACCCAGTTTCTGAGCAGCAGCCATGTGCTGTGGGTGAAGCTGCCAGTCAAGGGACTGCAAACTCTTTGCTGGCCTAATCCCACCAGCAGAACCACTCCTGAAAAAAGCTCAGGCCATGGTGACAGCTGTTCCCTATGTGACAAGGAAAGGATGATCAGCTCCCTAAGATGACTGTCATGTCAAGGGTTATTCACCCAGAAAGTTGCCCCATGACAACACGTGCTCTAATTCTGCTGTAGTCATCTAGAAAAATTCAGGTGAAAGAGTAATAAGTCTTGAAAACCGAAATTTAATGGAATTTAATATCTTGAAAATTTAATATCTTGATAGAGGTGAAACTTTCAAAGGGAATGAAATTTCCGCTAAACGTTAGACAGGTGACGATTACAGATAACAAAAACTGCATAGTCACTGCCGGGTCCAGGGTCAGGAACAGCTCATACTGTTTGGGCTGAAAGCCAGCCTGTCGCATGGACTCAAAATGCCCAGAGTTCTGTAGATTGTCAAGCCACATAAGAGTAAGATTAAAAGCAGATCTGCTTGGATTAGAACAGGAATGTAAGCTAGATCTCTTACAATCTATACAGGTACCTGCTTACCAGTTTGGTACAGGGAGTGATGAATACAGCAGCCCTCCTAGGGTGGTAAGAGTAGGAGTAGGGAGGTGATGGTGCCCCTGTACTCTTGCATTTGTGAGACTGCACCTTGAGAACTAGGTCCAATTTTGGGCACCACAGTATAAGAAGGACATTGAGGGGCTTGAGTGGGGATAGAAAAGGGCAACAAGGCTGGGGAGAGGACTGGAAAACAGGCCCTGTGAAGAGGGGCTGAGAGAACTGGGGTTATTTAGTCCAGAGAAGAGGAGGCTAAGAGGAGACCTTCTTGCTCTCTACAGCTACCTAAAAGGAGGCTGTAGTGATGCTGGTGCTGGTCTCTTCTCCCAAATTACTAATGATAGGATGAGGGGAAATGGCCTCAAGTTGCATCAGTGGAGGTTCAGACTGGATCTTAGGAAGAAGTTCTTTCACAGAGTCACAGAATCACGGAATCTTTAGGGATTGGAAGGGACCTCGAAAGTTCATCTAGTCCAATCCGCCTGCAACAGCAGGATCACCTAGACCAAGTCACACAGGAACATATCCAGGCGGGTCTTAAATATATCCAGTGAAGGAGACTCCACAACCTCCCTGGGCAGCCTATTCCAGTGCTCCATCACCCTCACTGTGAAGAAGTTCCTTCTCATATTGATGTGGAATCTTCTATCTTCTACCTTACAACCATTGCCCCTCGTCCTAGCACTAGATGACATTAAGAAGAGCCCAGCTCCGTCCTCTTGACACCCACCCCTCAAATATTTACAGACATTAATGAGGTCATCCCTCAGTCTCCTCTTCTCCAAGCTAAAGAGACCCAGCTCCCTCAGCCTCTCCTCGTAAGAGAAATGCTCCACCTCCTTCATCATCTTTGTTGCCCTACGCTGGACCCTCTCCAGCAGCTCCACATCCCTCTTGAACCGAGGAGCCCACAACTGGACCCAATACTCCAGATGTGGTCTCACCAGGGCAGAGTAGAGGGGTAGAAGAACCTCTCTTGATCTGCTAACCACCTCCCTTCTGATCCACCCCAGGATGCTGCTGGCCCTCTTGGCCACAAGAGCACATTGCTGGCTCATAGTCATCCTGCTGGTCCCTTTCTTTCTTTCCTGAGAAAGTGGTTGGGCACTGGAACAGGCTGCCCAGGGAGGTGGTGGACTCACCATCCCTGGAGATGTTTAAAAATCGAGCAGCTAGAGCACTGGAAGCCATGGTGTAGGGGTTAGGGAGATGTTGGCATGAGGGCTTGACTTGATAATCCTGTAAGTCCATTCCAGTCATGATGATTCTATAACGTAGTCAAAGTACAACAGTTTCAAAAAATCTGTATTCTTCCTTCTTGTTGAATTCTATTGCATAATGTACAGAATGTTGAACATGCAGATAATGACTACTACCAGTTTCACCGTGTCTGTGTTTCCTTTAAATAAGTGTTGTCTTTCTGTCCCATGATCTAAGCTTTGCTTTCACAGTGTTTGGGACAGCCAGCAGGAAGCCCCTTACTAACTTTGTGTAGGTGAAAATTCTGTCCTTGATGTGAAACTGCCAGTCCAAAGCTTAAACGCTCATTTGGTAAATCAGAGTGTTGCTTTAGGTTTGGATGCTTTTCCCTAAAACATCTGCTGCAGCATAAAACACCTATTAGCTTTAGAAGCAATTTGTCACAGGCAGATTGCTGCATGTGGTATATATCTAATCAGATCTCACAACTGGTTATTACATCTGCAGAGAACAAGCCTGACTCAAAGCCTACGTGCATCTACATGGTGAAGACCATGTGGCTTGTTTCCTGGTTCTCTACCAGTGCTGTACTTGGCCGTGGCAGTGAACGTGCAGACGTCACACCACATGAATCTTTTCACGAGGGAGTGATCTATGTAAATCCTGAGTGTCTGAATAATCATCCTTTGAAAGTTACACAGAACAAGCTGTTTTGAACCCTTCTTCAGACATGACCCTTTGCCTTTGTTCTGTTTGCACAATAAACAAAGCAGTGATACAAATGGTTTTTTTTCTTTGAAAGCCAATATGGAGCCGGGTTCTTTTGAAGCTTACTTCTGCATGAAAATAAGTATTTTTAAAGTACAAATACTGACACAAACTGGGTTGGAATTACTGATTTGAAATGCTCAGACTGGGAATATTTCTTTCTTCGGACTTTTAAATTCAGCTCTTATTTTTTTTTCCCTCTGCACTGAAACAATTGCACAGAACTACAAATGCAGACTTCTATAAGGTGTTATCACTCTGTTCTTAATTTTTCAAGTGGAAAAATTGGGATCTAATAGGTCACAGGGGGCCTTAATTCTACCTGCATAGCTAGGCAAGCTAAGCTAGAGAAAAAGTTGCGGTCAGTTTCCAAGGACTGTAATGAATCCTGGTATGAATTAGGGTTAGAACCAGTGAATTGCAAAAGTGGCTTTACAGCAGAAATGCCAAGTTCAGCATGTTCAGTTTAGCACAAGACACAAGGCCATTTCATAATAAAGGACTCAGTGTGTTAGGATAGAGCCGCACATCAGGAAACTTGGGTTTAGGAGAGGTTTCGAAGTGCAGAAGTTCCCAGGGGACTAGAATACTCCCCTGCAGCACTGGAAAGGCAACATCAGCCATGCAAATACTCCTCAGGACCAAAAACAAATCTGTGAAGCTATGTAACACACCAGTACCTGTCGTACTGTAAGTGGGTCTGACTTGCGGAAGCACAGCTGAGCCAGTGTTTCCCCAAATTGTTCATGAATCACCACTGGGACCAAAATGCCTGGCTTGTGCTCTTTGTGAGCTGTTATGTTCACATCCATGGATATTGATGCAACTAGTGTCTTGCAGAAAGATATTGAGAAGCAATGTGTTTCATGTTAGTACTTGTGGAAAGCAAGAGGTCTGGTCTTGTTCTTGTTTTATAAAATTGGGAACCTAATTCTGAGCGTTAGTCTCATGCATTTATCAGAAATTATACTGTATTCCTGACAAGATCAGGAATTCAGAAAGCCAGTACAGAGCATCAGTATGTCCTGCTTGAATGTTTTCTGGCTTTGACAAGAATGAAATTATAAAAAATGGATTTTCATTTAAAACTGTTTCAGTGCTACCTAAGTACTCTGTGGCGGTTAGGTTTGGCTTGGTTTGTTGGGTTTACTTTTGAGTCCCAGTCACTACAAGTAGCTAAACCTCAATAGTGCTTTCTGAAAATGCATGCAGTGTTTTTCGTTTTAGTTACAGTTGATTTCTGGGTGTGTAGATTGAGAACTAAACCTTTACTCGAATGGAAGCACAAGCTTGACCATATGTTTTTGTGATATGACAGTAGACTTCAAAATATAACTTCAAGCAGACACTGAAGAGAGATGAATTAATGGGTGGCTGCACCTTTAGGCTGTGTCTATGTATCAGAAGAAATTTGGACTAATAGATACTGATGTTCAGCTTTCTGGTTGGGTTCAATGATGGTGAGGGAACAACTGCTCATCAAAGGTGTAAATGCTTCCGCGGTGTACATTTAAGAAGAAAATTGTTGCTGCTTTTTGATTCTTTATTGAAAACCGTGAGATTGGGAGTTGGATCTCTCTTATCTGGCACAAGTGCCACCTACTCCAAAGTGACTTGTAAGAGCTGGGAATCAATGTCTACATGAAAGCAAACCCTCAACACTGCTATTTTTCCTGTGATCCAAGTTGCCTTTTTAAATCTCATTTTGAGGAACTGGTTACTTGTTTAAATATTTCCTACTTTTTTGAGGAGGTAGTTCTGCATGTCACCACATTTGATTTTGTAGTAGGTTGCTTACCTCTTTTGGACTTGATGGACTAAAAAAGCTTGAAGTAAGAGGTGTCAAGTGGTAGGAGAGAGCAAAAGGAATAAACTACTCAGGAAATAATTTTCAGAGAATTTGTTTCTGTGTTTCCTAGTGGAGACAGCAAACGTGTAACAAGCACCAAACAGTAGTGCTTGCTTATGTGTGTAACCTAGGCCATCTCAAGAAGTCATAAACTTCATCTGACAGGGATTTGAGCATCAGAGTAATAGGTTACATTTATTTAGGGTAAGTCTGTGTGTGAGGAAGAAAGAAATCATAGAATGGTTTGGGCTGGAAGAGGTTTTAAAGATCATCTAGTTCCACTCCTCCTGCCATGAGTAGGGATACTGTCTGCCTGACCAGGCTGCTCAAAGCCTTGTCCAGCCTGGCCTTGAACACTCCCTGAAAGGGGGCATTGACAACTTCTCTGGGCAATGGTTCCAGTGTCATACTATCCTTGTAGTGAGGAAGTCCTTTAATTTAGTACTCTCCTCTTTCAGATTAAAGCTATTATCCTTGGTCCTATTGCTACATAACCTTGCAGAAAGTCCCTCTTCATCTTTCCTGTAATTCCCTTTAAGTATTGGAAGGCTGCTATATATATAGCCCTCCAACAGCCTTCACTTCTTTAGGTTGAACAATTCCAACTCTCTCAGCCTGTCTTCACAGTAAAGGGGCTCCAGCCTCCTCTGGACCCATTTATAAAGGTCCACACCCTTATGTTGGGGCTCAAGAGCTGAGCACAGCACTTCAGAAGTACTCTAACAAGAAATGAACTTGCTATCTGTAAAGATCCTCTAACTTCAAATACACTGCAAAATTTAAATTTTCATGTTAAGTTTTAAAATTTAGTTTAAAACTAATTTTTTTAAGTATTTCACCTATAACTATTTGAATATTGTCCTTCCATGACAATAAGAAACCTAAAGAAAAATCACAGAATCACAGAACATCAGAAGGAACCTTGAAAGATCATCTAGTCCAATCCCCCTGCCACAGCGGGATCACCTAGAGCAAGTTGCACAGGAAGATATCCAGGCAAATTTTAAACTTCTCCAGAGAAGGAACTCCACAACCACCCTGGGCAGCCTCTTCCAGTGCTCTGTTACCCTCACTGTGAAGAAGTTCCTTCTCATATTTATGTGGAACCTCCTATGTTCCAGCTCACATCCATTGCCCCTTGTCCTGGGTGCCACTGAGCAGTGCCTGGCTCCATTCTCCTGAGACTCACCCTTTCCATATTGATCAACATTAATGAGGCCACCCCTCAGAGTCTCCTTCAAGCTAAAGAAAACCATCTCCCTCAGCCTTTCCTCATCAGGAAGATGTTCTACTCCCTTGATCATGTTAGTGGCTCTGTGCTGGCCACTCTCCAGCAATTCTGTGTCCTTCTGGAACTTAGGAGTCCAGAACTGGACACAATATTCCAGATGTGGTCTCATCAGGGCAGACTAGAGGGGCAGGAGAACCTCTCTCAACCTACTTACCACTCCGCTTTTAATGCACCCCAGGATGAC
Source organism: Rhinopomastus cyanomelas (assembly GCA_013400115.1). Taxonomy (NCBI): domain Eukaryota; kingdom Metazoa; phylum Chordata; class Aves; order Bucerotiformes; family Rhinopomastidae; genus Rhinopomastus; species Rhinopomastus cyanomelas. The sequence goes on from VXBP01008048.1 coordinate 54,111, forward strand.
ATTTGCCTTCTTGGTCACAACGGCACATTATTGGCTTTTGGTCATCCTGCTGGCCACCAGGACCCCCAGGTCCCTTTCTCCTATGCTGGTCTCTAAAAAAAAGCATTTATGTAAAAAATGTCAGACATCATTGTTGTTTTTCAAAAGCACAGCAGGAATTCTTGAAGATAAAAGGGGGCTGTTATTTACAATAAAAATGTACAAATTAAGAGGATGTATAATTTACTCTGTCCAGTATTTTTTTTACAGTTGGCTAGCTGAATTTTAAGGTCAAGTACATCTATCTGAATCTACTTAGGCAACTCTTCTGCCCAAGCTGGTGCGAGTTGCCAATGTGTAAGTTGTAATGATCTTCAGAGAACCACAGAACGATTGAGGCTGGAAAAGCCCTCTGAGCTCATCCAGGCCAGCCTATGACTAACATCACCACATCAGCCAGACCAGGGCACTAAGGCCTACAGCCAGGCTGGCCTTAAACACCTCCAGAGATGGGGACTCCATCTGCCCTAGGCAGTCCATTCCAGTGTATGATCACCCTTTCCATGAGGAAGGGCTTCCTAACATTCAACCTAACCCTCTCCTGGCAGATTCAGGCCATGGCCTCTCATCCTGGCACTGGCTGCCTGGGAGAAGAGCCCCCCTGAGTCACCTCTTCTCCAAGCTAAACACCTCCAGCTACCCCAGCCTATCCTCCTCAGATTTTCCCTCCAGCCTCTTCCCCAGCCTCATTGCTCTCCTGGACCTGCTCCAGCCTTTCCGTCTCCTTCTTGAAGTGATGGGCCCAGAACTTTGCCCAGTACTTGAGGGAAGGACTCACCAGTGCCCAGTACAAGGGGAGAATGACTTTCCTAGCCCTGTTTGCCACCCTATTGCTTGTGCAAGCCAGGATAGCTTTGGCCTTCTAGGCTACCTGGCACCCTGCTGGCTCCTGTTCAGCTGGTTGTCAACCAGTACTGCCAAGTCCCTCTCTGCCAGGCTGCTCTCCAGCCACTGATCCCCCAGTCTGTAGCTGCAGGGGGTTACTGTTGCCAAAGTGTAGGACCCTGCACGTGACCCTGCTAAACATCATCCCACTCATCTCTGCCCATTGGCCCATCTTGCAAAAGATAAGCCAGTATGATAAAAATGTAAACACATTCAGTAAGGGCAGTACTTAGCTTTCAAAGAACAGCTTTCTTTTTCTAATTTTAAAGTACTTGTTGCAGTTTGAAAATTACAAAATTTTCAGATGTATAAATTTGTGCTTTCATGAAGAAAAATGTGCATTTTGCTTTAAGAGAATCCTCCCAGTGAACTGTCCTGGGAGGTGTGGACACTAGGTGACACTACAAAAGGGGACTTACGGTCTAGCCCTGCCCTTTTTCTGGGGACTTTGCCCCAGCACATCAGTACAGGGCTCTGTCTTAGCCCCCCACACCAGCTTCCAGGTGTGGGGGGGGAGATGGGACAGAGGGGACACGGCCCTGCTGCACTCCTGGAGATGGTGAGGAGGAGCGGCGGCCCCACTGCCCTAGGCCCCTGTTCTGCCTTGGGTAGGCAGCCCAAGAGAACAGGTCCCAGCCCAGTCCTGGCTCTAACTCAGCCCAGTTCCAAACTGCCACCGTGGACAAGCGAAGGAAGAACTTGGTGCCAATACTCCTCCTCATGAGGCAACCATCCAGCTACCTGTGGTGAGCTGGAGGATCCTCCACTTTCCCCTGTAGCTGAGGTGGGAGGAGAGGGAGAGAGACAGGAGGTGAATGGAACTCTCTTGGCCACGTTTGTGGTGTGAGGGAGGTCCCTGCTGACGCCAGCCATGTGGTCGGTTGCCACCTTGAGCTCCGCACGTGGCCAGGCCCATGTGGCCCGTCACTGCCATCTCTGAGCCATTGTTCAGCAGGAAGAGAGACTGTCATTTCTGCCACTGAGAAAAGCTAGGGATGCTCGAGTATGAGAGAAGGAGCCTTAGGAGAGGCATCTGAGAAGTCCTTCGTGCTTAGCTGAACTGTCTGTTCTGAAGGAAGCAGAAGGACTCGAGAATCCTTAGACCTTGGGAAAGGAAGAAAGACTGGGTTCTTTCTGAAAGTGTGTCTCCTGCATTGAGGAATGCAGTTCCAGGTGCTGAGGAATCAGGCATGTCTGATCAGAGTTCTGCTGGAGAAGCTACGCTGAAGAACTGGAGTTTGCTGGTCTGGATGGCCAAGGTTTTGGTGTGTGCAGACGAGAGTGTGTGACACATGAGGGGCCTGGGCTCCATCAGGGGAGCTTTAGACTTGACATTAGGGAAAAATTTTTCACTGAAAGAGTGATCCAGTTTTGGAATGGGCTGCCCATGGAGGTGGTTTGGTCACCATCCCTGAAAGTATTCAAGGTTAGGCTGGATGAGGTGCTGAGTGGCATGATCNGTGTGACACATGAGGGGCCTGGGCTCCATCAGGGGAGCTTTAGACTTGTCATTAGGGAAAAATTTTTCACTGAAAGAGTGATCCAGTTTTGGAATGGGCTGCCCATGGAGGTGGTTTGGTCACCATCCCTGAAAGTATTCAAGGTTAGGCTGGATGAGGTGCTGAGTGGCATGATCTAGATGTTAGATGTTAGGACTACTGGGTTTATTTGGATTTAGGTTGGACTGGATGATCTTTAAGGTCTTTTCCAACCTTATCATTACTGTGATACTGTGATACTGTGAAATGGAGAAATTCATCTGTTCAGTGCATCCACTGGACACCTAAAGGATATCAATGATCTCATGAGGGTGGAGAGCTCTGTAGGGATCTGGATTTTGGGCTCTTGTTCTCAGTTATCTTAGAGGACCTTTCCAGACTGCTGCCAGGCAGTCTTGCTTCAGAAATGCCTGGCCCTGGAAGGCAAGTGAGGGGGCCAGTGCTGGAGGAATTGCTGCAGAGCCAAAGACCCACTGTTCTGCTGAAGCTTTAGGTGACAATAGTATTGATGACAAGCAAAACTTGCATTTCAGCTTTAAATTGGTTGTCATAAGTAAGTTATTGGTACATAAGACTTTTCTTTATACTGTTTTTATGTGCATATTGTCAGATTTTATTTAAATAATTTTATACACAATATTGGAATCACTTGTTACATTAATGCACAGCTTAAAACAGTTTGTGTTTACACTAGGCACAGAAAGACAGAGGAATGAGGACAAATACTTCACATTCACAACCTTTATCAACATTTTAAGTATTAACTAACCAGCACACATCACACACATCCATATCCACAGCTAGAAGAAATGTAGTTGTTTCTAGATACACACATGGACATCTGTGTCTCCCTTTCAAAACAAAAAATTAGAAAAACAAATGGAAATGCCATTTCCCTCAGAGAACCAAAGACTTAAAAAAAAAAAAGCTGCAAACAGACCTGCAGATGCACAATTAATAAAGTGAGGCATGGAAATGTGGTCACACCTTTGGTGACTGGGGCCTTTTGGAGGATTTTCTTTACTAGAGGCAAATTTTAAAGTCCTATGAAAGCATGTTCCTGAAAACTGCAGTGTGATCTCTTGCTTTGAAAGTGGACTTACTGGACACTAAAACACTTACTGCAATGTTAAGTGATCTTACAACACAAAATTGCAGCCAAAGGATGCTCTAGATTTTTTGGGTTTTTTTAGAATTTAAATTAAAAACAACTTCCTTTCATGATATTAAGGCAACAGTGGAGAATATTGTGCTACAATGTGCATCGGCTGTAGGTAATGTTCTATTCTCCTTTATCACATTTTTACATTTGTAATCAAAGGCCAACACATTATTGTACTAGACTGGCTGACTACAAATCTTACAATGGAGAAATAGGCCTTGTGTGATAACCTCGTTACATTACAGCTGGATTTCTTGCCTTACAATATACACTTCTATTGTATGAAAATTAAAAAAACAAACTGATAAAAATATTACAAGATTTCCTATACAGAGGTACCTTTATCTAAGGTAATGTCTAGTCATTGCTATAAAAGGCATTAAAAATTAAGCAAAACACCGGTGTAAACCAAGTAAACACTCTCTATAAAGCTTTTAATTGTAAGGCAGATCATCAGACCTTTCAAAATGTACTATTTGGAGGTTCTCCCTTTGTGACTGGTATTGCCCATAACAAACTACAGCTAAATCTCACAGACAGCTCCACAGTGTGTAACATCAAATACAGATGCAGGTCACCAGCAAGTTTGAAGACTCCCTGCAGTGACCAAGAAACACCATAACACCTTTAAGGGACTTTAAGCAACTTCAGTTTAGCATGGCTGCTAAAGAAACACTTTTGGAAAAGAGGAAAGCAAAGCAATGCATATTCCAGTCTTGCTGTGAGTGCTTAGGCATAAAAGGCCCACTGTTATCAATAGGAACATGCATGGCAGCAATGGTTTCACTTGCACGAGGTCTCCACTCCTGGACTGAGACCTAAGTGTCTGTTTCTTCTCTTCTCTCTTCCCACACAACCACCTAGAACACTTACGTGTTCTTCTAAGGAGAATAGTTTCACTTAATACAGTCATGGTATCTGTGTTACTTACAGTCACTGAATGTCTTCTGTTTCTCCGCGTGTGTTTGCTAAGTTAGGCATGCTGTGATTGGAATTTATCTAAACATACTCCATCTTTACATGGTGAAGGAAAACTTATTAAATTATGTCCTTTCTACTGGCTGCAATGTCTTTATCTGCCATGTAGTTCTCTATAATGGTCTCTGATGCACATAGGTGCATCTAGATGCGGTGTCAGGCAATGAGCAGTACTGCTGTACAAATCAGACACCAGCTGAGCATCTTGGTCCCATGTTGGTTTAATATTTATTAGGAATAATAGCAAAATCTGTCATTTTCTGGCCCATGCATGACAAGGCTTACAAGACTTGTAATTTCTCAGCTAACCTTAAGCAGGCAAAACCATGTAATTGTGCCTCTAATCATAGCTAAGGAACACGCGTGTGCCTGCTCAGTCATTCTGAATGGTCTTGGCTGACTGTTAACAAAACCTGTCCTTTGAGAATATGGATTGGAGGGGGGGCAAGTGCTTGATGAATTTCTCCAAATGCAGTCAGAGTTACAGCAGACCGAAATGGCTCAACAGAAACCTGTTTCCCACAGCACAGACAAACGCTTATACATGGGTGTTTGAGATACAGCTATTCAGCATATGTGATCCTCTCTGAAACTCAGTGGTGCAATGTCACAAACGTGATAGCACTTAGCTGAAGGCTTAACTTCTGTAAATCAGTTCTAATTTGTTTTCAGGCTGTTTTCAAGCCTTTTCTTCAGGCTTTACATTAATTTTTTTTCCTAAAGGAAGACAGATTATGGTTGAATCAGCTAATACTCGTTCAGTAAATAAATAAGTATATGGACACCTGTAATAGTTCAGATGTCCAAGCAGCTCCCAGATTCAGTGATATAAAGTGATTTCTCATCAGTTTTGCTTTCAGCTTGTTTACAGATGTAAACTTAGTGAGGTCCTTCAAGGACATGTTTCTGACTTGTGTGGCGTATGAGCAGTTCAGCTTCACGTTTTAAGAGTAAAATTTTCCACTGATTAGCTAAGTCAGACCACAATCACCAAGAGGAACATGGGTGTAAGTCAGAGGAATATAGACTGAAAAAATATTTTCCTTCAAAGGAGACTCTCTGGAGAGGTTTCCAGATCTGTCTGCCTATGCTACAGCCAAAAGACTCCAAGCTTGTCCAATGGTCAGATCTGAGACATCTGGTTGCCCTTCAAATTAAGGAGATTGAGTTCTTGCACATGAGCTGCTCTATGGATGCTAAATATTCTCAGCCCTGATAAAATAAATGTATTAGAACAAATGTATTCTGTCCTGTCCTGCCTCTCCGAGCACACACCTAATTTCTGCAGGGAGATAGTGTGCTGTCATCTGCTGAACTGTGATACCAGTTATAGGTCTGAGTCCTTTAGGCCCATTTAAAAGTGCTTTCACAGGGTACTGCAAATAAACCATTTCTATGTCTCACCTCTCTTGGAAATTGCTGATCTGTGGTTTAAAATTAGTTCTTAAGAAATAAATTCTTAAATGTTTGACAATGGCTCATGAAACTTAGTGAACCCATCCAGGACAGAATCACAGATCACAGAACATTAGGGATTGGAAGGGACCTCAAAAGATCATCTAGTCCAATCCCTCTGCCAGAGCAGGATCACCTAGACCAAGTCACACAGGAACATATCCAGGCAGGTTTTGAAACCTCTCCAGAGAAGGAAACTCCACAACTCCCCTGGGCAGCTGTTCCAGTGCTCCGGAACAAAAGGTATCCGCTCCCATTTCAAAAGCAAATGTCAGCCAAGTGATGCTGCATGAATCAAAAGAACTGCAGAAAAGACATTGAAAGCAGAACAACTTTCTGCTTGGCCTCCTATGACCTCACAGTACAGAATAAATTTGGTTTACATCAAAACAAGTGGATGTATGCACAGAATGTTGGGGCCTGATCTTTGTAAATAATAGCGCCTGAGCAGCATTTTGCTGAGAAGTGACCAATTATAAGGAACTTCCTCTGGGAAAATTGCTCACAACATACATTGCACACGCAGGTGGGGAACAGGTACAACATGTGAGATATCTTTCAAGTGTTACCAGGATGTATGCCTCCGGACATGAGAGAACACAAGAAGGACTGACAGAAAAGGTATGGTCCAGAAGCCAGACACTATATAGCACTGGTGCCTTTTGGGCTATGGCCCATGGAAGAACCACTGTTTTTGCCAGAAATCTAAGCCTCTGGAGGTGCAGTGTAGCTTAGAACACTACTAAGTATGTGATGAATTATCCTGCTGAATGATAGCGGGGGGAGGGTACGAAGAAAACGGAAGTTCTCTTTCCTTGGTGCTAATTATGTGTGGCTTGATGAAGCAGTATGGATCACAGGCAGGTCGTTTTTCACTAGCAGGAAGGAAGGTCAGAAGAGAGGTGCTAGTGTGTGACAACTACTCTCTTTATCAGATTTTTAAAAAGCTTTGAAGAAAACATTACCTGGAATGGTCAAACAAGCTATTTAATTGCTTCACTGAATTCTTCCCACTGGCTTGTTACCAAAACAGCCGATGTAACTAGCGTGTGGATGACGCGGCACCTTGAAGGGGCTTGGATAAAAAAATTGCTTCTTTTGGAAGTAGGCTGCCTACTCCAGCATCTACCTGTCGTCTCGTGGGGCTATCTGGGAAAGCACCATTCTTCAGAGCAGGTCTGATCCCAAAACACTTACAGCTGAGAAGAGTGAGCTGCTTGACTGAGAATTCAAGACTGAGTCACAGGAAGACCTGCAGTGAAACCACATGGCTGAGCAGTACTTGATCAGCGATCTTTGTTGTTTTTAAACTGCATGTGGCTGAACTGAAGGGGGATGAGTATCTTAGTGGAGTTTGATATTTTCTGTATTCAAAATGTATTTGGGAGCTCAAAGTAGCTACCTAAGAAGAGCTCAGTGCCAGACCTGTGGCTTCTTACTGGACTCTTTTTACCATATTGCTGAGTGGAGAAAAAGAACATGAGCTGATCCTCATAGAAGTACGTCATTAATTGTCCAGGAGGCATGAGGTAGTTGAGCAACTCATTCTGTGGAAATTGAAAACAGTGTTGTTCATCCCAGGGGCAGAAGTCATATTTATTTTAGGGAGACTTCCTTAGGATAATCTCTTGAACGTAAAGCTTAGCTGTGAAGCCATGCAATGCATATTATTTTTTGTTTTCATGTGGAGGTAATAATCCTGGTAATAAGATCTGTGCTTTCTCTGATCTGCCAATTGCCTTTTGTATGGACTGCAAGTTCTTTGCCTGTAAAACCTCATCACGTGGTAGCAGTGCAATGGAGTTGTCAGGTGCTGATAGGACACCACACTGCAGAAGTTATATAGTAACAGAAATAAAAACAATGTAGTAGGTAATTGCTTTGGTACTAGAAGCAATTGTAGTTGGCACTAAAAATGTGATCAAACCTTATCATGCTGGTAAAGCCAATTTCACTCCCAGTTAAGACAGCAATTTCAGAGCAGAGTGCTGATGAAATGTAGCTTCTTTTTCTGCATGGGTTTTGCTGTACATATGGTGCTGTGCCACAAGCAAAGGCTGATGCAGGTTGTTAGCATTTCTAAGAATGCATAAGCTATTAAAGCTCCACCTTAAGGAGTCTCCAAGAGCTTCAGAATGAGGTAACTATAGCTATGCTAAAAAGCTTTTGAGTCATACCAAGCCAGTGACTGAAGCAACTCTATTACTGAGAAGTTAAGCTTTGTGACACAAAAATATTCCCATTTTTGTAGTGTAGCAAGCAATATAAATGATATTAAATATGATGATGGGATAGTTTTTTTGAAGCCCTCAACATTCTTTCACTGTTTGGCCTCCTATGTAATTTCCAAACTAGAACCTCAATGTTTGAAATTCCTTTATTAAGTATTTAGTAAACTGGGTTCAAACAACTATTGGTCATCAGCTGGGCCAGGTAATGTGAGTTACTTTATAATTAGAAGAAAATTGGTATTTAAATCCCTGTTTAATTAACAATACTGTCTGTCACACAGTCTGTAAGAAAAAAGACAATACTTAATACAGTCCAAAGTGTTGATTATGTTGGAGGAAAATGATGAACAAGGACATAAATTTCCCTTCCACTATTTTGAACAGCAACTAATGATAAATGAAAGAGGCCAAAATCACTTCAGCTTTAAAAAAAACCAAACCAACCAACAAAAACCTCAACAAAACTTGTTTCGTAAATAAAAAAGCCTCAATCTTTTAAATGATCTTTTTAAAAAGAAGCAGCACTACACACATTTAACAGACATTCTGAACTGAATGAACAGGGGCAAAAACCACTTCCGAGGTAAGGAGGCAAGGTCAGAAGGAAACTTTGAGCTGGATTCTGCCTCTGAAAATTACTGCGAATCCAGTGATAAGTAAGTACAAGAAATAAAGCAAAGCTACTGAATCTAGCGGTCACTGGGAAGGTACTCCTGTGAGAAGCAACCACATACTAAAAATAGCACCCGAATGCAGAGCTTGTTCTGTATCTTCTACCTTGCATAATACCAGCTGAGAGAGCTGAAACGGGCTTAAACAGCTGAGTATCATGAAAATATCCTTCTAAATTATGCAACACAGCCTGACTTTGTTTTTGGTAGGTGAATCCAGGTTAATTTTTAATAGTTATATATATGTATATATATATATCTATATTGCAGCAGGAGAACAATGCTGAAGTTTAGCAGTTTGGCGTCTCTGGACAGATTACGGAAGTATAAATTATTCTCTCTTCCTAAGTATTTACATTCTGTATTTGGAACAAAATACAACAAAAAGGTGGAAGTGTCTGGAACTTTCCTACTGAACTGAAAAAGCCTGGATTGTATAATAAACCCATTTAATTTGTTGATATAAGGGAATCTATTTTTCATCAAGTACAGTGTGGTGTTAAACTCTATTCTGTATTAAGTAGCTGTAACAGGAATTCTACTCTTGCTGCTTTTCAGCTTGTGTAATTAACCTGGACAGCAAACGGCATGGACATACACAGCAAAGACAACTTTCTTCTGCAAAAGAGGAAACTAACAACAAACCACTAAAAAAGAAGCACTGAGTCTTCACTTCAGCAGGGTGGAAACTCATTTCCCAAAGGACAGTATGGTAAGAAAGCTAAAGATGTTGGTACACAATTAAAATTGCTCTTTCTTCACAACTGAGATGGACTCTTTGTTTAATCTGAGAACATTCTGGCGGAGTTGGTTTAAAATATGTCATGGTGTGAATATCAAAAGTAATTGTCGCTGTCAGCGAAGTTTAATTCACTTCTTCACCACAAAAGAGCATTTAACTTATGTCGATTGCTTTTTTTTTTCTCTGCTCCCCTCTCCTCCACTTCTGCCAATAGCAAAACTCACAAGTTTTGGTCATGTAGGGTTCTCATGGCACCAAAGGATGTAAGAAAAATTAAACTGAGTCTTTAAGGATCATTTGAAGCCGAGTAATAGAAGGGAGGCATTGAGAACAGAGAGCACATATCTTCCCTCTAGAGTCAGTAGATAAGCTCTGAGCCAACCTTGGTCCAAGCATAATTGAGAGAGCTTTGAACTTGACTTTCCTGTATTCTCAGTTTAGCTTAACATACTGGCTTTCAGCCTGTTGGTTGTCATATTGTTAGCCAGTGTTGAAGCTGCAAGGGAACATAAGTAGTTAATAACATTAATGATTTGAATGATGGTAGTGAGGATAGTACAAATACATTGGTTGGGAATTCTAGACATACTGAGAGATTTCAGAATAACGGATAGGTATAACTAAATTCCTGTGGATCCCAGCTGGCAGCAAGAATTGTGCTGAACACTAAAGCTATTTAGTCAGGTCTCAGTTCAGTATTAAAGTTCAGAACTGCTGAACATATATGAGAAGAAACTTCCCACACTCGTTCGGTTACAGCAGTCAATGTTTTGTTTACAAACTTGAATACGATGAGCAAAGCAGTAGCTGTGAGTTAACAATAACGAAGCTATTCCTAGCTGGTTGTTGAAGACAGCAACAAATTAGTAGTCACTGTCTGACATGATTTGAGGTGTCCCTAGGAATTTACTTCTGGGTACAGTCTTTTCTAGTTGGGTTCAAAAGACCACTCCTGTGTAGGAACGGCTGTTTGTAGTCCGTTTGCACAGGACCATCTGCCTCTCTAAAGACCAGGTTATTGTTTATAGTTGGAATATGAAATCTTCAGACAACTGAGGGCAGGAGCAGGGCAGAGAGAAGGCAGGAAGAGGTTCTGTACTGCTACATATTGTTGCCCGTACCACACATCCTTGGTAAGTAATTGGGTTTTAGGAAATATAACTTTAGCTCTGCAATACCTGAGGGAGAGGCTGTTCAAATGCACGTGACTGGAAATACCTCCCAGTGAGATCTCACTATACTCAAATATACAATCTAAAACACTGGATTTAGGGAATAGGTAAAATTGTGGGTTCTGCTTAGTCAAAGAATGAGGGTGCTTTCCAGCAGAGGTGATGTGTATGGTACTGGGCTTCCTGCACCTTGTCATGCTGGCAGAAATAAAAAAACCCACAGATCTGCAAAGGTATCCACAGTGAGGAGATGGCTGCAAACTTGTAGCTGTTGCTAAAGATAGGAAAGGGTTGATTTTAGGAGAGGAAGCATGATGAAAGCAGTACAAACCTTAAACTGCCTGACATTTCCTTGGGCCACAAGTTGGTGCTCATTTTCAGGTGTGATGCAGTAAGCTAGTCTCTAAACCAAACAGGAAGAAGAGGAAAACATCAGACATAAGAAGTGGGTGTAATCCCCAATCAATAATGGGGGAGTAGCATGAACTTTATTTAAAATGGTAACTTAAATCTTCTGTATCATTGCATCATGTACCTTTAACTTAGCCACTGAGAGAACAAACTTATTGTAAGCCTCTTGGTGTCAGCCTTTAGTATATGAAGCAGCAGCAGCAAGATTATGTAAATACTAAATTCAAACCTTTAGCAAGTGCATATGGAAGAGAACATCAGCAACAAGTTATTATCAGAGGTCTTATATCCCCTAAATTATTACTTTTCCATTAAAGCTGAAGGGGAGTTGAGCAGTCTCAGTGTGAGAGGAAGGGGACGCTGACTGCTCAGCTCATCTCCCATTCCTACCCTGTGCTGGGCCATTTGGGATCACATGTTGGTTTTGGTTTATCACAAACTTTTAACCAACTCGGCATGCCTTTCCTCACACTTTTAAGAGCCACATTTTAAGGCATCAAGTCTTGTGGTGGTTATTTGGATGTAATACGCCAGCCTTTAGCGACTCTCCTGTTTCCCTATGCATGTAGCAGTCTACCGGAACTGTAAAAGAAAACCCAGAACTTGCTAACACTAACAGTGAATGAGCAAATGCAGTTCTGGTCACCGGCTTCTGCATCCCGTTGTCAGTAAACTTGTCCAAGCTGGCACAAGCCTGATAGCCCGATACAAATTATTACTTGACACTTAGATGCCACTAGCAAACAAGTTTGAAAAGCCTGAGGAATGGAGCAAAACGAAGGGCTTAGAGAACTGCTGGAAATGAGAATGGGAAATTGTGCACAACACTGCAAGTCTGAGCTGATGAATACAGTGTGGGTGAAGAGGTGTTCCTGCTTTGGGGTGTCTTTCTGAGGTGAGCTTTCAATGAGGTGACTGTAACCCACCAGAAATAATGTATGTCTCTCTTTGGGTCTGCCAGGTCTATGCACGGGGCATGAGCCATAGCTGGTAAAGGATGAAATTCTGTTTTCTGCTTATTTCTCTGTGTGGTGGTTGTTCTGTGAGATTTGCCTAAAACATCAATAGCTTCCTACACCATTGCACAGCTCTAGCTGTAGGAAAGAAGTGCAGTACAACCAGGTATAACTCAGAGAGTCTAGATTTGGTTATAAAATAGCCATAGGCGATGGGGCAAAAATTGGTCCTGTATAAGGGTGAGGAGTTTTACTTCTCAACAGCATTAGAGGTTTTAAGATTATAGCTCATTTGTTATGACAGGGAGGATAAAATTAGTATGATGGTAAAATTAGTATGATTAGTGAACATTGATCTTGTGCCATGTATGAACTGATAAATAAAGGGGGAGTTGAACTGTAAGGAAGTATAGATTTCCCATAGAAACAGGTTCTTTTAACTAAGGTTCACACACTAATAGCACAAGTGTGAAAATTTAATGAAAAGAACACTATTAAGGTTTCAATGTTACACTTCTTGCTTTTAGGCAAGTCATTAGAATAAGATGGTCACAAATCTCTTCTCCCTCTGTTCCTGGCTCATTCAGTGCACAGACCAGGCATATTATGCTTGAAGTGGGTTTATGTAGTGCAAGGTGATGCAGTCTAATACAGTGGTTCTTTTAAGGAAGCAACAGTCTAGATGAGACCGTAGGCCATGCCTGTATCAGAATTTTCTTGATTTCCAGATCTATTTTAGCACCTTGGTCTACCTCTAGTATTAAGACAAATACCTGAGCGAGAATATACAACACAAATTGACTGCTGTTAAAGACAGCACACAGACCTACATGGATCTGTTGCTGTGATCCAGTAACACATTTCTTCTGTCCTTTCTCCATGTCTGTTATATGAATGAAGGCCTTCCTGAATACACACAGCATGTGGATATTATAAGCTTAGATGCTTCCAATGCCCAGATTGGAGAGGTCTGGCTTAACTTGGTACATATAGCAGTTTACAACACTCTAGTACAGAATGGTAAATCATAGCTTGGACTGAACTCTGTTTAGGTAGAAGAGTGTGAAGACCATACCTCAGAACTGAATAGGAAAACACCATAACTTGTATATGTTTTCATTAATAAGGAACAAAATAATATCATCTATTGGATTAATTGCATGCATCAAACTCAGTTTTTCAGAACTATTACGATGCTGTTGGGAAAGCTAATTTCTGTGTAGAAATCCCAAGAGCATGCCTCAAAAATTCTACCTCAAAACTTCAATCCATCTGACACCTGGACCTAAAAGGTCACTCACAAGTAATAAGCATTTGGAGCAGGAGAAACAAACTGCCATGTTAGATCCAGCCATTTCATTTCATAGCAAAAGTCAGTGACATTTTACAAGCATTTCACTTACTTCTTTAAAGGTCCCACGCATATTCATAAATTTATAGATAATATAGGCAGGCACAAGTATCATTGAGGATAATGCTATTCCCCAGCCAATGCGATTTGCCCAGAGAGGGAAGGTGTAGTCATCATAGGTCAGAGGTTTGAAATTTATTATGCTGACTATCACAACAAACTAGGGAAGAAAGAACAAAATGAACCACAGTTTTGTGATGAAGATACTTAGTGAAAAAAACCAATTTCACATGTTATTTAGGCAGCTATAATTTATATTTCTACCCATCTTTACCATTTAACTTCATCCTATTTATCTTGTGCTTCCTCCTGCTTAAGCTGTTGAAGTTCTTACTGGTTTACAAATATTATCAGTTTGTTTCAGCTAGAGACAATTTGAAATTTAGGTAGGAAGGTCAGGTGGTTGTCTGCTACTGCCCCATTTAAACTAGTGTTGCAGATAGAAAAAAGTGGTTCTGTAGCCAAGAAAAAAACCCTCTGTAGGCTCTGTTGTTTTTCCCTTCTTTGTTTCCCAGAAGCATTAGACTTCATTTAGAAGATCTGTATCCACTTTTCAATGAACTGTGTAATGCAAACTGCAGCACCAAACAATTAAACAGGAAGGTCAGGCAGCTTTAAGGCCTGGAAATCCAAGTTGGTTTTTTTCCTGCTGGTTGCTACCTTACACAGTGCCAGAAGCAAGAAGAAGAGAGTGGGTGGGGTAGCACACAATTTCCCTCCTGTTATATGCATCCGGGTTGTGTAATACTCGGGGGTTCTTTGATTTGGTTCTCCGGGTCTGTACATCATGCTCCATACAGCAATTTCTAGTTAGAGTATTCTGAGCTCAGGGTTTCAAAGGCTACACAAGGAAAGTGGAAAGAAGTTGGTAGAATGAAATCTGCTTAGAAAAATAAGAATTCCATTCTGAGATTTTTTTCAGGGGTGTATAATGTGTGTAGCTGCAGACAGTATGGAGAAAAACTTCAGGCAGATATTTCCTGATGTCAGATAACTGACCAACTCCAGTTTACCTTTTCCCTATAGAGAACAGTTATTTACCGTGAGGAAGTATGTGATACAATGCTAGTTCCTAAAGAGAGGACACCTTGTGCTAAGCACACATGGGATTGTTATCCTAAACTATTCTCAAAGAAACTGTATCTGATTTTTTTTCCACTTGTTTTTTCTATGTTCACAGCCTCTCTGATCTCTTTCTCTTCTTGCAAGGCTACGTGGTACGAAGGCGCCGTTTCTTAGATCAAGTGATTAGGCTTCTAGAATTTGTAGTTTTTAATTATGCAGAATACTGATGGACAACATTTTTTCATTCTAGTGCCCATCTTTCTAGTTTTCACTTATTAAAAAGTAAGTTAAATAATTTTGGTTAATTTAACATAATTTGCTCTATTTTTTTAATGTGCTGAGTAATTATCATAGAATCATAGAATCATTAGGGATTAGAAGGGACCTTGAAAGATCATCTAGTCCAATACCCTTGCCACAGCAGCATCACCTAGACCAAGTCACACAGGAACACATCCAGGCGGGTCAATTAAGCTTATAATGCCCATGTTGCCTTTTAGAAGATTGAGAAAATTTCATGATATAACAAAACTGACCGATGTCCCTGCCTGATGTGATGTCACTGCGATGACTTTACAAATATATTGGTATCATAGAATCATAGGATCATTAGGGATTGGAAGGGACCTCGAAAGATGATCTAGTCCAGGGGTCCTCAAACTTTTTAAACAGAGGGCCGGGTCCTGTCCCTCAGAGAGTGTTGGGGGCCGGGTCACTATCCCTCAGTGGCGGGGGGCGTGTAATTTGATCTAATCCAATCCCCCTGCCACAGCAGGATCTCTCAGGCCAAGTCATTGAATCAGTCAGGGTTAGAAGAGACCACATGGGCAGGGACACGCCACCCTAGATCAGGCTGGCCAGAGCCTTATCCAGCCCAGCCTTAAACACCTCCAGGGACGGGGCCTCCACCACCTCCCTGGGCAACCCATTCCAGGCTCTCACCACTCTCACCGTGAAGAACTTCCTCCTCACATCCACTCTAAATCTACCCATCTCCAGCTTTGCTCCATCCCCCCTAGTCCTGTTGTTACCTGACATCCTAAAAAGTCCCTCCCCAGCCTTTTTGTAGGCCCCCTTCAGATACTGGAAGGCCACAATAAGGTCACTTGGGAGCCTCCTCTTCTCCAGACTGAACAGCCCCAACTCTCTCAGTCTGGCCTCACAGGAGAGGTGCTCCAGCCCTCTGATCATCCTCGTGGCCCTCCTCTGCACATGCTCCAGCACCTCCACATCCTTCTTGTAATAAGGGCTCCAGAACTGGACACAGCACTCCAGGTGGGGTCTCACCAGAGNCATTGACAGCCATCTTTGGGTGCGGCCATCAAGCCAGTTCCTTACCCATCTAGTGGTCCACCCATCAAAGCCATGTTCCACCAGCTTGGAGACCAGAATGTGGTGCGGGACAGTGTCAAAGGCTTTGCTCAGGTCCAGCTAAATGACAGCAGTCACCTGCCCCTTATCCATTAATGTTGTGACCTGTTCATAGAAGGCCACCAGGTTTGTCGGGCAGGATTTGCCCTTGGTGAAGCCATGTTGACTGTACCCAATCACCTCTTCACTATTCTGCTGTCTCAGCAGTGCCTCCAGGAGGATCTGCTCCATGATCTTGCCAGGCACAGAGATGAGACTGACTGGCCTATAGTTCCCTGGCTCCTCCTTCCTACCCTTTCTGAAAATAGGAATTATGTTTCCCCTTTTCCAGTCAATGGGGACTTCACCAGACCACCATGACTTCTGGAATATAATAGAAACGGGTTTAGCCAGTTTCCTCAGTACCTGTGGGTGTATCCCGTTGGATCCCATGGACTTGAACACTTTCAGGTTCTTCAGGTATCCAGTAATTATGTTGATATGTTCAAACTTCTAGCTTGATAAAAATGTTGGTGTTGTGATGGCTGGAAGAAATATTATCTATGGATTCATTCTGAACCTTATTTTACAGGCTGCAGTAGAGAAGTATTTGGGTCATCTCACCAAAGAAATCTTAATGTTCCTGAAGGTGAAAGTTACAGCTTTCTCTACCCAGCTTGCTAGAGCTCTTTCTTCGTAAAATTTAACTTTTCAGCAGTCTCCTGGTGTGCAGAAACCTAATTATGCTCAGTGCAGCATTTTCCTGTTCTACTCGGCAGTTTGTTTGAAGTGCTGCAGGATATGGTTCCTTATAAGCTTCTTACAGAAGAGGGGTTAAAAGGAAAATGGATACATACTTGGTAGCTGTTTATTGATGAATGGGCGTAGAAGATTTTATATTTCAAAGAAATAAAATAGTGGACCTGAAGGTTGTCGTAAAAAACTACCCAGTGTGTCTTTGGAGTACCAGGGCTGCTTTAAGAGTGCACAGCTTTAATGCAATTCATAGTCTCCTAAAATCTAACAAGGTCAAATTTACATAATATTCATCCTGACCTTTTGATTTTAAATGCATGGGAAAAGGTCCCAATATAAAACTGATTTATTTCTGAATCTAACCTTTACAGACAATTCATTCATTGGGATTTTTACGTCCAAATATAATGAAGCATCTGGTTTGCACACCAGTCAGCTTACCAAGGTAGATTTAGTACATGTCTTCAGTGTTTCACATGGCTAACTAATGGCTGTAGTCACATACTGATTTTTCTAAGTTGTCATTGCACAGTTTGGGGACCTTAGTATCATCCAATGAAAAATAGTTTCTTGTTAACACAATCTTATAGAATCATAGAAGTTTGTAAGGGACCTTAGAATCATAGAATCATTCAGGCTGGAAAAGACCCTTGGGATCGTTGAGTCCAACCATTAATCTTACTCTGCAAGTTCACCCCTAGAGCGTATCCCCCAACACTACGTCTAAGCATCTTTTATACTTATCCAGGGACGGTGACTCAACCACCACCCTGGGCAGCCCATTCCAATGCCTGAACACTCTTTCCATGAAGAATTTCTTCCTGATGTCCAATCTAAACCTGCCCTGTTGGAGTGTAAAACCATTCTCTCTGGTTCTGTCACCAATTACCTGTGAGAAGAGACCAACACCAATATCTCTACAACATCCTTTCAGATAACTGTAGAGAGTGATGGGATGTCCCCTAAGCCCCCTCTTCTTCAAACTAAACAGCCCTAACTCTCTCAATCTTTCTTCATAAGATCTATTCTCCAGGCCCTTCAACAGGTTCATTGCCCTCCTCTGCACTGGCTCGAACACCTTGATATCTACCTTGTACAAATGTGCCCAAAACTGGACACATACTCAAGGTGCAGCCTCACCAGTGCTGAGTACAAGGGGACAATCATCTCCCTACTCTTGCTGGTCCAGATGCCATTTGCTGTCTTGGCCATCTGGGCACACTGCTGACTCATATTCAGCCTCCTGTCAATTAGAACCCAATTAGTCTTTTCTGCCAGACAGCTACACTCTCCCAAGCCTATAGTGTTGCCTGGGATTGTTGTGACCAAAATGCAGGATACAACAGTTTGCACTATTGAAATCCCTACAATTATCTTCTACCAATCAATACAGTCTACCAAGGTCCCTCTGAATAGCCTTACTACCCTCCAGCAGATCAACACTCCCTCCCAGGTTGATGTCACCTGCAAACTTACTGAGGGTGCACTCAATCCCCACATCAAGATCATTGATAAAGATATTGAACAGGAGTAGCCCCAGCACTGAGCCCTGTAGGACAACACTTGTGACTGGCCTCCGACTGGATATATCTCCCTTGACCACAACTCTCTGGGCCCAGCCATCCAGCCAGTGTTCCACTCAGCAGAGTATGTGCCTGTCCAAGCTACGGGCAGCCAGCTTATGCATGAGGATGTTGTAGGGGACAGTGTCAAAGGCTTTACTGAAGACCAGATAGACTACATTGACAGGTTTTCCCTCATCCTTTGAGCAGCTCACCTTATCACAGAATGAGTTCAGGTTTGTCAAGCAGGACCTACCACACATGAGCCCATGCTGATGGGGCCTGATCTCCTAGTTGACCTTTAATTGATCTACAATGACTCTCAAGATTACCTGTTCTATAACCTTCCTTGGCACCAAGAGGAGAGAGACTGTAGTTGCCGGGATCCTCTTTCTGACTCTTCTTGAAGACAGGTGTCACATCTGCCAGCCTCCAGTCTAATGCGACAACCCCAACTAACCAAGATTGTTGAAAGGTGATAGAGAATGGCTTGGCAACCACATCTGCCAGCTCCTTCAGTACTCCAGGGTGTAATCCTTCTGGTCCTATAGATTTATGAGCATCCAGCTCATGTAGTAGATTCATAAGCATTTCCTCATGCATTATGAGGGACCTATTCTGCTTACCATCCCTACCTTCCATCTCAGGGGGCTGTGCACCCAGGGGACTACTAATCTTACTGTTAAAGACAGGCAAAGAAGGTAAGCACCCCAGCCTTACTTGGTCATTGGTGACAGCATTCCCCTCTACATGTAACAACATGTTGAGATAATCACTATTGCTCCTCTTACTGTTATAAATCCTTTTTTTGTTACCCTTCACCACAGTGGCCAATTTTAGATCTAGTGATCTTTGGCCTCATAAGTTGCCTGCCCTCTCTTCCAGAGACTATAAACTCTCCTTTTATTCCCGAGTTCCAGCCAAAGCTCTCTGTTCAGCCAGACTGGTCTCCTACACTGTCGTCTACTCTTATGTGTCTTGGGGATGGTCAACTCCTGCACCTTTAAAATTAATTCTTTAAAATATGCCCAGTCTTCCTGGGCTCCCACGTCCTCCAGAACTGTTTCCCAAGAGACTCTCTTAACCATGTTCTGAAAGAGACCAAAGTCTGCTCTCCGGAAGTTCAGTGTGCCAAAGTGGCATTTCACAGTTCTGCTGGCCCCCTCCTTGCTTCACGAAGAAATGAGAACTGTAATATTTCAGGATCGCTTTGTCTAAGACGGCCTCCAACAATTATATCCACAATAAGATCTTCTCCCTTAACAAGTAGCAAGTCAAGGACTGTGAAGGAAGTCCTTGTTGGCTTCCTAACCATCTGTGTCAGGACGTTTTTTCCCACACAGTTGAGAAATCTCTTGGACTGTTCCCTCACCGCTGTGCTGTATTTCCAGCATATGTCTGGAAAGCTGAAATCCCCCATGAGAACAAGGGGTAGAGATCGAGAGACCTCATTCAACTGTCTATACAGTATCTTATCAGTCTCTTCATCCTGGTTGGGCAGTCTGTAGCAGACAGTGTGATCTGTCCTATTAGCCTTTCCTTTGATTTTAACCTATAGGCTCTCAACCCTGTCATCACCATAATTAAGTTCTAAGCATTCTAAGCCCTAACATAGAGGGCCACCCCATCACCTCTCCTACTTCGCCTGTCTCCTTTGAAAAGTTGGTAACCATCAATTGCAGCACTCCAACTGTATGATTCATCCCACTGCGTTTCTGTGATGGCAACTCTGTCATAGCGTTCCATGTGCAAAATGGCCTCCAATTCCTCCTGTTTGTTGCCCAAGCTGCGTGCATTAACTTAAAGATCATCTAGTCCCAACCCCCCCACCTGCTTATTTTCCCAACAGAATTCTTTGTTTAATACACAGGTGCTGAGGGGAGAAGGAAGACACTAAGTGTTCAGTGTTCACTAATAAATCTGCCCTATTTCAGTCTTGCTAAAGGGAAGAAACAGAAGATTACCATCACCTAGGTTACCGGTCACAATTGAAATGTATTAGATGAAGCATAACCATGGCCACTGAGGAGAAAAAATAATTAAATAATAAAGGTCTTCTACTCATCCTGACAACATTTGGCATTGCAATGGTTATCTGGCTTCTGGTGCCTACTGTATTTTCTAGGAAGCAATATTCCTTTCCATAAGCAAATAATTATTAACACTTACCAATAAAAAAGCAGGGCTAACGAATTTCCAGCACAATCTCCAGTAGAGGCCTGGCTTGAAGCCCATCATTTGTTGGATGTCTTCACTGAATCTGTCCACACCTAGAAGTCCCACAAACATCACATTGACATAAATCTGAACATGAGGTGCTGGCATACCTCAAACCATTTGCTTTTTCAGAAAACAGACAAGAATGACTTCCAAATTAGAAGACAGAATTCATCTTGCAATGACTAGATGTGTCTGACATCACTAAATCCACGTCTTAAATGCCTCTGAGCACTTAAGTAAATAGCAACACAATTGAAAAGTGGCATTTCACAAATAACTGCAGTCTAAGATGTGAATGAGACTTATTTTTTTTGTGTGTTCCTGAAGCTGACTTTTAATCCTGAATCTTGTTAGGTAAAGAGCTGAAATGCAGCTTTTAACTATGAATCAGAGAAGCTCTCTCAGAACCGTTTCTCTTTTGTTTGGATCATTTCAGTAGAATTTATTTAATGTATTTAATATCAAAAAATCAGGAGACCTTGAGTTAGTTCTTTGTACGCAGCCAAGAGGTAATGTATTTACAAGGTCTGGCTGTAAACTTCTCTTTGATTTCCAGCCCCCAGTATTATGTACAAGTGAAGAAAAGTAGACAAAGGATCTGCAAATGCTCTTTAAATTTAATCTAATTCTATTTGCAGTGCCTTCCGTGAACTTTAAAGTGACTGAATTTCAGCTGTTATGAATACCGAGTGAAATTTATCATTGTACAGCTCAAAGGCATGGACTAGGTATCTCAGAAAACAGTATTCATTCCAAACAGATATGCCCAAAGTTCAAACAGTGTGCGGTGCTCAATTTCTGCTGCCAACGGGTGATAAATGGGCCACGCTCTCAGTCTGCTTTTTCAAAACCATGCTTTTTCAATACTTTATGTTTTCAAATAACTATTTCAAGAATCAACCTGTAAAGTAGAATATTGCTAAAGCCACACAAGATGGTACCTGTAGGGCTTGGTTTTTTCCAGTTCTTGAAAGCATTTACCCTGTTTTTTCATCATAGGATAAACTTTACCTTAAATGTTTATTTTTTTTTCCAAGTAAGAGCACCTTGTTTAAATTTCAGCCCAAGGGATATTTGGGGGCAATAATTTAAATGAACAAAAGCAATGAGATTGCAGGTGTGAATGAAGACCATTGCTGCCTCATACTGAACATTTGGGGAGACATTCATGGTAAAATCTGTTTGCGTAAAATCTGACTGAGTAAAGACTGATTGAGATCTACAAGAGCACTGGCATGAACGTCAGTAGGAAAAGTGTGGGCTTTTCCTAGCATATTCAGCAGACGGATGATACCAGATTTGCACAAGAGGAAAAATGGTGACAAGCTATCAGTTACAATGCAAATACATTTGTAGAGTAAGACAGACTAGCTCTCCCTTCTCTTACGCATACAGTCAGCCTTTGCAAGAAGAAATTTAAGGGTAAGTGGTACCAGGTATAATCTGAACTAAATTTCCATGGCTTTGATCTGTGCCAAATGTCAGTGCTTGCCTTCAGGCTGGTTTAACATCCAGCTGGGTCATTAAGGTAACTGGGGTCTGTAAGAAAAGAAGAGGTAGACCAGACCATGCCAGATTTAATCAGTTTAAAGAGCACCCGGGGCTGCAATAAGTTTTGTATAAAGCAACAGGTCATGCTGTAAAAACATCTGTCAGCTGCTTAAGACAAATGACTAGATATTTTCCTGGTTGTGGGGAGGAAGGAGGGGAAAAGGAAATTATGATGAAGGATAAAAGGTGCAACAAATGAACAAAACTAACCTTGGCCTAGTCTGCGAACCACAGACAAAGCCTTTATACTGTAAAGTACAGGACATCTTGATAAGAGAACAATTAGTCTTTACTAATTGCAGACTGTTTTCATGTCTCTGCTTCCAAGCTATGCTATGATCATTCTTCTGCATTCAGTCCTTTTACAGGGATTAAAGACGGTTGTCTGTGAGGTCTCATGGCTCCACTGTTTTGAGGGAGAACAGCGTATGAGCTGCTAACTCTATGCTGATGTTGGGTGTCTAAATCACTATATTAGAGTTAGAAACAATTTCTTTAGTAAATTGAAAAGCTTTATGCCCAGTTCTTCCACTTTGTTACTTATCAACAGTTTTTAAACTGCAAGACAGCATTTGTTTGACTAGAATATGCTGGTGCAGAACAGATGGATAAATAAGTGACTGAGGGAGGAGGTGAATGGCAGTGAGACAGAAAGTCTAAAAACCTTCCGAATTGTATGTTAATTGACTACAAATGAAGATGACTTTTAGGGAAGAACAATCTTACTAGGAATAAGGGCAGATACTTCAATACAGTCTTCAACGCTGGAAGAGTCAGTTGGAATTGTCTCAACATGATCATCATGGACTTGGACACTAAAGTACAGTAAGGGACCTCAAAAACTGTTCAAACTATTGTAGAAGAAAGAGATAGGAACCCCCTACACCACATAGCTAATGACATAGTGCTATTTCCCTGTTACCTGGCATGGAGTGAATAACATTAGACAGTAAGGAAGATTGATCACCAGGGCCACTTCGATTTTGATAAAGAAACCTTCAGGTGAACTTTGCTCATTATAACATTATTATAATACCAAAGCACACCTCTCGGACAAAGGCCTTTGACACTCCTTTTTGGATAAGCTTGGAAGCCTGGCTTGAGAAGGCAGAGACTGGCAGAGACCCATGGGACAGAGGTGGAGCAAGGTGTGTTGCTTGACATAAAAGATGGCTCCTTAGTAACCAAACTTTAGCAGCATTTGTGGAAGCTTTCCCCACCACGGATCACCAGAAGATCAGAAGGCCAGCAGAATGCTGCCTGGACCTGGAACCTAGGGATGTCTGGGACTGGATGGTGGTAGCTATTACCCTCTTTCACCTCTTTAGCCTTTCCCCCTTTTCCATCGCTCTTTGTGTCTATCACAGCTGCTTTACAGGCAAAACAATAAAGCTGCACTGTTGATCAAATGAGGCCAGTGAAGTTATTTAATAAGCTGGCACATCATCTAAGACCTGACAAATCGTGAGCAAATATTCTTGTTATGGTTCTGTAGCACATCACTGCTCTGTCGTTTGCACACAGCAATTCCAGCCTAGTGCCAGAGATTTGCCTGCCATATTTGGGATAAAATAAATTATGTCACCCTTTCTGTGGCATAAATTAATATGTAATACTAGAAATGGCATCAGTTCTGGTATCTAGCATGGTAGCGTATTCCATACCGTGCTATGACATAAGAGAAATTTTACACCACTAGTGTTTTACAGTGAGATAGAATATTGTCTCAAAGAAAGAAGATAACCATAGGCATTATAATTCTGTAAAGAAAAACTACCTTTATTTTTTACAATATGTAGGGAGCTTGAGATTGGTTTTGGAGAACTCATGAGAAGGAGGATCAGGTGAATCTGTGTTTTGGTTATTCTGCTTACTTGCTCTGAAAGTGCCAACTATCACCCTGTTATTGTAAGCCATCAGCTCTGTTAAGAGCTGCAAAACTCTGGCAGAAGTAGTAATGTTTCCACCCCATGGCACTTTCCTTTACAAGGAAGTTTTCTTTGGCTTTGTTCAGGGTTTCAAAGCTCAGTCCACTGAGCTACATTCCTGTCACTAGTCATAAATCAGATTAAAATCACCTTATGAAACCTGCTTTGTCACAGTTGCAAGCACACAATGCTGTGAGGTTTCCCTTGAAACAATGTGCATCCTGTCATGCGCACTTGGAATTTTAGGAAAGATTTTGCAGGAGCAAAGTGAAGCACTTACCATAAAACCAGGAAACACCAATTGCCTCCATGAGAACAGCAAACAATATTGAAGTTCCAGCTGCAAATGTGTCCAGAAGTGTGAGCACATAAATTCCACCCTAGCATTGGGGAATTAAAAGATGCAATGAAATGAAGTTAAAATAGACCACTTCAGTAGTTTAGTATCTAGTTAATATGAATCTGCTTTGCTTGAAAGGGATCTTGAAGAAGGCTGGGGAAGAACTGTTCATGGTATCATACAATAGTAAGATGAGAGGCCATGATTTGAAGCTGGAAAAGGGGGGATTTAGGCTGGACATTAGGAGAAAGTTCTTTAATCTGAAGGTGGGGTATCACTGGAACAGGCTGCCCAGAGTGCTGGTAGAAGCTCCACCTGTGGAGACATTGAAGGTCCAGCTGGATGGGGATCTGGGCAACCTGGTCTGGTGAGTGATGGCCCTGCTTGTAGTGGGGTTGGACTAGATGACCTTTGGAGGTCCCTTCAACCCAATACATTCTATGATTCTATGATTATCCTAACCCAAATTTCTTCAAATGGATCTGATGCTGCAGATGTGTGTTCATATAATAGAATTCAGAAATGCAACTCTTCTACAGAGTCTTCCTTTCACCTATGTCCTTACCTAACTGGGGAAAGGGAAGCCCCAGATGAGCATGTTTACTGAGTGCTCTTGGCACTTTGTATTCATTGGAAGATGAAGGTGCTGGCTTTTCAGGCTGATGCTCAGCAGCTTGTAGGATAGGGCCTGCCTACAACAGTTAATGCACATCTTCCAGGAATGGAGGGCTACAAGGGTTTCGACAAACCAGCACTTCTCACTTTGTTCCTAACATGAATTAATCTGCAGCCTTAGGCTGATGTCTCCTTTTCTCAGGCTGCCTGCATCTATTTTCCAATGCTTCTACCAGGGCAGAGTGAGATGATAAGTCTCTGTTACCAGCCCACCACGAAAGCAGCTTTGCTCTGTTTATCTTGGTTGTGATGTTAGCAAGCTTTGCTCAGTGGAGAAAGCAGACTGGAGCATTTTCCTCCACAACAGCACATTTTTGTTCTTTGGTGGTTCACAAGCAAGAACTATAAATGCTTTTATTAAAGTCTTGTTTAACTGCTATTATTTTTTAACTGCAGCTTGACCACTTTTTGCCTCATTTGACAATGTAGTATAGTCAGTTTGGGCTAATGAGGAGTGGAAGATGAAGACATGTTTACTAGTTTCAAAATGAATATGAAGTGTTCCAGGGCATTTAGTCACATGTAATCAACTGAAATGCTTGCAGTAGCAGCAGATTTTCATTAAAATGCTTTTTAACGTCCAAAATGAACCTGACTATGCCTATTCAAAAGGGAAGGAATAAATGAATTATTTTCCATGTTTTTCTCAAGTGTAGAAGTAGCACTTGTACCATTTGGAACTCAAAGTTTTTTTTGTCTTACAAAAAGATGGCTTTCTGAGACAGCTATGCAGATTTACAAAAATGGAGAATAGTACTTAGGCCTTAATTCTGTGGAGGCTTGTCTGGAAACAGAGTGAACTTTGGTTGTTGTGTTAGAAAATATTGCTTGTTGACTGACATTTGAGTTTGATGTCTTGTTTTTGCTCTAGGGGTGCTATAGATGAGTGCCTTCGCTATCAAGGCACTTATGCGAATGACAAATACAATTTTGTAAGAACCGTGCTTTGAAAACACAGCCTTAAAATCTCAAAGCCACAGAGATTTTGACACTGTGAATCATTAGATGGGATGGTATCAAAAGGTTTTCTTTGTGCTTTGTATTCATTGGAAACAATCTTCAGCTGTAACCTGTAACACATTCTATCATCCCGCTCAAGCAGGGGTGTTGGACTTGATGATCTCTGGAAGTCCCTTCCAACACCTCATGATTTGTGTCTGTGTATGAAGAGTGTGAACTTAAATCAAACAGGTGATATTATTTAAAAGTGAGAGCCAGGTTGTTCTCTTTAACTGATTTAGCTCACTTGAAGGCAGTGGGATTGAACCAACCGGCAATTCAGGATTAGGTTCTTAACCACCGGGTTAGTTCCAGTCTTCAGGCAATTTTACTCCAGTTGAAACTTGGAGTAAAGAAGGAGCATGTTGAATTCTTTTGGTAAGCATAGTGATAGCATGGTACTAGAAGGGGAGGAATTTTAAATGGTATATCCATTTTTAGTGTCTCAAATGATTTTCAGTTTGAGGAAACTAGAGTAAAAATGCCATGGTATTCTTTTAATGCAAAAAAAGAGCTTTGTTACTTATAATTAGAGGTCATTTCAGTAATCTTAATAGTGTAGAACTGGAAACCGTTCCTAGGGAAAGAGAGATGCTCAGCACATTTACTGTGAAGTTTCTTTTTTTTTCCCCTAGCACTTGTGGCTCTTTGCTTCAAAAGTTTTTTGCTTTTTTCCTATAAAACTCAAAGTTCTTCCCAACCTAGAACTCTTATCCTTTAGTTAGTTATGACGGAAATCATTCAGGATGATGGTAATGATAAATACAAGTATGTGAGATCAGTGTGCTTTCTCTGGTGTTAAGAATAAGAGATAAGACCTAGGTTCATGAAGGAACATTACGAAACATGCAAGGGAGAGGAGTTTATTCTAATCTTTCACAACACGTGAATGCTTCTTGCTTGCTTCAACAAAACCTTCAAAGCCAGTGGTCCTATGAAAACAAACTTCATGTATATAAGACAAAAGTAATGTGCAGATAATAAAGGTGTGTAAGAGTTAAAATTTTTAAGAAAATTAGTCACCTGAGCCTATTCATGTTTCTCCCTGATGAGGTTAACTGCATTTTTAAAGTAGCTTGTTGGTGGAAACTTTTGCTGTACTTACATTGGTGATGCAAAAGAGGGCAAGCAGGAAAGTGCCGAAAGAAACACCAAAGGTGAAGAGTTTTCTATGCTGCTTCAGAATCTGGAAATCATCTGCCAAGCCAGTGATGACAGCCTCCATTCCACCCATCTGAAGAAGGGAAGGAAAGAACTCTGGTTAAACTCTTGTAAGTATGGGTCAAAGGACATAAAGCAGCTTATACAATTAATTCTAGCCATTGCATGCTTTCTGATATTTCAGCTGTAAATCACAGGGTGTTCTGAAGTATTGTTTGTTTTGTGTTAGAGAACTGGATCAGGGAATTGGATATTAAATACCCTGGTTGTGGTTTCATATCCATATCCTCTGCAGAGTCTTTGCTTACTTGGAAAGTACTTAGGCAAAAATAACCTGCATTTTAATACACATTGAGGGAAAAGCTGGTAGCTTAAATAACCAAAATCCTTAAGAGACTTGTCATATAGAGACAGACACAACAAGTACCAAGGGAAAATGCACTGAACAAAGAGAGATTGAGTTTAGCCATTGATGAACCAAAAGCAGTTTGACAAAAGCTTTACAGACCTGGAAAAATAACTACATATGAAGTTTAATGAAATCAACTTTTTTTGACATCATGAAAGAATTTTCATTTGCATTCTAGAAGCTAATGCTGAAGATTAACCATTATTTTGCAAGACAAGGAAGGTACTTTCCAACTTGCGTAAAGGTTATGTAGGTGGTTAATTTCAATGTCTCACCACCTGTGAAAGCATTCTGTGACCCTCCACCAAGAAATTGTGAAAAAGAATTTCAGTGTTGTGCTGTAATACATAAATCAGTCAATCAATGTATTTACTCCTTTTGGGGAGGCTGTATTCCATGCTTTTTAGTTTTTCTTATGCTGAAAGATCACAAAAAGTCCTGGAGTGCTTGGTGCAATATAGCAGTTATTAACAGACACTGACATAGCCTTTTCCTATGAAATCAGCGACAGAGAAATCTCTCTCTAGAATTTGAATGATTCCTGTCTAGAGCCACATTGCTGGGGGCAGGGTAACTACTTTTTCTTTACAAGGTAAATATCCTTGAAACCTAGCGTAGGCTTGTATTTTCTAGTGCCGGGAGGAGCAACAGTAATTGGCCTGTGGTTAAGATGGGTTAATATTTGCTGTTCTCAGAAGCTGTTACTCTGTGGGCACTTAAATGGCCTTGGAGAAGTTGAAAATGGGTTATTATGGCTAAGGACCACTTAACGTAACCCAATTTATTCCTCTTATTCATAATCTAAGCCAAACTAGCTGCCCACTCCAAAACCTGTTTGCAAACATTTGTTCTGTATTCCGTCCTTGTCAGTGTTGCCTGCTTAAACTTGCATGATCAGATCTCTCTTTGCTTAAACGCTTAGGCAGTTCAATTTTGCCTAACCAGTCTGATCTCCTTCTGTGATGGGGTGATCTGCCAGGTGCATGAGGGGAAGGCTGTGTTTGTGGTCTACCTAGACTTCAGCAAAGCCTTCAACACAGGCTCCCACAGGATCCTCCAGGTGCACCCTCCCCTGGGTTAAACACTGGCTAGATGACCAGGCACAGAAAATGGTTGTGAATGGTGCCCCATCCAGCTGGTGTCCAGTGGCCGGTGGTGTTCCCCAGGAATCACTGCTGGGCCCAGTTCTAGTCAGCATCTTTACTGATGACTGGGACAAGAGGATTGAATCTATCCTTAGTAAATTAATGGATGACACCAAGCTGGGTTGGGGAGAGTGTCAATCTGCTGGAGGGGAGGAAAAGGCTGCAGAAAGATCTGGACAGACTGGGTCAACGGGCAGAGCCCAGTGGGATGAGGTTTAATAGGGTCAAGTGCAGGGTCCTACATTTTGGCCACAATAACCTCCCTGCAGCTAAAGACTGGGGGATGAGTGGCTGGAGAGTAGCCTGGCAGTACTGGTTGACAACCAGCTGAATAGGAACCCTTCCCCAGCCTTCTTGTAGCCCCCTTCAGGCACTGCAAGGCTGCTATGAGGTCTCCCCAGAGCCTCCTCTTCTCCAGGCTAAACAGCCCCAACTCTTGAACCCTGTCCTCAGAGCAAAGGGACTCCAGCCCTCTCTGATCATCTTTGTGGCTTCCTCTGGACCTGCTCCAACAGTTCCATATCTTTCTTGTGTTGGGGGCTCCAGAACTATACACAGGATTCCAGATGGGGTGTTGCCAGAGCACAGTAGATGGAGAGAATCACCACCTCAACCAGCTGGCCACACTTCTTTTAATGCAGCCCAGGTTTGCCTTCTGGGCTGCAATTGCACACTGCTAGCTCATGTTGAGTTTTCATCAATGAGCCCCCCTGAGTCCTTCTCCTTGAGATGACTCTCAAGCCATTCTCTATTCTGCCTGTATTTGTGTTTGGGATTGCCCTGACCCAGGTGCAGGACCTTGCTCTTGTTGAACTTCCTGGGGTTGGCATGGGCCCACCTTTCTAGCCTGTCCAGGTCCCTCTGGATGGCATCCCTTTCCTCCAGCTTGTTAGCAGCACCACACAGCTTGGTGTCCTCTGCAAACTTGCTGAGGGAAAACTCAGTGCCACTTTCTGTGTTGCTGATGAAAACGTTAAACACTGGATGTTTCTTGTCAAAGCAAGTCCCATGGGCGTAGCCTTGCCCATTACCCCACTCCCTCAACAATGTATTGATTTTCTCCATTTGATTAGCGCTTTCAATCCTTTTTACTTTAACTGGGAGTACTGATGAAAAGACAATCTGTGCTCACGAGTCTTCACTGTTGCTTTCAGTGCCTTGCAGACCCTCTTGATGCTCTTTATGTTGCTTTCCTAAGCAACCATGTTATTGCTGTCCCCACGAAACAGCATCAGCAGAAAGTGGCCATTGGGACCTACAAGGTCTGGAAACCTGCCTGTTACACCCTTGATGTGGGTCCCTGGTAGGCAGCACAGCTCTCTAGAGAGTGGGTCAGGATGGTGAATGGATGTCTTTCAGAAAACAGTCCCCCAGCACTATCACCTACTGCTTTTTTTCCATTTTCATTCTGTTACATGACAGGGAACTGTGCTTGTTACCTTACTCAGGTCTGGATTAGCTGCAGATGCAGCTTTTTCTTTTCCTCAGCCTGCAGTGCTGTGAATCAATTCTGCAGGGGAACCTCAGGCTCTGAGAGAGGCTTCTTCCTGTTGCTAGTTCCTCCTCTTGCAGTTTGCCACTCTCCCTCCACTGCTGGCTATCCCCTCAGCTGGGTATGCTGGTAGGGGAGTTTCAGGCTTATTGCAGAGTGCATTTGAATCCAGCTGTCTATCTTTATTTCTACCTCTCTTTCTAACTATGTGTTCGTATCAGCATTAAAGTATTTACATTGTGGAAAAAACAAAGACACTAGTTACACTAGACAGTAAGGTAGTAGTGAAATTAAACCATTAGAGAACTATTCCAGTGTGATTTTTTTTTTATTTTTTTTTTTGTTCAAGTTGTTGCCAAATTTTCAGGTAATTCTGAACCACTGCTTGTAGAAAAATGTTGTAGGAAAAAAATCAGGTCGCTGTCGGTCATTAAGTAGATTAATGAATTGCACATGTAAAAACGTCTTTCAGAAATGGTTCTACTCAATGTTTTACTGCAGCTTGTTTTGCAAGTAGGGCTCCAAAACCTTATAGAAGGTAAATAGTAGTAATAGTTCATAGCAGTGATATTGATCATGCCTTTAAATTGTAATAATTGTTGACGAGCAGCCCCTCTGTCATAAAAAGCAGCGGTGAGTATCTGTCTGCTGGCTTGTGAATGATTTTATCTTCCCCTAGAATTCATACAAGTTGTACTACCATTGGTAGTATATTTAAAGTAGTATTGGAAGTAATACTATTGGTATGTTAGCTGTTATGGAGTCACAGAATATCTTTGGTTGGAAGAGACCTTGAAGACCACCAAGGACAATTTTCAACCCAGCACTACCAAGTCAGCCCTAAAACTTGTCCATCAGGACTATGCATATCTGCCTTTTAAATACCTCCAAGCCTGGTGACTCCACCACTATTGACAGCTTATTCCATTGTTTGATAACCCTTCCTGTGAAGAAGTTTTTCCCAACATCCAGCCTAAACCTCCCCTGGTGCAGCTTGCAGCCTTTTCCTCTGGTCCTATTGGTTGCCACCAGGGAGAAGAGGCTGAGACTCTCCTTGCTCCAACCTCCTTTCAGGTAGTTGCAGAGAGTGATGATGTCTCCCCTCAGCCTCCTTTTCTTTAGGCTAAACAATCCCAGTTACCTCAGCCACTCCTCACAGGATTTGTGCTCCAGACCGTTACAGGTCTTGTTGCCCTTCTCTTGACCTGCTGCAGCACTTCAATGGCCTTCCTGTTGTGAGGGGCCCAGAATACAACACAATTCTCAAGGTGAGGCCTCACCAGTGCTGAGTAGAGGGGTATGACCACCTTCCTCCTCCTTCTGGCTACACTCATACAGGCCAGGATGCCATTAGCTTTCTTGGCCACATGGGCACACTGCTGGCTGGTATTCAGGAGGTGTCAATCAATACCTTCAAGTCCTTTCCTGACCTGCAGCTTCCCAACCACATATCCCCAAGGCTGTAGTCTCCCATGGGGTTGTGATGACCCACGTGCAGGATCTGGCACTTGGCCTTTTCAAACCTCAATCTTGGCCCATTGATCCAGCCTGTCCAGATCCCTCTGTAGAGCCTCTGTGCCCTCCAGCAGAACACACATCCCCAGCTTGCTGTCACAGGCAATGTGCCTGAGAGTGCACTCAATACCCTCCTTCAGATCATCGATAAAGATGTTAAAGAGAACAGGTCCTAGTACCGAGCCCTGGGGACACCACTTGTGTGGCAGCCAGAGTTAACTCCATTCCCTGCCACCCTTTGGGCCCGGCCATCCAGCCGGTTTGTTATCCAGTGCAGTGTACAGTTGCGCCAGCCTTGTGCTGTGGGAAACAGTGTGAAAGATTTTATCAAAGTCCAGGTAGACAAGTCCACAGTCTTTCCCTCATGTTGTAGAAGGAGATCAGGTTAGTCAGGCAGGATCTGCCTTTCATAAACCATGAAATGGTTTAGGCCCATGCTGACTGGGCTGGATCCCCTGGCTGTCCTGTCTGTGCCATGTGATGGCACTCAGGATGACCTGTCCCATCTGTTTTCCTGGCTCTGAGATCAGACTGACAGGCTTGTCATTCCCAGATTTTTCCTTCTGGCCCTTCTTATTGATGGGCATCACATTTCACTCTGGTTGGAAAAGACCCTGGAGATCATCAAGTCCAACCATCTACCCTACCTTACAAGTTGACTCCTAAACCAGATCCCTCAACACCTCATCCAAATGATCTTTAAACACAACCAGGGATGGCGACTCAGCCACCTCCCTGGGAAGCCCATTCCAGTGCTTTACCACTCTTTCTGTGAAAAAATTCTTCCTAACATCAAAGTCTAAACCTCCCCTGTTGTAACTTGAACCCATTCCCTCTTGTTCTGTCACTAATTGCTTGTGGGAAGAGACCAGCATCAACCACTCCACAACATCCTTTCAGGTAGTTGTAGAGAGTGATGAGGCCTCCTCTTCCTCAAACTAAAGAGCCTCAGCTCTTTCAGTCTTTCCTCATAAGATTTGTTCTCCAGGCCCTTCATCAGCTTGGTTGCCCTCCTCTGTACCTGCTTCAGCACCTCCACGTCTCTCTTGTATTGAGGTGCCAAAACTGGGCATAATACTCAAGATGTGGCCTCACCAGTGATGAGTACAGCGGGATGATAACTTCCCTACTCGTGCTGGCCACACTATTTCTAATACAAGCCAGGATGCCATTGGCCTTCTTGGCCACTTGTGCACACTGCTGGCTCATATTTGTCTTCCTGTCAATTAGAACCTCCAGGTCCCTCCCTGCCAGATGGCTCTCCAGCCATACCTCCCCCAGCCTGTACCGTTGCATGGGGTTGTTGTGGCCCAAGTCCAGGACCTGGCACTTGGCTGTATTGAAGCTCCTGCCATTAACATTGGCCCATTGCTCCATTGTATCCAAGTCTCTCTGAAGAGTCTTCCTACCCTCTGGCAGATGAATACTCCCACCTGACTTGGTGTCATCTGCAAACTTACTAATGACACTTATGCGTCCTTATCAAGATCATCAATAAAGATGTTAAACAGAGATGGTCCCAACACCGAGCCCTGAGGCACACCACTTGTGACAGGCTGCCAGCTGGATTTAACTCCATTAACCACCTCTCTTTGGGTCTGGCTGTTCAACCAGTGTTTTATCCAGCAGATTGTGTGCTTGTCCAAGCCATGAGCAGCCAGCTTATCAAGGCGAATTCTACAGGAAACAGTGTCAAAGGCTTTTCAAAAGTCCAGGTGAACAATATTCACAGCCTTTGCCTCATCCAATAGTTGGGTCATCCTGTCATAGAAGGAAATCAGGTTCGTCAGGCAGGACCCGCCTTTAATAAACCTGTTTACTGGGCCTGATCCCCTGGTTGCCCTGTATGTGAAGTGCAATGGTGCTTGAGATGTGTTCCATGACCTTCCCTGGTACTGAGGTCAGACTGACAGGTCTATAGTTTCCTGGATCCTCCTTTCTGCCCTTCTTGTAGATGGGTGTTACATTTGCCACCTTGCAGTCCATTGAGACCTCCCCAGCTAGCCAGGATTTCGAGTAAATAATGGAAAGTGGCTCAGTGAGCACATCTGCCAACTCTTTCAACACCCTTGGTGCAACCCATCTGGCCCATACACTTGTTTATGTCTAAGTGGTGTAGTAGGTTGCTGACCACTTCCTTTCCAACTGTGATGGCCTCACCCTGCTTCCCCTCTATGCCTCTCAATACCCTTAGGAGGACCCCATCCAGCCCTGCAGACCCGTGCACATCTAAGTGGCACTTCAGTTATGGGAGCTGCATTTCACTCCCCATCCCTGTCTTCAAGTTTAGCGGGCTGGACACTCAGGGAGCAACTGGCATTGAAACTTACTGCAATAGGTGCCCAGATGGAACTCAAATCTACAGTCCCCAGCTCTGGGGTCTGCATTATCCATCACGCCACTGGATCACCCCAACTATGACTGTGAAAACAGATTCAGGGGATGTACAGACTGTTTATTAGAACTCTAATGAGCACGTTGTTCAAGGCTGATACCTCTGCAGTTACAGAATGCAACAGTAAAGAAAAAGTGTCCATGCTAGAAGAAAAAATTACTTACTGAACTGTCAATGCCAAGAGTAAGAAGCATGATGAAGAACACCACAGCCCAAAATGTAGATCCTGAAAGAGTTGAAATTGCCTCTGGGTACAGGATGAAAACTAAACCAGCTCCTAAAACAGAAAAAAAACCCCAAACCGTTACACGAAGATAATAATGTTTTTAAGCTTCACAAAAACTTTTGTTTTAATAAGTTACATTATGTCTAAATTGACTTTTACATCAGTCTACATCATGCTTGTGGCAGTTTTTATTATAAATAATCCTAGCTTTTTCCATTTCAATTAATCTGTTGTGGTAATTATAACTGTACTAGCTATTTTTCAACTACGTAGTAGAGAAGGAAGCATATAGATGTGGGCTCCACTGTTTGGCAAGAGAACTCTCAGATGTGATGAGAGATGCAGCAACAGAAATCATGGGTGACCTGTTACCAGTGAAAGGACTTTAAAGCCTAGCTTACCAGAACCATCCAAACCACTAACCGATGGCACGAAACAGCAATACCTTCACTAGATACTATGCTGTGGTTGTGCTGACTAAACTTGTGAGGGCCAAGATTTTGAGGAATCTCAGTTCAGTAGAGGTGAGATGAATCAATACCTTTTGGAGTTCACATTTCAGCAACGCATTCACAAACAGAGTTTTAGTTCCAATAAAATTAATTCAGGTCACTTTCATGAGATTTTCACACACTTTTTGAAAAAAAATAAAAACACATTTCAAAGAAATGCTGGACAAAAAATGAGTAAAATTAGTGTAAAATTAATGTCCTACCTTCAGTGGCTACATCCTCAATTTTAACTTTGTGCTCATGAGCCATGTAGCCCAATATGGAGAAAATTGCAAATCCTGAGATGAAGCTTGTGACACAGTTAATGGTACTAGTCAGCAAAGCATCCCTAATGACAGAGAGAGGAACAGTCCAGTGAAAAAACACAAGCTAGATGGGGGTTGTCTTATAGGAAGATTCTTGTGAAACTGCTAATAGTGCAACAATCCTGATGATCAAAAGCTCGTATCAACATACTATGCTAGGAAATGGTCTGTTCCTATTTACTATTTTGATTTTTAAATAAGTTGTGTTAAAAAAATCAACAAAGCTAGATCAAATATCAAAAAGATATTAAAGAGCAGTTTCATAAGCCTAGCCGGTAGCTGTAACAGCAAAAGAGTGGAAGAACCTTACTTGCTCTTCACCACTCATGGAGCAGATATTCAGCAGTATTTTCAGACAATTCCAGGAGTACATTTCTAGCAAACTGTGCTGCCATTCTCAATCTGCAGTCAGGTCCTCTCATGTCTGAAGTCATCCAGGCTTGTCTGAAAATACTACCATTCTTGTTTATCAGATTGTTACAAGGGTGAACTTAGTTTGAAGGTCTAATACTATGCAGCATGAATCACACAGTAATGCAGTAAAAACAGATGGTTTAATCCATCTGCCGTGCAATTACAACAGATGCAAGAGTACTCCTGGGTATTAATAACCCCTGCCACCAAACCTGGCTTGAAGGCAAGTAGATGATAATCTTTAAATTTAGTCTACCTAATCTGCACAGTGTCTTCTATGTCATCTACTGCATATGACCTTTACAAGAGGGAACCTGGCTCTGGGAACATCAGCAATGCCAAACAGAGCTTTAGTAAGCAGAAAGTACATATGATTTCCTTTCATCAGGCACAGTACCCAGAAACACAAGTGCCATACACCAAACTTGAATAATTTGAAAAAATTATGTCCTGCAGATCTTAGTGTTTTTCTGGAGGAAGCCTGCAGAATCAAGAAGGACCAGGTTGGATCCATAAACTGAAACTATTTCCAGAAGAAAATTACCAGGTGTGTTCCACGGATAGGATGACAAATGTATTTCTTTTTATCCCACAACTGAAAAATGTTCTTATGCAAGTGAATACTGGCTCATTTTGTTTAGTCAGTGACTGGCTCTTGTGATGCTTATCTCCTTATAAACTGAACACTCTCTGTATTTGGTGTGTACAAATGGTTTATAATTTAAGCACAGATTTTCCTATCTCCTGGGCCTGATTTTCAGTCATGTTACCCGGCCTTACGTTACTGACACTGCTCTTCCTAGGGAAGGTGTGTTGAAGTGTGGGTGGGACAACACAGTCCAGCTGAGTCCTGGCCCTAATCTGGATACTGTACTAGCTCAAATTTGTTCTGTTTCAAGAAAGCCTTTCCAATAAAGTATATCACAGAACATTAAGGATTGGAAGGGACCTCAAAACATCACCTAGTCCAATCCCCCTGCCATGTTTTGGAGTTAATTGATCAAAAGAAGAATATTTGTTGATATAACTGCTATTGCATTGAATCTTGCTTTGATGGTTAGAACTGAAATACAGTATTTAACAAAACTTCAGCATATGAGGAAGGCAAGGCTTATGTAGCAGCACTTAACAATATAGTAAACCAAGAATTAAATAACATGATTTCACGTTTGATCTGTATTTATAACACATCTGTATGTATGTTTCTGTGGGAAAATGTAAAGCTACACTTGTTTCATTCCAAAATGGCATGTTAACAGAACTTGAGCAGTTCTTGTTGAATTTCTGTGGCAGTGATTCAGCAAAACACTTACACACTGACTTGATTTAAAGAGCATTCCTAAATTGGAGCTCAAGATTAAATACCAAAAATGTAATCCCAAAGCACAAGAACAATTCTAGAAATCACAAACCTTCTGCTTTTAGCTCCTGGACTAACTCTTAAGGGTACTTCTGAAAGGCAAACATAAGCAGAGTTTACACAGCTGTCTAAAGTCCAAATCTAATCCCATTCTGGTTTGCTGTGCAGCAGATATATTGGCAAGCTTCTGTTACTAAAATTTCAGTCAGGAAGACAGTGTTTCAAGATTTGGGTTGGTTGCTATGTCTACATAAGGCTGGACATCATTAATAAACGACTGAAGACAGTCTTTTAGCTTTCATTCCAGCTGCAGTTAAAGAGTAGCATGCTGAAACAGCAATGAAAGAATAGGCCCTCTTACCTGTAACAGTTGTTGTCAAACTTGTTGTAACTGGCAAATGCAATCAAAACACCAAACCCAGCTCCTAAGGAGTAAAATATCTGAGTAGCTGCATCAATCCACACCTGCATAATGACATCAACATTGTCAGCGTCAGTTCAGTCCAAAAACAGACAGGCAAGAAGTGTACAAGACAGATGGCTTGCGAAAAATAATCAGCATTCATGTTTATGGGAGTGTAAATGTTGCTCAAAGGGAGCACAGCCATGTCTGGAATGGTCTGACCTGAAATTATAAGAGCCAAAGCAATGGGCATGTTCACAGTACATGCACACTGCCACCACGGAGCGGGTCTGTGCTTCAGAGCCTTTATTGACTACTGGAATTAATACAGGATTTCTCTCAGGTGACAGAAATATTCCTCAATGGTTGTTCCTAGTTTTGAATCATAGAATCACAGAAGCATTAAGGTTGGAAGAGACCTACAAGATCATCCAGTCCAACTGCCAACCCAGTGCCACCACACCCACTGAACCCTGTTCCCTATGGTCATATCTACACATTTTTTGAACACCTCCAGGGACAGTGACTCCACTCCCTCCCTGGGCAGCCTGTTCCAGCCATTGACTGCTCTGTCAGGGAAGAAATTTTTCCTGATGTCTAAGCTAAACCTCCTCTGGCACAGCCTGAGGCCATTTCCTCTTGTCCTATTGCTAGTGACCTAGGAGAAGAGACTGATCCCTCCTCTCTACATCCTCCTTCAGGTGGTGATAAAGACCAGTAAGGTTTCCTGTCAGTCTCACAGAAGGCTGCTGGAGACTGTGTCAAATGCTTTATTGAAATGTAGGTAATCGACATCCACAGCCTTCCTCTCATCCACTAGGCAGGTTTGTTTGAAATGTGCAAAAAGTACATTGAAAAAATTAGTTCGGAATGTACGAGAAAACTAAAAATAGTTAATGAGTCAAGAGTTACAGGATATTTTCTTTCCTACAGAGAGGTGTTTTTTTTTTGCAGGACTGTTACGACACTTAATATGAGGCTTTCTTAAGAGTTTCAGAAGCTGAAGCACCACTGACAAGCTGTGACAGGGCCATGCAGGTTAACTGTGACACATTATTCCTTTGGCAGTCTTCACACTTCAATTTGGATGCAGTTGGTCATTTTAAGAACTGTCCATTAGGAAAAACATGCTTTTAATGCAATAATGTTTACTAACGTGATCCTCCAGCTGAACATCTACTCAAGATGTGCAGACAGCAGTCAGCAACTGCCACAGTGTTGGCCTACTGAAGCAGAAGGGTGAAAATAGCCTACCCTGGTTCATGTACAGATATGTAAAGAAGTATCTTTGACAAGAATAATGAAGTCAGTGGAGGGAATTAGGAAGAAATTCCTCACTCTGAGGGTGCTGAGGCACTGGAACAGGTTGCCTAGGAAGGTTGTGGATGTTCCCTCCCTGGAAGTGTCAAGATCAGGTTGGATGGGGCTCTGGGCAACCTGGTCTGGTGAGAGGTGGCTTTGCCTGTGGCAGGAGGGTTGGAACTAGAGGATCTGGAAGGTCCCTTTTAACCTGAAGCATTCTATGATTTCATGACAATAATATTCAACATTTCTTAAAATAAGAACTTCAGTGTTTGATCAAATCTTGTGTTAGCAAAGTTACTGGCATTTTTTCTAGAATAAATTTTGCTTAGACAAGAAGTAGATCTGCACGGTGCCACTACAAGACACTTGTTTTCAGTGGCTCTTGACTGCTTTTGTATCTTGCAGTGGAGTTGTACTCATTAAACTTCCCCTTTCATACAATTCAAGCATTGCTAAGCACATGCTTAATTCCTGTTGATTCAAGTAACAGGTTAGCAACTGCTGCCTGCTGAAGGAGATGCTTAACTATGTGCTGAGTAAGTTTTGGATCATAGTAGCTGACTAGGAAGAATATTCAGAATACCAAGGTGAAAGTAAAAAAATCAGAAATGTGTTTAGAACTAAGAGTAACTGCAAAACATAGACTTTGTTATAACAAAGCAGGATGTGACACAGAATGGGGCTGGTTCCTCTGCAGGTTACACTCATGTTCTCTGTTCAGCTGAATGGATTCTGATTTATGTGCAGTGTGATCTGTTTTATGGAAGAATGTTGTTTTAAAAGCAATTAAGGATGAAAAAGTAGAAATGTTTTAAGGGGGGCAGTCATCGGTATTTTTTATTGCTTTCTTCATATTTGTTTGTGTGTATTCTTCCCAGGGTATGTGAATTCAAAGATGTGCTGTGCTGTGCAGACAGGAAATGTGTACATCTCCAGTTGTCTTCAGAAAACTTGTTAAGGTATATGAAGGAGAGTGTCTTCATCATCTTTGATTTAACTCTGTTTAATGTTGATCCCTTTAGCAGCACAGAA
The DNA here is from genome assembly GCA_013400115.1 of Rhinopomastus cyanomelas. Lineage (NCBI taxonomy): Eukaryota > Metazoa > Chordata > Aves > Bucerotiformes > Rhinopomastidae > Rhinopomastus > Rhinopomastus cyanomelas. Next base: position 93,843 of record VXBP01008048.1, read on the forward strand.
GCATAGCCACTGTTCCATACAGAGGTTTAATGTGTCTATCTGTGCAGTAGAGGGGAGTATTGTAGCTTTGTGTCTCCTGGACTTTCAGCAAGGAACACAGTGAAGCATTGGTCTAGTTAAGAGGTCCCCAGGTGAAAATCTTTCTCTTGTTTTAAAGAGATCCCCTTTGTGGATTCAATATCCCTGAAACTGAGGTGTCTCAGGGCTTGCTCAGTGCTGTGCAGTATGTGGCCCATAAAATGAGGCAGACCTTAGGATTGATTAGGATGCTCTAAAACCTTTTAAAACAGCATTTGTAGATCATTACTGTTTGGAGCTTATGGGAGGGAAAAATCATGAATCAGGCAGCAACATATTCTTCGGAGCCTGAGGATAAAGACTAAACACACACAACTACTGTGCCCAGAGTATAAGAAAGGCAGATGTGACGAAGTACTTTGTGAAAATTTTCCTTATTACTGTCTTTAGTCCTCTATTATTCTAGAGCAACTGTCTTGTTCTTGTCTGAAAAATTTAGTCTTAGAAACAAGTAACTTTAGGGTCATCCAAATAGCAGCTGCAGAAACAGTAAGGGAATAAATAGTAGTGCACAGAATATCTTTCCAAAAGCAGAAGGCAACTAGCATTATGAATGCCTAGATTCTGAGCCGATAGACATCTAGTTGGCTTGTGCCAACTGCATGAAGTTCAACAAGTCTAAGTGCAAGGTTCTACACCTGGGTTGGGGCAATCCCAAAGAATGCATCATGAGCAGTCCTGAGGAGAAGGACTTGGGGGTGTTGGTGGATAAGCAGCTCAATGTGAGCTGACAATGCATGACTGCAGCTTAGAAGGCCAACCTAGGCTGTATCAAAAGAAGTGCCACCAGCAGGTCAAGGGAGGTGATTCTGCCCCTCTACTCTGCTCTTGTGAGACCCCACCTGGAGTCCAGTTCAGGAGTCCACAATATAAGAAGGATATGGAATTGTTGGAGTGAGTCCTGAGGAGGACCACGAGGTTGACCACAGGCTGAAGGAACTGGGGCTGTTCAACCTGGAGAAGAGAACGGTCTGAGAATAATTCAGTAACTTCCAGTATCTGACAGGGTCCAACAGGAAAGCTGAGAGGGACTTCCTACATGGGACTGTAGTGATAGGGCAAGGGAGAATGGTTTTGAGCTAAATGAGGGTTGGTTTAGATTGGATCTTAGGAAGAAATTCTTTACTCTGAGGGTGCTGAAGTTCAAGGCCAGATGGAGCTCTGGGTAACCTGGTCTAGTGAGCAGAATTGCTTGGGTTGGAAAAGACCTTCAAGATCAAGTCCAAGTTTAACCTAACCCTACTACCCTATCTCTAACAACACACCATTACACCTGTCCCTGAGGTGTACATCCAATAAACATATTCAGGGGTGGTGAGTCAACCCCCTCCATGGAGAGCCTGTTCGTGCTGAACAGCTCTGATGGTAAAGAAGTTTATGCTGATATCCAGCCTAGTACAACTTCAGGCCATTTCCCCTCATCCTGTCACCTGTCTGCAGTGAGAAGATACCAGCCTAGTTCTTGCTACACCCTTCTTTTAGGCAGTTGTAGAGAGTAATAAGATCTCCCCTCAGCGTCCTCTTCCCCAGACTAAACAGCCCCAGCTACTTCACTGGCTCCTCACAGGGGATGTTTTCCATAAAAAGATCTTCCTTTACATTTAAAAAATGTTTAGGTCTAAGGCAGTTGGTGTGGACATAATTAGTGAGAGTTACTTGCAAAGTTGTTAAGTGATACAAAATGTTCATTATTTCAGCAGTAAGACAAGAACACCATATTACTAAAGAGCTCATTTGCATGAAGGACCATGACTTGAGTTGGTTAGTCCTGACAGTATGCTTAGCAAGGTTTTCATAGGATTTTTGTTTTCCAGGATAGTATTTGACCTAATGGTTTAAAAAGCAACATTTTCTTCTTGATGAATCCTTTACGCTTTTGAGACACAAGTTTTTACACAGCTCAGTTTTGATGCATAAGGACTCCACAGTTGTCAGTACGCACGGTCAAGGCACAACTCCTTTCAGTGACTGCTGCAAACCAAACCACCCTTGTACAGGTTTGCTGTGATCGGAACAGTCTGGGTTCAGGCTGAGATCGTCCCGTTGTGAGGAGCGTTCGTAAGTTAGACTGCCAGCAACAGTGGATTAGCGCTTATGCAAAAGCAGAGGTGTGTTGACAGTTACAGAAGTTAGCTCTAATGTTCTCAGTTTTGTTAACACGAGCAACAGGTTTAATAAGGGAAAGAGCAGAAGAGTGCACTTACTGTGGCTTCTTTTAATCTTCTGAAATCGATGTGCAGGTATGCATTTATTCCATTGTATGCACCAGGCAGGGTTATTCCATGTATTAACAAGACAAACAACACAACATAAGGCAAAGTGGCTGTTATCCAAACGACCTGCAAACAGAGATCCCAAAGGTTCATTAGCTATTACGGAAGGTTTGAGAATGTGTGGAAAATACAGCCAGTATGTTTTTGGTTTGTCTGTTTGGTTCAATGGAGAAGCCTTTGGGGTTCTTATATATTACTGGTGTGTGTGAGACTGCTGCTTAGCTGTTTAGCTCTGTTCCAGTCTGCTGTCAGTGCCTGATGTTAGCTAATACTTGGAAAATGCACAAAAAGCTCTCGAATACATTCCACTTCTCAAGTGTTTTCTGCGGGATATCAAAGCAGAATTTAAAATAACTTTCATCAGATATTTCTCTTGTCATAGTATGTTCTATAATAAAACAAAAGCATCTGAATCAGTTGAAACATTGATACACTCAGATCATCAGGGGTTAGAAGGGACCTCTAGGATCATTGAGCCCAACCCTGTATTTGGCTAAGAATAGGAAGCACATTTAAGACAATTTAAAGGCTTTCAAAATGTACTCTTGATGAGACTAGCAATGATGAATTTAAAATAATATGCTAATATGATTTCCACTTGGAACATCACATAAGCAAAGCCTGTAAATAAAATAAGGGCGGGACTGGGATTGTGTGTTTCCACTGTACATACGTGAAGGTCTCTTACAGGGATAGCCCACGAGGAACCCTCAGAAGCAGTGATTTAGTCTTCCTTTTTAAAATGAGAAGACTTTTTGAAGGAGACAAAGAATGCAGTTGAGATAGAAGGGGAATATTAGCTCTACCTTTCCAGAAGTCTTCACGCCTTTCCACAGACTAAAGAAAAGAATGATTACTACCACCAAGAGGCAGAGGGAAAGTTGCCAGCGAGGCAAGCCAAGGTCATGGATTCCGCGGCTTTCGTGCAGATGCAGGACTCCTCGCCTGTGTACCAGACACACAGAAACAAAGCCAAGTCACTGGAGGAAAAAGGCTTTCACATAGCTCATCCTTTGCCGGCAGAAACGGATGCTGCGTACTGACATCGCTAGCAGTGGGTGAAATTTGCTCTGTGAAAACATGTATTACGTTTCTCCCCACAATGCCTTATGGTCTCACTGGCTCAGCAGTGTCTGCTTAGCACTGCAGCCCCACAACCTCAGCACATCTGCACTGGAAGTGTTCAGAGGTTTCAGAAGTGTCAAGCTTGAGAGTCTGCAGAAACTCCATCCTTGGAGATTTTGAAACTTGGCCAGCAAAGGCCTTGAGCAGTGTGATCTACTTTTGAAGATTGTCTTGCTTTTGAGTACGGAGTTGTATTAAATGACCTTCAGAGAATTCTTTCAGCTGATACTGTTTTGCCATTCTAGAGAAGCAGGAATTGGTTCCCTGCAACTTGAGCAGTTCCAAAGTGTCATGCTTTTAAAAACGAAGCAGAACCCATGACATAAGTTTCTTTCTTTTCAAGTGGCTATTGTGAGGCTGCAGAAAAGTGACTGGACAGGAAAAAATAGTTGACAAATTTAAGTTGGATTAGTGTCTTCTGTTTTGCAATGAGACAGTGCAGTGATAGCAGAGGAAAATCTGTTGGTTACCAGGGCAGACTATTTCTTTTGAGACCTACACAGTGAAACGGACTGAAGTGTAGAAGTAAGCGTTTGTCTTTGTGACTGGTGATCCCCACAACTAAAGTCGTCAAAACACATTGCACGCAGCAGGGGCACAGGACAGATGTTACAGCAGACCTCCCTTCCTTTAACCCAGTTCTGTGCTACTGAATTGTTTATTGCTGCTTTTACATATCTAAAAAAATGCAGAAATATTTTGTTTCATTGAAAGCTGTGTTTGCAAAGAAGAATAGCGTTGAAGCTGGAGCCCTGCACTACAGGTGAACTGAAGGACTAACTCTTGGTTCCGATATGGATCTACAGGATGATGGCTCAGGGATTCAGCTTCTCAGTGTTTCAGTACCCATGAAGATAAAATGGTCATGACCTTCCTTGTCTCCCCCCCTTTCTCTCTCCCCTTTTATTTGCTGTGCATGGCTTGGGTAAAATAGCAAGTTGATGTCTTTTTGGCTTCTCCTAGCACCATGATAGTAGAAACAAATGAAATCAAAGAACCCTTTTCACTGCAGAGATTTGACATGTTTTATGAAGATAATTACATTTTAAAAGGACTGAGTGATCTGTCCGTTGTGACATTTAGCAATTAATGCCTGGAGTCTAATTCCAGCCCCACTGACTGTTTCAGTATATATCTTACAAGATAAATGGTGCTTCAGAATTAACTTAAGCACTTATCAGGTCAGACATGAGCAAGATAGTTCAATAAGTTTTAAGATAAGGCCGACCTGTGTCAACTTCAAAGGGAAAAACTGAAAAATGTCTCTAGACTACTTAACCGTAGAACATGCTGGGAAAAATAAAGGCCCATTAGAACACTTCATCTAGTAAGATGAAAAAGCTGCATACGACTCACATTTCATCCCTAAAGTATCAAGATACAATAGCTAATAATTCTAATAGTTCTGTTTCTCTAATTTCTCATGTTTAGTAAGAAATGCTTTATCTTTGAACTGTTTCTATGATTAATTCCGGGCTGGATGAAGGATACTTGTAGAAAGCATCTTCCTAAATTGAGCAGTTTTTCTGTTTCTGTCAAGAGCAAGTGAGGTTGTGGCCATGTGTTTGCGGAATATATTCAAGAATTTTCCTATTTGAGAAAGTATGAGGTGAGTTTAACTCTTATTATTTAACAATGGAAACAGTTATGCATGCAAACAACAGTGGGAACATCTGTGGGAACAGTAGACCACAAAGGCAGACTTCTGGATATCTCATCTAAAAAAATAGTCACATTAAATGCAAATAAATATGTAGGTCTTATTCAACTCTTGCTTGACTATGAATGAAAGCTACTTGTATTTCTGCTAAAAAAGTATAATTTGCCAGAGGAACCACAAGTGTAACTGAATCATGGGCAGGGATGTGCGGTTCTATTCGGAGCTTAGCAGCTAGTGCATCAATAAGCATAACTGTGAAAAGCTTCCCAGGTTTCTGATCAGAGCATTTGTACAAGATCTTGGAAGGGCTTTGGCAACCCGTGCGGTAACAGTTACACTGCTATCACTATCAATCTGGCTGCTGTAAAGAAGTTACTTAGATTATGATACAGAGATGCCCACTCACAAACGCTGAATCTGAGCTTGCATTCCTTGTGCTCATGGAACCCGTTTTATTTCTTGCACAGATCTTTTTCTGGCTTTGTAAAGAAGCCTGCTGCATTGTGTGCTCGCTTGCCAAGAAGCAGCTTGCAGTATGTCTTCCTGCTTGGAACACTTGCCAAAACTGCCATCTCAATGCAGGATTTCCCAGAATTTTCAGGAGAATCTCTGTTCCAAGGGTTCTGCTCTCTTAATGAGGATAAGGTATCATAAAATAGGCAAAGACAAACACACCTGTCAAAAGTCAAACTAGCTGTGTGACTGGGCAGCTAGGCAAGGAAATCTTCACAGACAGCTGCTGTTCCAGCTGTAATTCTGGCAAGTTTTACTTCTTTTTCTGTTTGTGACCTTTGAAGATCAATCACAGAATCACAGAATGTCAGGGACCTCAAAAGATCATCTAGTCCAATCTCCTCACCACACCAGGATCACCTAGATCAAGTCGCACAGGAACATGGCCAGGTGGGTTTTAGACATTTCCATAGAAGAGGACTCCAATGCCTCCTGGGCAGCCCCTCCCAGGGCTCTGTCATTCTCACTGCGAAAACGTTCCTTCTCATACTGATGTGGAAACAACTATGTTCCAGCTGACTCTCATTACCCCTTGTCCTATCATTGGATGCCACTGAGCAGAGCCCGGCTTCATCCTCCTGACACCCACCCTTTCAATATTTATAAACATTATTGGGGTCACCTCTCAGTCTCCTTTCTTCCAAGCTAAAGAGACCCTATTCCCTCAGCTTTTCCTCATCAGGAAGATGTTCCACTCCCTTCATCATGTTTGTGGCTCTGCTCTGGACTCTCTCCAGCAGTTCTGTGTCCCTCTTGAACTGAGGGGCCCAGAACTGGACACAATATTCCAGATGTTGTAGAATGTAGATGTTGTAGACACCCTATTTGAGGGTAGTTTTGGAATGTTTACCTAGTAGAAATTACACTCCTGTTCCAGTGGCAGCAAGTATAAAGATCTAGTGCTAGACTGCAGTTTAGGTAAAGGAGAGATGGAGAAGAGAAGCAGTGGCCAATGTATTTGATAGATTAAATCTTGGTTTGAAGGATGTATCTCTGTAATGTTCTTGGATAAACATTTTTTGGGAAGGGCAAACTTGAAAAGACCTTTGCGTTATGTTGTAATCCATGCTAGCATAAAACACTGGTGCTAAAGAAAATACAGTTAGCTCAGTTATGCCTCAGTTGATCTTATTTTTTTTCATGGAGTACTTATTTCAGGAGCAGCTGTGGCTGATTTTGGGCTGTGTATGTTAAGGCAGGTTAAGTGATAAATCCCTGAGTGGATCCTTTCAATTATACTCAGTCACTTCTCTTACACTGGCCAGAAAGAGGAAGATGCAAAAAAAGAGATCCTACAAGATTTCCTACTCAGGAAACTCTGAGATCAAAACACATGTATTGTCAGTCTTTTGATATTAAAGCAAAATAGTGCAACATGGCCAACATCCATTCCTGAATCTAAGTCACTTTCATTAGCTGCAGGGTTGTCCCATTTCCCAATGCTATAGACAGATACATAACTGATAGACAAAACGGCATAAACTGATTTCTCTTAAATCCTTAAGCTGGTGAACTAGAGGAGAAGCAGCGCCAGCTTCAGTTGTTCACCAACTTCTATAAACCTATGCTCAAAGCTACAGAGAATATCTTAAGATAAGCTTCTGTATGTGATTCTTGTTTCATGAGTATTGCGATATTTGTGCAATTGTGTTAAAAATCTAAACTCTCTTAAATGGTTAAGAACTGACTCAAAGCAAAAGGAAAAATCAGAGGCAGTAAGGCAATTAGAATTACTATTTTGCCTGCAGATTGTTGTTACTGAGAAATTAATGAAAGTAGCTCAGAAATATGTGCAAACAGGAGAAGAAATTGTTATGGGGGAAAAATAAACATTCGCAGATGGAATTGACAAAGTAGAACAGGGACCTATATATCATGCTAATCAAAATAGATTACAAACTACTAGACTATTTAAGATTCTTGATATTCTAGTCAGAATTCTAGCACAGTGCTTGGCTACAACAGCACCAAGAACAAAAGAACACGCACTACGGATAAGAAAGTCAGCTTTCTTTTCTTAATCGGGGGTTTGCACAGAAGAACTGGGTTTCTGCTAAGGCTGGTTTCCATGTAAGGGAGTATGGATTATATCTGCAATGACTTTAAGATTGTACATCACTGTAAATACAGATCCCAAGAATATTTCTGCCTATCTGCAAGAGGAGCAGGAATGTGAAAGGATTTCAGGCTCAAACTGCATCTACAGATTCCGTCTTTGGGAGATGCTTTCTTCTTCTCTCCTTCCCTGTGCTGTCTGCTAGGAAGATTCCCCTAGCAGCCCAATAGAATCATAGAATCATAGAATCATTACGGATCGGAAGGGACCTCGAAAGATCATCTAGTCCAATCCGCCTGCAACAGCAGGATCACCTAAACCAAGTCACACAGGAACCTGTCCAGTCGGGTCTTGAACATCTCCAGAGAAGGAGACTCCACAACCCCCCTGGGCAGCCTGTTCCAGTGCTCCGTCACCCTCACTGTGAAGAAGTTCCTTCTCAGGTTGATGCGGAACCTCCTATGTTCCAGCTTACAACCATTGCCCCTTGTCCTATCACTACATGACACCGAGAACAGCCCAGTGCCATCCTCCTGACACCCACCCCTCAAATATTTGTAGACATTAATGAGGTCGCCCCTCAGTCTCCTCTTATCCAAGCTAAAGAGACCCAGCTCCCTCAACCTCTCCTCATAAGGGNTTTGTGCACATCTAGTTTGTTCAACTTATCCCTAACCCAATCCTCATCAACCAAGGCAGGCTCACCTGTTGCCTCAACCTCCTGGCATGATTCTTGACTTACTTCCACACTACATTCAGCTAAGGGAAAACAGTTTGCTCCCAGTGAAGTCAGTAAGCAGCAATTCATCTGCTGGTACGACTACCTTCTGTTTTGTCTTTATGCAGTGTATGAGTTCTCTTTAATAAGGTGCCACACTGTGAAAAGCCACTGTGAAGCTCGGCATTTTGCTATTCGCACAGGTAAATTATTGAGGAGACAGGCAGTAGCTGCTCAGTGGGACTTGGTAAATGAGGGAACCAGTCACAAGTAATGTTGCAACAAACCTATAAAGTAAAGATTATGATAAAGATTTGCTTTGTCTTCAGCCTGAGCAATTCAGAACATACTCTTTGGAAATTGTGAGTATTTGATCATAAATAGGGAACCAAACCAAAGGACAAAGAAAAGCCAAGGGTTGTGATCTGAAAATTGCTCTGTATCTTAATTCCAAAGCAATTCATAGCCAGAAAACAGAAGGTAAGAGTTTTAGGTATGGAATTCTCACAGATTTTTTTCTCAGACTGGTTCTTTCTAAAGAATTTGTAAGGAGCCTTTTGCAAGTATCATCCCTTAGGCAGTTTTACATAACAGTATTTTAGTATTTTAGAAGGGTTGGTACAAATGGATCAAAGGTAGGCCTTGTCTTTCCAACCCTAAATCAACTATAATTTCAAGTTTCAATCCAAATATGACCATAGGGTCATTCTTTATCTTTTTTAACAAAGGCCAAATGGAGTAGCTTAAATAGGATATGTACAACAAAAGGGTGTAATTCATCTAAATAGTTTTTAGATGTCTTGTATCAGGTTTGTTTACACTGCAAAAGTGCCATCAACTTGTCAGCCAATTGGTATCTTCACAAATTTGCTAACTATTAAGTGCTTCTAAAAGTTAGCAGTCACTTTTGTGGAATGAACCCCCAATGGCTTCCATAGAGTGAATAGCAGTGAATTGGCTAAGATATAAATAGATATATTACTGCTCTCTTGGGCTCTTTTCTATTCTGGTAGTTGGACTAGATTTTATGATGTAAAACTTAGCACACATTGTAGACTGAAGATACTAGAAGAACTGTCAGTATACACGGTGTGCCATCTATAGAAATGAAATTACATACTCAGTTTAGAAGGCAATTTGAAGCTCCTACATGCATCTCTTCTGTCATATACTTGGGCAAACGCAGTTCAGTTGCTCTTGCTGCCATTTTCAGAGAATCACAGAATTATTCAGGTTGGAAAAGACCCTTGGGATTATTGACTTCAGTCAATAACCCTACTCCACAAAGTTCACCCCTAAACCAGATGCCCAACACCACATCTAAATGATCTTTAAACACCTCCAGGGACGATGACTCAACCCCCTCCCTGGGCAGCCTGTTCCAGTGCCTGACCACTTTTGTCAACAACAATTTGTGAAAAAATTGTTCCTAATATGCAGTCCTTCCTAATATCCCCTCCTTCTTCTGTTGCTAATCACTTGTGAGAAGAGACCAGCACCCACTTCTCTACAACATCCTTTCAGGTAGTTGTAGAGAGTGATGAGGTCCCTCTGCCTTCTCTTCTTCAAACTAACCAGCCCCAGCTCCTCCAATCACTCTTGGATATAATACTTATTCTCCAGGCCCTCACCAGCTTCATTGCCCCCTGAGCTGTGTCACGTTATGGCCCATTCAATCCTGCAGAGCACTCTGAAAAAAGGTATTTTCAAAATCTGCTTTTTAACTGATAATCTTAGAGAGCTGCAGGTGGGATTAAAAACGGTTTTGTACAGCTGTTCCGTAGATTTCACAAATACTGAACTCCTGGAAAACAAGTACCATTTAAGGATACATGGCAGAACCCAAACTCCCAACCCAGCCTTAACCAGCAAGTGACAAAACTGGTGCTCCAGCCAGCATTCTCAATAGGTCACGTACTGCCCTCGGTGGGAGGGGTCATGAAAGAAGAGCTCTGGCTTCTCCAGAGAAGCTGCAGAGCTTTCATAAAGCTAAAATGCTTTCAGAAGGGCAGTGTGGAAAAACATGAAGTTGCCAGAATCTGAACGTCAGTACGAATAGGTTTATGTGTCACAAGCTGAGCACCACTGGCATCTGCTGATGAATGAATGCTCATTGCACAGTCTGACATTTGTAGTAATGATGGGTCCTTTACACAGCAAGGTGAAGTTTGTAACCTCATGGATTAATGCTTGCATGTGATAGACTTGGACAAGCAAACACTTCCACTGTAGGAAGCAGCACATAAAGCAGTTGTGGTGATACTGTGTCAGTACTGTGTGTAGAGAACATCTTAGAGAAACAGGTGACTGCAAATAAATGGGTATTGAGGTGTGTGTGACATCATTATTGGCTTTGCCTGGAGCTGTGGGAAGATGTTTCACAGAGAAAAGCTTCACTTCTGCTTACCAGTATTTGAAACACAAGGTAATACAGGGGAGGTGCTGCAGCACTGATCTCAGCTGCTGTAACTACTGCTTAGAGCCTGCTACCTCTAACAAACGACACCCGATTCTATAGGTAAAGACAAGCAGTTAGAATTCCTCCTACAAGTTAGCACAAGCAAGTCAAATGCAGGCAGCATCATGTGCAGCTCCTGACACTTGTAGTATCTCATAAGCCACTCCTTGCAAGATTCAGTTGGCACTGCAGTCATTCTTGCAGTTTTGTGGTCTTGCCACATAAGGGCATGTTGCATTTTAGGAATCATTTCCACAAAACTTTCGGAATCCTAAGGTCTTGTATGCACAGGGATTAACTTCCACTGCACCTGTAACTTCTTTTTGTGTAGGTAAATAGTAGTAATGTGACGACAGGAACACATGTGAAAAGTACATTTCAAAGCTGCACATGGAAATATTTGTGGAATAACTCTTTTAGGCACTTAAACAATTGTGCCTGAAATTTCTGTGGCCTTCGCCAAAAAAGAAAAAGGCCTAGCTGAGACCAACAAAGTCAACCAGTAAAAAAATTACACAATGTGCAGGGATGCAAACACTTTAGTCTCAAGAGTGTGGCTGTGTAAGCAATGCACCCAAATGCTTCCCAAAGATGCCTGTGGAGTAAGTACAGAACTGAGAGGACTAATTAAAAAAGCAGCTTCTGCTTACTACTGTTTCTGCAATTTGTCATACATGTCCCACTATTTAATAGTATACCCCACTGAAATCAGGGCAGCTCTGCTCTCATCTTCAGGGGATTTCCTAGGGGTGAAGTCACTGAGACTGTCTGGAATGACTGACTGTTAGTCTTTGATTGGTCGCTCTCTGTGAAGGTAAGTATCTGACTGCTACACAACTTCAAACCTGACAATTTTCCTTTCCAGTAAGATGCAAAAGATGAAAATTCTATATATCTAGAGATGTTCTCATGCTTACAAACACTTTACTTAGTGTACAGGGTACTGATATTGAGTGAAGCACACTCATAATGTTCAGATGTACTCAGAGGAACTTTATTTTCCAGGAAGTGGCAAATCATTGACTACTGATTGAGTTTGGCGTGAGCTTGGAGTCTTTTCTTAACACGTGATTAACAGAAAATGGGGCTGTCAGATTTTATTAGTTCTTGTTGCCCAATTCAGTTTTTATAAGCATTTATAAGCAAGAGGTTTTAAGTGCTAAAGCAGCACTCTGTTTTGGGAGAGACTTCTTCCCAGTTCTTTTAGGGGGATCGAGTGCCGCATCTTCCTTTGGAGCACACTATGCTGATCACTCTATTTGATGCGGTATTGGGCAATACAGACTCCATATGGTCTGTGCTGGCATTGCTGATGAAGACACGTACCTCAAAGCACAAACCTATGAAAGTAACTGTCATATAGGGTGAGGGTTCTATTTGGGATATTCTTTCTTCACAGGCTCATAAATTTATGTTCATAAATGTGTTAGATGTAGACTGCTATGGCTGCACATTTTTACTCTTTGTTGTTCAGTAACTTTTTGCAGTTACAGCTGGTCAGACTTACAAATCCTGAATTTTCTTTTCACTGAACGTGGCACAAAAATTCCCCTGTAAAAATGTATTTTGTTTCTTATGCAGAAAGAATGGATTACAGCCATGAGAAAAAGTATAAACAGAGGAAGACAGGCATAGCTCAATATATCTGTTGACAATTTCACTGTTTCTTGCCAGGATTTATTCCTACAAGAGATCAGTTTTTACAGGCACAGTACCTTGTGAGAAGAACATTGCTTTTGTTCCTCCAAACTGGTCTTTTTCTGTCAGCATAAACTCAAGTGAGAGGCTAAAAAAACTTTTTCAAGAGACAAGAACTGAGGTTGACACATGGATAATACCTTCTCCCTGTGAGAGACTGCCAATGTCCAGATTCTTGTAGGGGAGTGCGGAGAAAAATACTCCCTGGCTACCTTCCCAGAGGCAGGCAACTTCGAGAGAGAATCTGCATTAAATGGTAACAGGTGGCAATAGGCGTTTTGCTTCAAATGGCTACAGGTGTTTTACCTCAGGGAGGAAATTGGTGAAGCAGCAGCACAGTTTAAGAGCCCGGCTGCTTGCAGAGATCCCCTGAAAGGGAGATTGAGCTGTCCTGGAGGGACATTAGGCTGTGCTGCCTGTCTCAATGGGTTTGTTTCCCTCTACAGACAGACTGCTGCCAGTAATGGACTTTGTGTGATGGACGGTGAGTTTAACAAATAGTCAATTTGGATGGAGTTTTCTTTGCGTTATGCACTTTCTTATTACCTCTGGGCTCTCTTCCTAGATAGTTCTGATCTGAGGTAGTCTGCTTTGCCTTGTGACCCTGAGCTGTATAATAAGTTACATAAACTTACCATGATATGCAGAATCCAATGGTGAACTGTGGTTTCTGCTTATGGCCATGTTCCTTGGGCTGTGTTACAGCTTTGTCAAAACAAGATTTGAGAGAACAAGTATAAAACTTGCCTGTGGACAGATAGTCAAGGGAAGTGGCATGGAGTAGATAAGGGAACTTCTCTATTTGTGTTTTTCCAATAAAATGTTTATAATGACTTATAGTAACGCATGCTGAATGGATAGCATGTCTGTTGCTATTTGTGTGTCCAATTCCATGCCACTGAAGAAGGAAGTAATTGAAGCACTATGTGCCTCCAGGAAAAAAATGTGGAATTGCATTTTATTCCTAACTGGACTTCTGACTAGAACTAGCAGAAGGGTACCAGCTGTTATCAGACTTTGAGTGCTTGCTTAGCTAAGTTTGCAGTGTACAAATATTTTAGAATTCATTTTAATAATTTCTAAAGGAGTACTGTAGAGGTCCTGGTCCTTCCCGTTTTAAGTAACGGTCCATTGACATCAGTGCCAGCTTGGCCTGAATTAAGCCTGAATGACTGAGGTAAGTTGTACTGAATGAAACACTAGAAATGGTTCGTGTTGAACCATTTCAATGTGAATTATTGCCTAAGATTTCAGGCTTGAAAATGAGTCAAATATGTTTGTCAAAGTCTACCTGTCACTACCTTGGCAGTGGCAAATGGGAATTACAATTTGAAGTGATTTCTTCCAAGTCTGAGGCTTTGAGATTTCTCTTTGTTTTCCTTCCCTGCAAAATGCTGAAAGATCCTGCCTAGATTCTTAGGGAGTTTTCTCTCAATCAGCTGAAGTGGTAAGATCAGCATGTTTCTATTGAACTTAGAGCTGTCTGTCTTGAATTATTAGATAAGCTCTCACGTTATAGTACTCCTACCTCTTCATGCAGTTCATGCCTCTGTTGGTGAAGATACAGTCAGTCAGCTCTGGCAGCTGTATGGTTTTAGGAAGCAAACTGGTCTAAAGTCATGATCAGGCCAGCTTTTTGTGAAGGACTCATGCCCCAAAGAGAAGTCCCTACTTCTCTTAAGGGTAAGCACTCCAGCTTTCTGCTTGTGGCCTGTTTTAGAAGTCCCCCTTCTCAAGGCATGCTGTAACTGCAAAGCAGAGGTTTGGTGTTTCTGATCTCCTCTCCCACCAGAAGGCAAGAGTTTGTACAAATACACAATCTAGAGAACCAGCTTTAGACTGTGCCACTTGCCATGTAGTCCCAAGACTGAAGACTTAAGTTCTTCATTGCATTTAGCATCCTTAACAAGCTTTCCATAATGAGTAGTGTGTTCCAGTAACACAGAGCGGCAAGTTCTTGTTATGCTATTTAAAGCAATTGAAAACTTGGCCCCAGATCTCCCAAGTTGGGTGGTTTCTTGTATGCTGTAGCAGTACTGAGGAGAGTAATGGAACTTATTTTCACTGACACTGATAAAATCACTTGCTTTATATAATATTTTTACAGTGAGTACCAGTGCTGTTGCCATTTGCAAGCTGCTTTAATAATGCTAATTATCATACCTTGTTGCGTTAGTGCAGATGCTGAGCTTCCAAAGTTAGGGTTGGAAGGGACCTCAAAAGATCTTCTAGTCCAACCCTGCTGCCAGAGCAGGAAACGCTTAAGCACAAGAAAATTTCCAATCTTTTCAAAATGCTGTTCCAATGGAAGTTCTGTAACAATACATCTTCTGTTCAAAGACGCCGAATGTATAGTTTTTTTTATAGCTCACTTCAAAGTCGGGTTCTTAGACTACACGTGTATACGGTGTCTTGCTATGGATGGTCTATCTGTACATTTGAGTTAAGAACACATGCCGTCTTTGTAAGGGCAGCAGATTTCCTAGCTGTCATTATTTGCCATTGTAGTGCGTTCCTTTGAACTCAACCCCCCTTACGGTCTTCAAAGCACTGAGTTTACTTTACTTTACTCAACCCCCTGCCAACAGTTAACGTATCACTACTGATGTTTCACTGTTGTCTTTAGAGGTGAAATAGCAGCCATGAACGTTTCAGAGCAATAAATGCGAAGCTTAAGATCCCTGCTGTAGCTGGGCACAGTGTAACAGGCACTAGGTTATTCACGGTGACCCTTGGTTTCAGTTGGACTCATTGTTCAGCAGGTGTGTGTCCCCCCACATATCCCAATGCAGAAATAATACCTGATGGTTCAGAGTAATTCAACAGCTGACACAATTATCCTGATGCCCATCCTCCTTTCTTAATCCCATTTTCCCTGGGAGGTTCATGATGCAATTGTTCATACACAGGATTGGTGTCTTTTGCTTTATAGTTCATTTGTTAATTTATAAACCTCTTCGGTTTTGCTTCCAAGTGTTTGATTTCAGTGTGCCTTTGCCTGTTTTGGCCTGTGCTGCAGAATGCTCTTTGGGATCAGAAAAAGCCATCTTAATTTGACCGTGGTGCTCTCCTCCTGCTTAGTGCTTCATGTCATTTCATTGAACTACTAAAGCAGCTGACCTAACCGAGGTCTGCTCTGAGATATTTTACAAGTAGAGAAAGAGGCCAAGCCTGATGAACAAATCATTATTTTAAAGCCTTAAAGTCAGCTCAGTTTGGCATGTGGTCATCTTTGTCAGAATACTGCTGTGTTTCCTTGCCCTGACAAAGTTGGTGCAAGCCAAAGGGGGTCAAGCAAAGTCAAGTCAACACTTACTCATAAAATTCAGCTGCAGGAGTGAGCTTGTACTTGGAGTATTTGGTACCATTGCCAAGCACTGACGCATTGAAGAGTTTGGGATCTGTGCAGTTTGGACTGTTCCAACTGTTGTCGCAGTTTGTCCAGGGAAGCTCAAATGTGAATGATGAAAATAGATAATAGAGAGACCAAGCTATGATAGCGTTGTAGTAGAAACCCACGTAAAGAGCTATGAGTATCACTGCATAGCCTACACCTGAAGACAAAAGAAAACTAGATTACACACCGTGGTTTACATACAGCAGTATATGCCAACACCAGAGTTAATTTCAGCTATATACGGTTGAAGATTAGTTTTAGATCTTTAGATGATTAAAAAGAATTTGTCATTTACATACACACATGCAGACACAATGCAACCTTAAAACAAAAACATTACATTAGTAATTCTGGAAAATGACTGGCTTCTAGCAAATTCAGTTGTTTGCCAGAAAAAGAAATTCAGCAGTTCAATGTCAATATTTGCTTTTGTACGACAGCATTGCTGACTGGCTTCCAATACAGAAGACTGCAAGTCCATGTTAGGACTCAAACTCACTTAATCTTCATAATGTTAGAGTCCTTGGCAACTTTACTTAAGTCTCAAGCTTTCCTTGTCCAAGAACAGTTTTCCTGTGCCTCACTTTCCCACCCTCAGCTAGTTTGGAACAAACATTGACCCTCTCCTGTTTCTTTCTCCTTGCCACTCTTCAGATTGTCTTCTCTCAGCGTGTAACATCATGCAAAACAAGCAGGGGCAGCCTGTGCTGTTCCACCAAGGGACTTCGAGTGGCTCTTAGGTATGCT
This sequence comes from Rhinopomastus cyanomelas, assembly GCA_013400115.1. Lineage (NCBI taxonomy): Eukaryota > Metazoa > Chordata > Aves > Bucerotiformes > Rhinopomastidae > Rhinopomastus > Rhinopomastus cyanomelas. The sequence continues at coordinate 110,566 of VXBP01008048.1, forward strand.
GGTAAATCTCAATGAGTATCAAGCTTGGGGCTAAACCATGCTTGGCCTCCATTTTGTTATCTCCCTAGGATGAGCGAATCTGCACTGTAAAGCATTCTCTTCTGTCTTTGAATGTTTGTTTTGCATTTTTGCATACTGTGACCATAGACAGTCCCTTCAGCTAGAAAAACCCGGAGGGGGTGTGTTACTTGGAAATGGACACTTACCAGTGTTTTGGGTGGAAGCTGGGTTACTAATGTCAGCATGGAAAGAGAACTTTGCTGCCCAAATTGTCCAGGAAACTTACTTCACTGTTCTCTGGACCCTACTAAAAACCTGTATGTCTTTCATAGAACAAGTAGATGCTAGAAAAGATTTATAACTAACATGTCTGTACAGTCACAACACCTAAGAATGAAAATTTTCTTCTAATTTTCTTCAGCTCAGCTTTTTTGGAGATTCTGCATTGGAGGCCTAGCAGCTGGATGTTGTGAGGCTTTTGCATTTCTTGATAAAGCAAGGAAACAGCACATTCTGAGATTAATCCTTGGTTCAAAATTTGCATAAGTAACAGACATTGGCCTTGAAGGTGTTGTCAGTTCAAAGACTAGTCTTTGCTCTTCTGGAGGCTTTTAATACACAGGCCAGTTTGCTCATCCTTGACACTGAGGAAAAAAATGTAAAAGTAGAGATGAAACCTGTACCTTTAAACCTTTGGGACTTAAAGGAATCTGGTACTTTAACACTTAAACTCTAGTGATACATCATGATCAATCAATTGGAGAAGAGAGGAGAATCAGCCAAGGGTGATTCTTAAATGTTAATATAACTGTTAAATCCTAAGTACAACCAACAGAAGTTACACTGAAATGGAGTGATGTGTGTCCTAAATGAAATCATAACGATGTTCAGGAATCGAATTGCTCTCACGTTTCTAGGTTTAGCTTTTCTTATAAGTAATGCCACACCTCCTGCGCTCTAAAATAAACCCTGGAAAACACAGAAACAAAACCAGACTGAGCTGCAATGTTACAGGGTGTGTTTTTAATTGTTAGCTGTAATACTCATAGCTAAAATTAGTACTAGAGGGTGGTTCCTTTAGAGAAGCTGTTTGGGTAGCCTTCGTCCTTTTCATTTGAATTATCCCAAAAACAGCTCAAAAGCATTAGCAGTAAAATTGTTCAGTATCGGAAGATTTGGTCAAAACTTTAAGAATGCTGAGTTTATACTGGTGCTGAGGTGCAAACACAACTCAGCGTCTGTTCATCTGTGAGGACCAAATAATGTACTGGTCTGTATCCTCGTAAGAGGAACACTTACAAATCCACAGTAACCTATGCTCAGTCTACCTTGAAAATGTCATCTGAAAACCACAGCTGCAAGGTCAAAAAGACTTACACACAATAAGTTCTGTTTTCGTTTCTCACAATCTTTTCAATCCTGCAGTCTACAGAGAGTACAGCTGAGCACAGTAGTACCTGGCTCAAACGTTTGGAGATCCTTAAGGTCTAATTTCTGCAGGCAGGTTTTCAATAAACCCGCTGCCATCCAGAGGCATTAACTGATACCAGCAGGAATTTTGACAGCATGGGTCTTCAGGTTCCTGGATAATGGGATGAGTTTTGCCTCCCATGAAAGATTAGGGAAGGGCTGGGCAAAACGATATGAATTAACTTTAAAATCCACAGGCATGTATTTTATTAACTTGCCTTTATTTTTTTAATTATATCTTTAATTTTGCTGTGAGTTTGGGGTCTAACTGAAGAGAAAAAAACCCTGTGGTTTTCCTGTTCTGGGTCACTGAACTCCTTGAAGAGGAAAACTGCATTTTGAGAAAGAAGACTAACATTTACTCAGTGTAAGCTATATCCAAGCACCAGATCCGCCACATTTGGATTGCTATTGTTAAGGTTCTCAGCTTTTGTCTGTCATAGGGTGAAGATGATCTGAATTTTAAGCTTCTAAGATTGGTTAAAACCAATCTTAACCTCTGGTCTTAACCTCTGGTTGACCAGTTTAATCTCACATAGCGCTGTGTTAGATACAACCTGGTATAGATGTAAGGCAAATTACAGGAGGCTTCTGGGCAACGCTTAAGAAAATTCCTGAGGCTCCTTAACAAATATTTGTTTCAGGTACAAAAAGCGTATAGCTTCTCTCACTAGGGGGGATGCCCTTATCCCTGTCCAATGCCAAACAGTCTTGATCAGAACTCAGTTAACCTCAGCTGTTCCTTGCTTGTGGAGCGATTGTAACTCAATGCACAAAGGCAACATTCCACGGCATTTTAGTGATCAATGCTGGAGAGCTAACCTTAGTGGAAAATGCCCAGTAGTAACAATATCCATCTTGTAGTAAGTGCTTGTCTCTGTTAGATTGGAAGAACCTGTTAGATTAACAAAACCTGTCAGACTTGTTGCTGCCATTTCACAGGCAGCAGAATTGATGTACAGAGCCATAGACAACTCATGTCTACTGACTAAAGTACTGTCTTCAGGACTCTGTCTAGCTGCTGTGGTGTGCTGATGTTTGCAGAGAAATCTCCACACAATGAACTGGAGTTGGTGACATCTTAATCACTGAGGAAGATGGGGCTCAACTGGTGTGGATGGGATTTGGTATTGACAAATGCTTGCATTACCAGCCTCTCCCTCTGCCTAGACATGCCCAGTTCCTCTCACTGCCCAGTATGAAAGGGAAAGGGACGACAGGACTGAAGAGCTCCTTTTCATTGCTCTCTCTTGCACTGCTCAGCAATGAACCTGAAAATGATTTCTTTGGCTTTTCCCAGTTTGTGCTTCATTTGCAATAGCAAAAAACTTCTGACTTCCAGGGTTGAGGAAAAGTCAGCAAATATACCATGCTGTCTGTGGAAGGGTGATATGATCAGCAGTGTGAGGCACCCTCACAGCGCTATTCCAGTGAAAGGAGGGACACTTACCTTTGAAAACTGGACAGATTTTCCACACAGTGGCAGCTCCTTCTCGGTTATACTGTCCCAGTGCTAATTCCATATAGAACAGGGGCATTCCAGCAATGATTAAGAAGATGATGTAGGGAATAAGAAAAGCACCTGGAAGGAGAATAATTAGATGTTGTAATCTATGTTTTGGTTACAGTTTGCTTTCTCTAGTGTTTACTTCTGCTGCCTGAAGAAAAAGGCACTGCTTTTGGGGAGTAGAAAAGAAATATCAGGAAGGAAAACTCGCATCCTCTTGACCAGCTCCTGTATTTTTTGTAGGTCTTGGAGACAGAACCCTTGGAAAACACCTGTAGACCATGGCTCCTATTACCTCCTAATGTTTCCCCTCTGCTTTTTTTGGCTTCAAAGGGATAAAAGAATACATTTGTGAAAGTTAATCCCTAACTGAAGAAGAAATTATACAAAACACACTTGTAGAACTAAAAGGGAAAGGGACTATGAAAAATTTAGGTTTTTCAGTGCAGTAAGTTCAAAAGGGCATTTGGAGGCCAGCAATACAGGAAAGGAAAAGGTGTGTGGGTTTCTGTAAGTGTGGTTTAACTTACCCTGTGTGAGGGGTACACTTCTGGCTTGAAAATATATCACTGCTGGTCTTTGGTGGCATGTTTTGTTTTCTGCTGTAATGATTCCCTTATTCTTATGAAATACGTTATACAACACCCCCTCCCTTTCCAACCTAGTGATGCTCATCACCGTTAATGTGCAGTATGTGCTGGGTTTTGTGGCCAGGTGGAAGTATCTTCATATCGCATCGGGACAGAGCCAGGGCCGCTTGCACCTTCCAGGAACAGCATAACTTTACTCAATGGAGGTTTCTCCTGTGATTTCATACCACAGCCACTGTCCCCTGTGGAAAAATCCTGGCATGTCAGTGCTAGTCTCATAGAGACTGTTGAAAAACCAATATACAAAAGGATCATCTAATGTAGACTCTCAACACTTCTAAGCTATTTTAAGATGACTTCCCCCAGCTCATGGCTACATAAGATACTGTAAAACAATTCAGTTGATGCCACGTTTAATAACTGGATGCTCCAACAGCTTTCTCATACATGTAAAATGTAGTTTTTATTTTATTTCATAGCTTACATGGGCCAGAACAACTCAGTTCATGCAAAACCTGTCTGCATACGAAATTATTAGGTTACTTTGGTAAGTAAGGGGCTGACAGAGTAACTACATAGCTGACTGCAGTCCTTAGGAATGAAGTATCAAAAAGAAATTAGACTGTGCAAATCACATTTAAATAGTTCACCAAAAGCAAAAAAGAAGAGGCTCCCAGTCGACCTTAAAGCAGCTTTCCAATCTCTGAAGGGTGCTACAAGAAAACTGGGGGAGGCCTTTTGACACAGGTGTGCAGTGAGAGGACAAGGGGAAGGGGTTACGGGCTTGGAGATGGGAGATTAAGTTTGGATGCGAGGAACAAATTCTTTGCTGTGAGTGTTCTGAGATGCTGGAACAGGTTGCCCAAGGAAGTTGTGGCTGCCCCATCCCTGGAAGTGTTCAAGGCCAGGTTGGAAGGGCCCCAAGTAACCTGATCTAGTGAAGGTGTCCCTGCCTGTGCAGGGGCTTTGAAACTGGATGATCTTTATTGTCCCTTCCACCCCCTGTCAATTCTATGATTCATTCGAAGATGACAGCAGCAGCTGTCTATTTTTTAACAACAGGAAGTAGGAGGAACTTTTGCAAACCTGCTGAGCTCATTAGGTAATTTGATTGCTTCTAAACTTAGAAATGTACACAAGGAATGTGCAGCCTATTACAGTATAAGAGCTAAAACATGACAGTAGCTATCTAAAACCAGCCAGTATGCAGAATGAGGTGTGTATTGAAAAAGCATTTCTGAAACTCCTGCTGTGCTTTTAAAAGTCTGAGCAGTTGTTGCTTCTTTAACTTTTGTGTTTGCTCTTCACGGAAATCAGCAGCGTAAGCAGCATGATACGGCTGTTCAGAGAGGAAGTTCTGTGCATCTGCGGCACAGTAAGAACAGGAAAACAAACTCTCCTCTCTTAGTCTTAGCAAAAAGTTGCTTCTAAAGGTAACATCCTGCATCATGTCAATAAGAGCAATGTATGTGATATTCAGTCCTCAGTTCAGGCATTTGAAAGTTCAGATATTTGCAATGAGACAAACAAGGTATATCAACAGATCAACAGGAATAAAGGATAATTTAAAGCTTTGAGAATGTATCCCAAAAGCTGAAATACATTGGTTGTATTAATCCAGAGGCAAGGATCCTCATTTGTGCCCTGTGACAGGACAAGGGGCAATGGGTGTCAGTTGGAGCACAGGAAGTTTCACCTCAACGTGAGAAAAAAACTTAACAGTGAGGGTTACAGAACACTGAAACAGGATGCCCAGGGAGGCTGTGGAGTCTACCTCTCTGGACACTCTTAAGACCTGTCTGGATGTGTTCCTGTGTGACCTGTCTTAGACTTTAAGATCCTGCTTGAGCAGGGGGATTTGGAGTTGACAATCCCAGGAATCCCTTCCAACCCCTTATGATCTGTGTGTATCTTTGCCATGTTTGTATGGAGCGTATTGTGAATGCCACCTGCACTCACAGAAGCTGCTACAGTACTGGTGATACGTATTTTTAATATTTCAGTGCTGTTCATAAACTGATCTCTGTGATCATCATGTTGAACTGTCATATGTTTGAATATTGTAGAGAAAAAATATTCAACAAACACTCAGCACTCTGCAGTTCTGAGCTCTGTGCAATGCTGAACATATTCAGCTAATTCAGTCTCGGGCACTATATTTTGCTTTCACTCTATCTAGTATCTATAAAAATTACTTGAGGTGACTTTATTGTCAGATTTTCTATAAGCAACTGAAGCGGCTCAAAACTAAGAAACTGCTTTGCTCCTGGGTTTTCGGCACCAATTTTGTGGTGGGTTCAAGACCACAATTAAAGATAAAGGAAAAGAAAACAAAGCAGTCAGGTCTCAATGAGATATCGGATAAAATTTGCCAGACAATGAATAGCTTAGGAAAAATGGAAAAGGGTTTATTAACTCTGTAAACAGAAAAGAAGAAAAGGTTAAGCAAGTTAGTGCACACAAACTAGAAACTGTGTCACAAATGCCATCACATATTCTGAGGAAAAATACAGTGGGAGGTCACTATAGTATCGGTCATAGAATCATTAGGGATTGGAAGGGACCTCCAAAGATCATCTAGTCCAATCCCCCTGCCACAGCAGGATCACCCAGACCAGGCCACACAGGAACACATCCGGGTGGGTCTTAAATGTCTTCAGTGAAGGAGACTCCACAATGCCCCTGGGCAGCCTGTTCCAGTGCTCTGTCACCCTCACTGTGAGCAAGTTCCTTCACATACTGATGTGGAATCTCCTACGTTCCAGCTTACACTTGTTTCCCCTTGTTTTTTTCACATTAGAGGTTTGAGGGAAAAGAACATGCCAGTCAAGTAGAGATGAGTACTACTACCCTCAATATTATTCATGCCTCACCCCTGCCTGCGAAATAGTGGCACCCAGGCTGCTTCACAGACTGGGGAATTCTTCAATTCTTCAGCGTAGCTTCTCCAGCCCAATGGTCATTGGACAGGCCTGATTCCTCAGCACCTGAACTGCATCCCTCAATGCAGGAGACATGCTTTCAAACAAAGACCCCAGACTCTTTCATGCCCAAGGTTTAAGGATTCTTGGGTCCTTCTGCTTTCTTCAGGTAAGCCCTAGCGAATTCTCCCCGATACTTGAGCATCCCCAAGTTTCCTCAGCAGCAGAAATGACAAACAGTCTCTCTTCCTGCTGATCAGTGACTCTAAATGGAGACTGACCACATGGCTGTGTCAGTAGGCCCCCCACCCCCACTCTGTACACTCTGCACGTGGCCACAACCCTCTCCTCTCCGCTGTTTCCTCCTGTCTCAGCTCCAAGAGGAAAAATAAAAGATTCCTTTCAGCTCACCATGAATTGCTGAACAGCTGCTCCATGGTGGAAGGAAGGTGGTAACTCAGCACTGAGGTCTTGCTTCTCCTTCCTGCAGTGGAGTGGGGCTGTGGGCTAGGGTTGGCACCATACAGAGCCATCCTTCTCCACCCTGATGTTTATGGGAGCAGAGCGGACCTGCCAAGACCCCTCCATCCCATTTCCAATAGGGGCAGTGGGGGAGGGAGCTGCCATGAGCTGTCTCCCCATCATCACCACCCTGGGAAGGGGGCTGTGGAGGAGCCAAGGCCATCCGTGCGGGGGTAGAAAGACCCCAGTCAAAAGAGGCAGGGCTCTGGGTAACCAGCGCTTTTATCCTCTCACCCAGCGACACCCATTAAGGGGAGGTATTTGGGACAGTGTCACCTCCCCCCAGGACAGGTCGCTGGTGGGGGGGGGTCCTCTTAAAGCAACATGACATTTTCTTCATGAAAGCATAAATCTGTTCATTTGAAAATTCTGGTAATTGTCAAACTGCAGTAGTGACGGGCTTGGAAGTGCCATGCTTGTCTTGCTTCAGTAGTATTGCAGTGCGTGAGGCTGACTCACAGACCCGCTTTGTATGTGGGAGGAATGGAGTTAGCATTGAAGTTAATCAAACAGCACTCTGTGTCAAGAGACTCTGGAAAACATGATGCTACACATTGGACAGGGGAATCTGTGTTTGAGGAAAATAATCCTGGAGATGTATAGTGAACATATGAAATGCTAGTTTTAAATACGTGATCTTTAAGTATGACTAATCCCGTGATGAACCATGAAGTGTAATCTATTTAGGCTTACTTGCTAAAACAACATTTATCTGGCTGCAAGTCTTCACAGGTTTTAGTTAGAGGAGGCTTCTTTCTTTTTTTTTTCCCCTGTCCTACCCCCACAAATGATTAATAAAATGTGGTGTAATTTTGAGCAAAGAGCTATTACAGAGTAGGGCAGGGTTTCAGAGCTGGGTTACTTTTCAGGTGAGTGAGTGATTGAAGTATTTTGAGATTAAGAATAAATATAAAAAAGGGTGCTTAGTCACATTAAGTTGACTTAAGGTTTTGGAGAGTTCTGGAAAGTTTTGTTTAGCAGCTTCTGATTAGGTAAGAAATACCAACAACTGAGATACTCTGTAAATATCTTGATATTTGCTCTTTTATTACTAAGCAAATATTCAGATTCAGACTTCATGATGTTCACTGAACCCTTTCTGAGAGATCATGGGCACTTTGAAGGAAAACAAATGATATCCAAAGTGCCGTTCATATTGCTGCAAACTAGGATGGTATGCAAATGCTTAGGAACAGCATGTGTGATACATGATCAGCCTCACTCTGTGACTGCACAGGGCCTCCATCCCGGGACTGGTTTGAGTAGTGTTTTATTAGAAGAGGTGTTTTCCAGAAGGACATTCCACATTATCTTGTATGTGTGAACATCCTATGGTCCAGGGAGGAGGTAAGCTGGCATTCTGGTGGGCCTCTTTGCTTTAGGTCCACTGGTGTCAATTTGAGCATCCTATCAGACTTCTCTGAAGGAGTAGCATCTCTTTTAATGTCTACTGGGTCAATGAAGTCAAAATATGTTAGAAAGAGTGATCTGATGCCAGCTCTGTTACGCCTGCCTGTGCCACTAGCCACAGAAGCTGTTGTGCTTTAATTGCATGAATCCAAAGGGCCAGTCAGACTGGTAAAGCCCAGCCAGCTAACCTCTCTGGAGGCCCAGAGTTTGGCTAATGCTTCAGAGTAGCTTGCCAAGATCTACCTACATCAGAGATGGGAAGGAATGCAGACTCTGGGATTGCTGCAGTAACAGTAACATACAGATCACAGTCTGGGGAATTCTACTTCCGACACTGTGTGATGGGACAGAACTGAGCCCACAGCTGCATCCAACAAGGCAACACTGGTCTTGGCAATCCCTAATGGTTCCTAATTTCTATTTACAGCTTAAAATCGGAAGTAACCAAAATCTGTAATCTGGTCCTGACATAAAAGCTATATATGCCTTCCCAAGGTACGGCGGGAGAAATTGCTCTGTTTGTTACCAGACTTCATCAGATCCATACACACCGCTTAAGGTGCCAGCGTATATGTGGAGTCAAGACAGCTTTAGTGGTTTCTGCAAAACTAGATTAGGTCAAACCCTCAGCTTCTACAAGAACCATCTGTGCGAAGCTTCAGGAGGAAACTTAAGAGGTTTTTGTTGGGTTTTTTTTAATAAACGACTACATTTAATTAATGAAGGAGAAAATACAGAACAGGCTTTGTGTTCCTGTTTTCTGTGTCAAAACATTTATTTGGTGTAACAGAATCCATATACATAGAGTCTCCTCCCTCTTTTCTTCAGTGTTCACAGTATCCTATGGGGTGGGAAGCAAAGAGGAATACATCTCTAAATACTCCTTGCAGTGCTACAAGGAGGTCTCATCTTGCTTTTAAACACCAAAAATAAAGAAGAATTAATTTTCTAATGACTGAGGAAAAAATATGTAAACAACTGCTGTTATGCTAAAGCAATTTGTTGATGCACATGCAAGAGGCAGGCGAGGCCAGGGGTAGTAGAAACAGATTTTAACTATTTGTGCTTGTTGTTACCATGGTTATTCTGGTCAAAATGTTGACTGTCAGGGATATCTGCTCAGACAATAAACTTGGAGCAAACATTGCAGTGTTTTTTCAGATAGGAGTGTTTTTGGTATTTGTGCAGGAGGAGTGTCTAAAAGATCCCACAACTAGTAAACTGAAATACAACATAATCTCTGTATCTGATCAACATTGCTTGTCTTGTGCAGAGACAGAGTAAATAATATTTCAGACAATGTCACTGAACCGTTTATAGAATGCAGTACACTTACTCAAGTGATGGGTAGAATGAACTGGAAGCTCTAATCTGTGCGGACTCTCATGAATGAAAAAGGAAGATGCTGATGAAGTGATCCTGAAATCTAGATTGTACAAGATTATGCCACAGGCAGAAAAAGCAGTTGGCAAGGCAGGCATTTCTTAGTGGATGAATGTTGCTTCTGGCTCTTCAACAGACTAGCGACCAGCTGGCCTACACAGCCACCAAGGGCACCCCCAAAGGAGGAGACCTTCCACCTGCTGCTGCCTCCTGGGAAAGAGTGTTAGGGTAGACCTTTACTGACCTGAAATTAAAAGCAAAAAGGGCTTGTGTGGTACAGCAAGAAGTTTGAGATACAAAGGAGCATGATGTAACCTTAGTGTCAAAGCCAATGAAGGGATTCAGCAGGTATGTTAACAAAGCATGTCACTGTTGAGCCCAGCCAGCAATAGGTGTTAGTCAAAAATAATGGTTTTCAGCAAAACAGGTTGCATGACCTACCACAAAAACTTCAGCAGCACTTTGTTCACATAAAATACTTCAAGGATGCAATAATGTCTTTTGAGTATGCAACCTTTTCAATAGAAAGAATTCCTGAATCATAAAACAAGTGAAGCTATACCATGTTTCTTTCAAAGCCCTTGTATTTAGCTAACCCCTCTAACAAAGTCTTATTTTATTTGGACCTATTTGTATTTCTACTCACAATTTGGGATCAAAGCCTTTGGCTTTTCCAGAATTCCATTATAATAGCAATTCTTTCACTCAAAAACCAGTGAAATGAAATAGCTTCCAGAAGTAGTTCAATCCTGTTCATAAGCTGATGCCAATTGAAGCCTACCTTTGTTGCCACAAGCAGTTCATCTGCTACTGTCATGAAATACAATATGTTCATGAGCTGGTTTTTATAGTAAGAGCTACCCAAGCCCTTCCATGCAAACCTCATCTCTTTGGCATTTTATTATAAGAGTGATGAGCTAAGAAAACCCATTAGTAGCTATTTTGAACAAATTAGAGCTAAATACACCCAACCACTCAGAGCAGCATGACTCATTGAGAAATAACACCCAAGCCATTGGCTGAGGTCCTATCAGACTGCGTCGAGCTCTGACAGCGCCGGTCCCTAAACACTATTTATTGAAGTTTTTGGATGATTTGGGGATACCCTGAATGGGAAATCTCAGGGAAGAAAAGGGGCAGCCACTGAGGGTCTAAATCTCTCGCGGGATTAGCCGGGGAGCTATGGGGTCCATTAATGCCTGGTGACTAGACTAGTGTTACAGCCTGGGCTTTGGGTTCTTTGGTAATAACTGGTTTTATAAGGCACCAGACCTTACAGGTCCACTTGAGGGGGTTTATCTCAGAGGGGCAGTAATTGGCAGGGCTCATTCAGAGGGCTTTAAACTAGATTCGAGGTGGGGTGGGATAGTTGATGGGCATACACCAGTGGGACAGAGGTCTGGTCTTAATGAAAAGCAGGTGGCCTCTTGCTATCCTAGGGTGAAATCGGAGCGCTCAGCTCGCTCCCTGAAATGCCTGTACACAGATGCACACAGAATGGGGAATAAGCAGGAGGAGTTAGAAATGTGTGT
>VXBP01008051.1:10595-21754 GCA_013400115.1 Rhinopomastus cyanomelas
ATGTATCATAATATATTCTAATATATATTGAGATTTTTTGTGGTATGATTTTATAAAATGCACAGTGTGAAGAATTAGCTAATATATATCTAGTAGTTAGGATGAGGAGGGAGTGGCAGACCAAAAATAACCGTGCTTTCTTCGCTCTGCTGTGAGCATGCTGTTTTGCAGTGGGAAGTCCAAATCACTCCTAATCCAGTTTCCATTCCTGTATATTACAAAATAACTTAATCCCTATATGGGGTAGAACAACCCGTCTTCAGTATTCTGTTTTTGTACCTAAGTTATGGATAGATTTATGCTTAATCACTTTATTTCTTTCTACCACTAAGGTGGAATTTTCAAGTTTCTGTGATTATTGATAACTCCATTAAATTAACAATATTTTTTCACTCAAACCAGAAGACCAGTCTAAAGTTGTAAAACTGCCAAGAAGGCAGAAAACATATTTTGTCAGTAGGTATCAATAATACAACAGCCTTAATTCTAGACTACCAGTAAACCATCATTAGATGTAACTTTGAATACTCCGTGGCAGGCCCTAATTCAACTGCCCTTTGAAATTAACCTTAGAAGGCTCTTCACTGTAAGGAAAAAATAATTCTTTATGTAATGGAAGTGATTGACCTTGAAATTTTAAAGTCAAGATGATTGGAAGGGGGGTGTGTGTGTATGTGTGTGTAAAGATTCTACAATCTCCAAGATGTTTTAAAATTGATGCATTGAGTAGGAAAAATAACTCAACCCACAATAAATATCTTTCTCCTGAGTTTGCTCCTGCAAAGCTTTCCTGCATATTTTGCTGTAAAGACTTTCCTCTTTTAAGTGATCAAAGCAGTATGTGATCCAGTCAGGTAAGCAAAGCAACTGCAACACAAATGTACTTTTTAGCCTGTTTAGTGGTTATGTTCATTGACAATAATGATGCAGAGATTCAAAGAGCTTTGGAGAAAAACAAGTAAAGAGAAAGTAAAACCAGCCTAATTGTATTTATGATAAAGTGTGTGGGGTGGTAGTGATGTTTTTCTCTTTTGTGTTTTATTAGGACTAAGAAATTTATGGCAAGGGGCTTTTGTTCTAAATTTTCTACTTATAAGGGCTGACTTGCTGTTATGAAAGTTTGAGGGCTACATTAGTTGTGATTGTTAAAATTGTTATTGTGAATCAAGAAAACTTACTTATATACTACTAAAATCCTTTTCAGCTTATGTCATTACATTAATATCAGCAGAGCAGAATAATATAACAGAAAGGGCTAAACATGACTAGAATAAGCTTACCTCTAAGCATACTTCCTCCTGGGTAAGACAAATTAAATATGCTGTTCCTGAAAAAATAAAATAATAAACTACCAGTAATAGTAACGTAGCACAGACTACTTCTATACTGAACCAGCAAAAATTTTGGGTTTATGTGTCTTTCTGATAAAGTAGCCAAGCATATATTTGCATCAAAATAATTATTATCTGACTTCTTCATGTATTCTCTAACTGTCATCTTTTAGTCCCTGTATACCTTGACACCATTAAAGAGAGGATTTAGGAAAGTGCTGATTAATAAAGTACATTAATTTTCCCACGGACTCATATTAAAACATATACAAAAGCTTTTCTGATGCCAGGCATGTTAGCCATGAGGCCATCCCAGGGAGGCATCCACCTGCTGGGCTTGCATAACATCCTCCTTCTTCCACTTTTTCATGACTCAGCCTAACCTAGTCCTCTTGAAAAGTCTTGCTGGTCAGGTGAAGTCCCTAATTACAGGAAAAATGGACACATCGTATCCATTTTTAAAAAGGGTAGAAAGGATGACCTTCAGAACTACTGACCTCTCAGTCCTACCACTGTGCCTGGGAAGATCATGGAGCAGATTCTTCTGGAAGGTCTGATAAGGCGCAAGGAGGACAGAGGAAAGACAGCCAGCATGGCTTCACTAAGGGACAATCCTGTCTGATGAATCTAGTGCCCTTGTATGACTGCAACTACTTCAATGGACAAGGTATGTAATCTATGGATGTAATCTATCTGGAGTTCTGCAAGTCTTTTGTCATCATCTTCCACAACATCCTACGTGACAAGTTGGAGAGCTATGGATTTGATATGTGGCTGGGAAAATACAGAGGGTAGTGGTCACTGGCTCGAAGTCCAGATGGAAAGTAGTGACAAGTGGTGTCCTTCATACTGGTACCTGTACAGTTTAATATTTTTATCAGTGATAGAGATAGTGCAACCAAGTGTACCCTCAGCAAGTTTGCAGATGACACCAAGCTGGGTGGTGCAGTTGATAAGCTGAACGGATAGGATTTCATCTAGAAGGACCTGGACAAGCTGGAGAGTGGGCCCAAGTGAACCTCATGATGTTCAAACATAGCCAAGTGCAAGGGTACTGCGCCTGGGCTGGAATAATCCTCACTATCAGTACTGATTGGTGGAGGAGGTGACAGAAAGCACCACTGAGAAAAAGCATGGGGAGGTGCTGATGGACAAGAAGCCAGACATGAGCAGACAGTGAGCACCCAGAAGGCCAATGGCATCCTGGTCCGTATAAAAAGAAGTGTGGCCAGCAGATCAAGAGAAATGATTCTGCCCCTGTGCTCTGCTCTGGTGAGACCTCACCTGGAGTACTGCATCCAGCTCTGGAGCCCTCCATACAAGAAAGACAAAATATGGGCATGATGGAGCAGGTCACAAGAGGCTGGAACACATCTATGAATAGGCTAAGGGAGCTGGGGTTGTTCAGCCTGGAGAAGAGAAGGCTCTGAGGGGACCTGATAGCAACCTTCCAGTACCTGAAGGGGGCCTACAAGAAGCTGAAGAAGGACTGTTTACAAAGGTCTGGAATGACAGGATGAGGGGTAATTGTTTCAAATTAGAGAAGGGTAAATTTAAATTGCATGTTAGGGAGAAGTTCTTTAGCATGAGTGGTTGAACACAAGAACAGGTTGCCCAGGACCAGCTGAGGCCCAATACCTGGAGATATTGTAATTGAGGCTGGACAAGGCTCTGGGTAACCTGATCTAGCTGATGTCCCTGCTCACTACAGGGGGGTTGGACTAGATGACCTTCGAATGCTCCTTCTAACCCAGGTGATTCTGTGATTCTCAGTGCTTCATACTGATTTGTTCAAGCACAGTAAATAACCTTTTGAGTCTTTGTCTGGAACCACCTTCAAACTGTACTTCCTCCAAGCAAAGCCCTCAGCTTTACAAACTTCTCTTTTCTCTAAAATGTGAAGAAAATATTCCATCTCTTACCATTACCCTCATGCTGGTTTGCAGTTCCACTCACTGTATAAACCAGACTTCTACAATGTGACATTTAAAAAGGAAGGAAACTCAAAAAACTGTTCATGCAGGTATTGATCAAGTGACTTACCACATCACCACAGCCTATAGCATGGACATGGCTTATCTCTCTTCAGATCAGGGTTCATTTTTTAAAACTGAATTTTTAAAATGTCTAATCATTTTAAGGGCATTTACTTTGGTCATGATGTACTCTTAGTTGCAGTAGTTCACTGAAATGCAACTGATGTGAGGGCATGTTGTTTGTAAAAAACCAAGGTGTATTCTAAGTTGCTTGCCAACCTTATGTGGTGACCCAGAGAATACAGGTGGTACTCGGTGCACCATTCAGCTTTTTATTCTGAAATAATATTTCCTTAAATTACTGCCAGCCAGCCTTGGCAAAGATGAGTCTAGCTGAAATTATTATTCATATATGGGCTTGTGCCTTGTATCCAAAATAAGTAAGTTACATTTCTGTATTATGAGATGCCTACTTTCAAAAGTCTCATTTTGCTAATTGGGGCTTATTTTTCTTAAAATGAGTCAAACAGCAGAATCACCAAAAGTGAGGTCACTTATCCTATCTGAGGTCTCCACATGCACTTGGTAAGCTTTTGTTTTTTATAGTGACAATAATGAAATAAATACATCTGATTTTGTGGGAGAGTGAGACACCAATCCACTCTGCACTCAAGTGCCTGGAAAAACTGTGGCTGGCACTGGCATTTCACTATGATATTTGGGAAAAATGTCTTTCTACCATCTAGAGATCTTTGGTATATCTAGGAATGTGGCCTTTACCTATCCTGGTACATGTAAAGTTCTGGTGTGATCTCAGACACCAGAATGTATTTGTCATTGACAGTAAAATGTTAGTGTATGTTTCTCAGATGCAAGGGAAGGCAATAATAACAAAATACCCAACACAAGAGATGAACCCTTATATGACTTCTTCAGGTATCTCTGTCTACTACTAATCAAAATCTGCAAATATTTGGCAAGTCTGTTAAGCTGGTTAGCTGTGATGATCTGGAGAAGTCAAAAAGTATTTTTTCTATCCATGCAGTGAAATAGCAAGTACATACTTCTAGAAGAAGCATTTACACATGTTAATATGACATTTAGTTTTAGTGAATACCTTACAAGTGATAGAGGACCTTGTTTTCTGTGAATGCTTAGGCCAGTAAAAGGCAATCATTCAAATGCCTGTAGAAAGCAAACACAAAAGGGGATTGTGATTATCACATAGCCAACACAAAATGCAGCCTCATTTTTAAAGGGGGAAAATGAATTAACAAAATACTGTTGGTAGAGCACATAAGTGACACTGAGGATACAGTCACAATCCCACTGGCAGATATTTGCATATTATTTATCCATCTCCCTTTTTATAATTTTTTAATGCTTTCAGGTAACTTTTTTAAAGGTGAAAAACAGTTGTCAGGCAGTAACAAACTGGACCAGTGACAGTAGCAAACAGATACCCAATAGCTGTCCTCAGAACTGATTTTATTCCACTGTGCTGGCTAACCAGTGTCCTCAGGGTTGCATGAAGAGACAGAAATAATTTCTCACTTGGTAATATACTTCTTCCATGATAAAGGCTAAAAGGAGCTGCCTCATAAAAGCTTTTGTGGAGGTCTTAAAATAAGTTGAGGACCAAGGAAACCTTCCATAACTGGATCTAATACATTTATAACTATTTAAACTATTAAATGAAATTTTGAAAATGTAAAATGACTGTAATATAGTTTAGAAGCTGGCACCTGTTTTCATAAAACAATAACACACTGAACAAGATTAGAAATTTGTCCCTGCCTGTCACATGTATTTTTCAAAGTGATTGACCCAAAATGGGCAATCCTCGTTGTTGTCTTCCATTTATGCAGATTGGATTCTCACTCAAACAGTTACATCTAACACCTAACAGCTAGTGTGTTTTGTCCGTGATGGAAATGGTGAAAACCACAGCGTATGCCATTATACACCAGCTGTGCATAAGAAGACATTAGGAAGACAGAGATACCGCAGTCAGCTGTGCCTGAGTTTTATCTAGAGATTCATTAAAACTGGTTTGGCTAGTGTAACTTCCCTCCACATTGTATTCAAAGCATGTGATTGTCACGTATGTTCAGACCAGTCAGAGAATACAGGTCTGACACTAGCAGGTACCAGTATTATAATATTTTAAAAATCCTTTGTACACAGAAGTGTATGCGCCTTGACTTGCAGAGGTATTTGGTGTGCTATCATTCTATTTTGGTGGGAATTATGTTCCTCACTTGTTAGGCATTTAGGTAAATCTTAAAAAACACCCATCTTAAAAACTTGAGGCAAGTAAATACTTCTGTGTACTTGACTTATATCATTTAAAAGAGGTTACTGAGGCTTTAACTCAACTCTGACAGTATGTTAAAGATAGATCCTAGCCTGCATACAACTGCAAAATCATTAGTTAGGAATTATTAGCTAACACAGGCTCTTACGTTAAAACTTTACCTCCAGGGGTTCTTGGATTGTAAAAGAATTTTGCCACCTTCAGTAGTGGTGGCAAACCCATACTTCACTTGTCTAGAAACCACAAAATCTTTTTAAGCACACCAGTGATTCTTTTGCCTGTAACTCTATTTGACTATACAGCATGTGGTTGCATAAGCCTCAGTATGTTATTCTTATCGGAGGATTTCTTGTTAATGACTGTAGTGCAGACCACCCAGCTGCATAAACAAAATGTGCAGATCTGAAAATATTCCTGTGTATAGTGAAATGGCCCACAAGAGAATACCTTTTCCCTTGCACTCATTGAGGGATGTACAGGAATTTACTCATTCCCCCAGTAAAGAGAATTCTTAAGAACGGAATGAAAAAGAAAGAAAACTAAAAAAGCAGATGCTGTGTGCACATGGCATAAGCACTTTACTAAAGCATTTAAGTACAGTGTCATGCAGGCTGTTAAAGAAAATCTGGTAGTCTGGTGATAATGTGTATATTCATTCAGTATAAATGACTAAGTTCAAGAAACCATACAATGAATCATGGTTGCAAGACCAGACTTGCTTTGATTAACTACACTGGTATAATGAAATCCAAGAAAGCAATCACTGAAACATTTAGCTCCAAATGTAAATCTTCTTGAACTCTGAAAAAAGTGTGTTAGACAATGAGAGGTGGTATATAATAGAGCCATATTTCATATAATGAAAGTGGAAGCAGTTGTACAGAAAAGGGAATGTTAAAAAGTTGTTATTCTGTTACGTGTTCGGCAAGAATGTGTCATTCTGAATGTGTCAATCATGATAATATAACATATTTTTAATCTCAAGTTCAACAGAAGCAGTTCCTATAGTGGTACAATAGTTATGCCAAATATGAAAGCAAACATTTATACAGTACCATAATGTGCCTTGAAGAATTAATCTCAGCTTTAAATTGAAGGACCTAGATTGATCAAGGTAAAAGAATTTTATTAAGAATGCACGGATATAACATATGCCACTTTCATTTCAGCAAGAGTGTTTGTTAAACTCGCATATCTCAGTCATGTCTTACCAGCATAGAAGAAAGTTGTCTTTTCTACCAAGAGGCAGAACTTACTCAGTCTAGGGGAAACCCAGGATCTACTGTTAAACTAAGGAGCATGAATATTTCCTCATACAGTTACCAGTCATGTGCCTGAACACAGATGTATGTATTTTTTTCCCAGGAAGCAGGTCTGGCCAATTGTCATTTATGTCAATAGAAGACTACTTGCAACATGGGAAACCTAATCCCGAGGAATTCTTTTCAGTAAATACTTCATTTCAAACATCATGGGTTTTCTTTATGTCATGATTTCTTTGCCTCTTTTGCCCTCTGCTGTTGACTACAGTCCCAGGGGACATTTTTTTTAGTAGTCAGTAGAAATGTTACAAATACAAAATACATGGACCTCATCCAAGGTAAGCAACTCTTGACTTTGAGTTGTTCAAACAACACAAACAGAATAAAAATCCTTCCTTGCCACTGTTCCTCACCCAGAAAATTTCCTAGGAATTATACAGAGAGCAAAAAGTGTGATAAGTCTGTCATGGCAAGGGCAGCTATGGTTGAGGACAACGCTGCTGCTGTTGTAGTATTATCCACAAAGTTGTGTGTGGTCGGGGTAGGGACACCCTGCAGGATAGGCCACAGAAATGCAGAAGTGGTGAAGCATCCCATATTAAGTGGAGGAAAGGATATATAAAGAGATATTATATTACCAGTATTGACAATAGTTAGATTTGGATCTCAGCTTTCCAGATGTCAGCTGCAAATACAATACAGCAGAGAGAAGACAGTCTTGGAGGTTCCTGGAGTGTGTGGAAGATAACTTCCTAACACAACTGCTGTGGGAGCCAACCAGGGAAAATGCCCTTTTAGACCTGCTTCTTGTGAACAAAGAACCTGTAAGGGAAGTCGAGGTTGGAGGCTGCCTAGGGCATAGTGATCACGACATAATAAGAATCTTCAATCCCTGAGAAAGTAAGGAGGGAGGTCAGTAAGACTGCCACCTTGGACTTCCAGAGGGCCTTGGACTTTGACCTAGTCAGGTATTTAAATTAATGTTGAGATTAAAAATGCATACACAAACCAGTCATATGTAACATTAGTTACTGCAAAAATCCATACAGTAGTAAAACTCAGTGGTTCAGACTGCTTTCATGGAATATTGGAGAGCTTCCTGTAAAACAGGGCTCATAGCCAGCACATGAATTCTTCAAAATTACTTCATTAGAAAAAGGAAAGCCTGAACAAAAAATACCACTTTACTGTCAAAGCTGTTTTGAAGATTACAAGTGAGTCAATTAATTTGAATGTAGATGTGCATACTAACATGTAAGATTTCATAGCCTTGATATAATGTCATCAAGAGGCCTCACACACAGAGTATAGTATGAGTTGGAACAGAGTGAAAATTGCTAACACTTTACAATGCTTAGGAGGAGATGAAACTCTACTGGAAAAGAAAGGAAATTTATTAGGATTATAGTTTTCCTAACACTTAATGACCTTCATACAATGAAGTATCATAATGGTCTCAAGGAACAAAGAGAATATTTTAATTTGCTTGCAAATCACAGTCAACTTCCAAGCCCCGCTGTCCATAAATAGCAACTAAAATCTATATTCCAACACCAATATAATTATCCTCATCAAAACTGCTCATTCACCATTGTGATCAAGTCATTTAAAAAACAAAATAATCTTAGTCAATGGAAAACACACCACTTAGCGCTGCTCGAATATGTTTATTATGCATCTAACCCTCTTGGGTTTTTCTCCTCATCAATTCTCCTAGTAAATAGGGCGTTTGAGACTGAAGAGAACTAAACAGCTCTCTGATTTCCTCATCTCTTTTCCAAAGAATCTGAAGAGAATTGTACAGTTTTGTCATTTAAAAGGAGAAAAATTAACTTCATTTGAAAATATATTTTCCTTAAAGAATTTTTTTTAAATGATACTGGCTACAAAACGATCTGCAGCTATATGCAAAATTCAACCCCATCACTGATTGCAACATGAAATGGAAAATTAAAGATAAATAGGTTTGTTGCACACATTTTGAAGGCCAGTTATTCTGTATCATATGGAATCTGTAGCTTTATAGAGTTACTATCTGAAACTCTACTCACAAGACACGTTTCCTTGACCTCCCAAAACCATCTTCTGGCTTGTGAGAGTGCTGTGTGCATGTGAAACTTCACCATAAGGAAGGAAATAGTTTGAGCTGATTCCCCAGCATTTAAATAAAAAGGCAATCAAGGAATTGTCCTTACACAGGCTGAGTGAGATCCAACTCTGCTCAATAAAATATCTCTGTGTGTGTATAAATAAGAGATTAAAGCACAGGTGTGAGTATTCTGCATAATTAGGAAATACTACAAATGAGAAACCTACGTAGATGTGTTTATTTTCATTTCACTCAGCTGTTTCTTATGTCACAATTGTTATTCATTAGAAGTGATGCCAACCAACTTAGCCAGCCTTTTGTAACAACTTGATGAGTTTGTTTCTGAACACAACATTTTCTTCACCTCCTCTAATTTGTATAAATGGTAGCATGATCAAACTGGACTGCATACAACCTAGAGATAGAGTTGATCTGGAACATACATCATGGGTATGCTGTGCTTTTTCTTCTGGCATGCGTAGGGGTGAAGGTTGGGACCACAAAAAGGGCATCTGCCCTACACCTCCTGCAGTAGTGAGTCCTGCAGAAACTTTTCCTGGCAGAGCTCAGAAAGTCATGCATAGCTCACTCCTCACCTTGGCCTCAGGAAAGCCTTTACAGACTAGCTCTCCTTCCAAAAAGACTGCTGAACCTGAAACCTGAAAACATTTCTTTTTAATTTTTTTTGTGTGACCCTTTACCCCGGCTCTTTCATTTCTGCAAAATCATAGTGATTGTTTTAGTTGTGATGGTAGTTCATGATAATAGACAACTGTAGTTTGCAAGTTCCTGTAAATCACATGGTGCGGTGTTGAGTAGGTAGGTTATGCCTATTATGCATTCTTTGACATGTATACCGACCAGTGAACAGTGAAAATGTGTCAACATTTGAATATTAAAAGAAATACATTAAGAAGTTTAGATGAGAGGACTGCAGCAGACAGAAACTTAGATCAGAGGACTGAGATAGAGCACAGTCAAATGAATTACTGCTTTCCTGTTTTATAGTGACAGCAGATTAAAGCAGTGGGGAAAAAAAATCCCAGCAGAACAACGTATCTGTGGTAAACCTCCAAGAGCCTCAGTGGTGGAATAATCTCAACTCAGGCACCAGCTTATGGTGTAAGTTTCAGAAGCCTTAGGATCCATAATAGGGTAAAAAATCGGCATGAGAGAAGATTTAAGTAGGTAACACTGTCTTCTGCCAGTATTACTGCCGTGTCTATGTCTCTCAGGTCCCTTGAGTGATTATGCCAATATCTGCAGCATTAGGATTGGACATCCATTAATCAGGATGAGCAAACCTTCACATCTCTTTTGTGAAGAATCATGAACTGGAGTACTAAATACAGGCAAAGAGATCCAATAAATTTATCCTTACAGCAGAGTGACATAAGCAAATATAAATCCCACTAGTGTTATTATAACGCCTGCTAAGCTAACCGAGAACATATTCACTTCTTCAACTAAATAAATTACTGTTACAATTAAATGACCCCAAGGTCATCTCCTTTAGGAGCTGCCTGGCATTTGAATTAACTATTCAACTCTTCACAGTAAGTGGCCTCAGCCAATCAATGGCAAGTAAATACTGCTGAAATATGCATTTAATTATCCCAACACTTTTGCTTCTAAAACCTTTTCTTTGGTCATTTTTTTTTGTTTGCTAATTTATTCAGGAAGTGTGAGACATTTCTGAGTCTAGTCTGAACCGAGTCTTTGTAGACTGTGTCCCCAAAAGACAACAAAGCAAACTTTCATAGACAAAACTCGTTACAGACTGTTTCTTTGGTGTGATGGAGCAAACATTTTTTATCCATATTCTTTATTTTGTTGATTGCAACAAGCAATGACAGCTCCGAATTTGTATTTACAAAGTTGAGAAGTATATCCTTATAATTTACTTTACCAGATTAGTTATGGACAAAATGCCTCCTTTAATAAAGGATCTAAGATTCGCCAAAATCAGAGTAGCTACTGATTAATTAAAACAGAAATGTACAATGTCAGAGAGCTCAGTATGAAGTGGTTTATTTTAGAAATTATTTGGTTCAATATATACATCAAGTAAAGCCTACTACAAAAACATTAGAATGTAAGTTCTTCTGAAACATAAAAGCTGCTTTCCATACCCCTGACTTGTTCAATTTAATCCTAATTTTATTTTATTTAATAATTTATATT
>VXBP01008051.1:21769-35704 GCA_013400115.1 Rhinopomastus cyanomelas
ATTTTATTTAATAATTTATATTTCATAAATACCTATAATCCTAGGTATTATAAAGCCTATGCCTCATACCTATAAACCCATCTTAAGTCCTGTACATAGACATGCATGAGACTTCTGCACCAGAGCACATCTTTCTTTGAGGAGTACACAGTGAGTTATAATTTAGACTAGTCACATTATTGTTAGTCCCTAAGAAGTAAGAAAGCTCCTAACCAGTCTGCAGCAAATTTTAATAGAATTAAATTTGCCATTTACGTGCACCACTGTAAATAAGAGCACAACTTGTGTCTGGATACAAAATATTTGATGCATAAGAAAAAATTACTGTCTTTTATTCTCACACCATTTTTTGGATTTTGTGTGGTTTTCCATGTAAATAAACAAACACAGACTCTTGTGTTTGCAATTTTTTTGCATCTAATATTCATGAATATTAATTCTTTTAAAGAGGAAAGTAAAAACAATGACACCCTGTGGACTAGTGTACTTCATATCACCAAAAAGCCAATAGTTTCATTATTTTTAAACAAGAGAAAATCATTATTATGCTTTCTGTGACATGACTGGGGTTTTTTTATAAATTATGACTGTAATTAAGCCTCTCATTATGAACATTGCTATTGCTAAACAGTACAATTTTTACATCTCCATTCTAAGAGACTTTGCGTTTTTATTTAGGAGAAAAAATCAGATAATGCAGAGATTATACTATAACACTATTATATTTAAGGATATTACACAAAGCATATATGGACAATATTAATCTTTAGGCAAAATTTAATCAGTCTGTGGCTGTTTAGCTAGAAAAAAGAACTGATGGATTTGTCAAGACTAATGCGGTGTTGATGCTTCTCCTATTTCTATAGAAATGTACAAATTAAATTACACTCAACTGACATTTTCACATGAGTCTGTGAGTTCTCTGTATAGACAAAATCTAGTTGATTCTACCACTAAACAAACAGGAGACATCTTAACAACTACTTGTATTTCTATGAAGCCTTTTATTCAAATGCAGAGACAGACTAGATTCAATTTCTTGTGATTTAGGAGGACCTTCTGGTACATTAATTTGATTCAAAATGGCATTTTGAAGTTATACCTCAGGCCTGCTGAGCTGTGCAGGTCAGGTGTGTGCTGTGGCAAAAGTCAGTCAAAGAGGACAGAGAAGAGGGCTTTCCATTAGTTGCAGTCGAAACACCATTTACGATGCTGTTAGTCAGAGATTTTAACAACTAAAAGAACGGATGGTGTCCAAGTATTTTCTATCTAACTGCCTCTCTGCAGATAATAGAAAAGAGGCTCAAGAAATGTCCACAGCAAAAAGCCCCAGAAGCTGTCATAGAAAGAGGTGATTTTGTTTGGTTTTGAATGAGAAAAATTAGAACCGAATGTTTTGTTTCAGGGCCAGTTCAGTCCAAATCAAAGTCATGATCTGAGAAACTGAAAAGAAGCTTTTCATTCCACATCAGTCTGACATTAATCAATGTCTGTCTGAAGTGCTGTTTTGTGCCATGAGATTTGTGGTGCTTTGTGCTAGGAACCTAAAAGCATGTTTCAGCTGCCAAACCTAAGTATATATCCTAGCTCTGTCCTAATAAAGCTTGGCTGTACATCATCCACCTCCCACTTTGACGTGCTTTTCTTTAAGAAAGAAATGGACTTTCTGTAGAGAAAACTATGACACAAAACCATAGATCCTTGAATCTTGCCAGCTGTAGGAACAGGAGTGCAGACTGCTGTGGAGAACACTTGTCCTTTGGTTAGAGCCATAATGTTGCCTGCTGCACAGTGCTTCACTTTTTCCTATTTCCATTAAAGAAAAAGGATGTCTTTGGAAACCTGGATCATTGTAAAGTGTCAGGGATATGGCCTACTTGTTTATAAAGGACCATATACTGATATTCCTTTTTAACCAGTAAGTAATGTTGAAGAAGTTTGTGGGACTAGTGTGGGGCAGAAGGTTCTTGTGTAAAGACAGGCTTCACTACACCCTAATCTATCTCAATTAGGTATTTTGTATGCTAACAGCTGAATTCATAATACATATTTGCCACACCTACAGCCTTTTTAAACTGTAGTCACTATTTCAAAAAGGCAGTTTGCTACAACTATAAAAATAGTTCCTGCTAAAAGATAGTTGGATATAAACTTGAAAGGCTAAATCTGAAAAGAGATCAACAGACATTGCTGATGATATATTTTTGCATTATCTGTGTTTGCATAAAACCACACACACAGCTAGAATGAAGTATTCTTTAAATTATTTTCTAAAACATTTTATATTTATATTTTCTGTAACAGCCACAATTTTACAGGAAGTCTTATGAGGCTGTAGATCTGCTGCTGCTACTGATCCTTATTATGGAGCATGCATGCTGAGTTACTTGAATGAAAATGAACATACAGCCTCACAGCCTTTGAATCCTGCTTATGGCTGCACTTTTGTACACTTTTCCTGATCAGCCTGGGTTTGACTCAACAGATCTTACTTGTCTCCTACAGGATAAAATAAACATCTTTTATTATCACCTAGACACATCCAAAACATACTCTTCTGTGTATTATAAAATTATGAGAGTGCATGACAGTATATTAGGTGAAAAAAAGATCTAGCATGTGTTGTATATCATACTGAATACTTTTTGCTCCTTGCTGGTGAAATATGAGCACACTTTGCAGGAGCTGTCCTCTGTTAGGATTTAAAGCCAGGCAGAGAGTTACAGTCCAGACAAGCTGTAGACTATTTCATTCCTGATAGGACACAAACTTGTACCACAATGAGGTAGGACCCTTGCTGACCGAAGTATTGTTCGCTGAGACAGGCTAGCTGGGACTAAAATGCGGCAGGTGCCACATGTTAGTGCCATGTGTCTTTGAATCAAGTCTGTTTTGAAACATGGCTTTCAGAGGAAAGCAGGATTCTTTAAGAGGGTGTCTTTCTCCTCTAGCAATCAGAAAGCAGTGGAGGGGGAGAAAAGTCCTACTGGAAGGACTCTTCTACTAAGAGATGTATAGGAAAAGTTGACAAGGCTTCTCACAGTAGCAGGTCTATCTTGGCTGGGGTTGCCATGAACAGTGTGCTGGGTTTGCAGAGCTTATCCCAGCAGTGAAAAGCAGATTGACTCCTCTCTGCAGTACCTCCCAAAAATAATTTTGCCATCAGCCCAAAACTCCACTCTTCAGGGCTGATAGCAAAGTTATTTTTTTCCTCTTTGGTCTCCATAGCACTGTGGACATTGCTCCATCATTATGGTTCTGTCTAGGGAAGTGAAGGTGGTTCATTTGAAAAGGAAGAGGACGTGATAAAGTAAGAATGGGCTGCTATAACGAGACACAGCTCTTAGCAATGGGGTTTTTTACTGTAAGGATGCTAGTTTTTGTAATTTGCTGAACATGATGTTTTGGAAGTAGTTCAAACTGAAAAAAAATGTACAATTTGCCTCCATTGTTAAAAATTAAATAAAAATCTAAAGCAGACATAAGAACCTAAAGCAGAAGAGTGCTCAGCAATCTTTTTTTGCCTTGCTGGGTATGACTGCCACATTAGCAACAGCTCAAGGGAAACATGTAGAGTGAAATAAAAACCAAGCAAAACTATCCTTTTACAGTCTCATTAAGGATAGTACGCTCAGGAGCAGTGTCAAAGACCACACTTGTTCATGGTTTGAAAACCAGGACACATACACTTGCAGTCCCCTTTATCTCTTTGTATGTAACAAAGGCTTAGATAAAAGTTCTAGTCTCAAACAACTTCTGATATATTTTTTCACCACAATCATTCGCTATACAACATTGACTCTGGGTGAAAGCAGCTGTTGCCACAACTCTAATATTTTGAGGTTTCTGACAGGTGTTTCTTTGGTTATGGAATAACAATGAAATTTTACTTGCACGCAAAATCCATCCAGTTTTTGGAAAACCATTATTACAAAAGGCAGCCACCAATTATCTGCTGAACAGAACAACAAACTTGTATTAGACAGCAGATAGTTCTAGGAGAGAAAGCCACATTTAATGCTCAAACTACTTTTCTAAGACAGAAATACAACACTCTCATTCAAACCACCTGAGCAGTTAGGCTTTGCTCTGGGAGACTAATGATAAAGATGAAAACTGCAATTCCAGACTGTGTAAGGCTCTAGATGCCCCTAAAATAGCTCAAAGCAATTCATTCAAGGCTTAGGGTACACTAACAAAAAACTGCTCTACCCTTTACCTCCTACCCTTTCTTGCTTTCCCTTCCCCTCCTACTCTTTCTTGCTTTCCCTTCCCCTTCNCAATAAAGAGAGTATTAAAAAATATAGGCTGCCCTTGTAACTGTTGCTTACCATTTAGATAAACATTTTTGTCTTTGTTAAAGAATCCAGATGGATTTGATTTGAATACATTTAAATATGATCTGACTCTGCTGATTTCTGTCTTGCTCAGTTATGTGTGTAAGGATATGTAGGTAAGGACCTATGATGTTGGAGGAGCTGAGTCAATAGTAATCCTGCACAGAGAGAACAACTTGCTCTTCATTCTTATGCATCAGCAGGATAGACAATTTTACTAATGGCAGATCTCTTTCCTGATACCACACTCCAGATTCTGTCCCTGTATGCAGACACAGATCTATACCATTCTCAGCAAGCTCGTTTAGTGAATGCTATTGACTCAACATTTTCAGTTCTGTCTTTAATTGTCTTACACACACACAAAAAATTCCTTCTTAATTGTACAAGTAACTGTTTATTCATTTTCTTCAATCTGCTCTTGAGATAACTTGTTACATTAATCCTGTCTTCATTTATTTTATGATGTCTTCATGTTTAAATGTTGATTCATTGAATTTCTGTTTCAATCACAGTTTAAAACCCATAATTTTTATGAGCCTTACTTATTTCTGATAGGTTTACTGTGGACCTTTGTTGGGAAATTGAATATTTTTGTTGTTACTAATGTTTCTATGATTTATATTGTTAGTGCCACCAGGATACTACCTTTAAATGAAATACTGTGTCTTGGCTGATAATTTTGCTTAACCATAAGACTAAAAATCAGATAAATGGGTTAGCTTTTCTTGAATTTGAAAGAAAAAGTGTTATTAAACTCTTCAGCACTACAACTATGAATCGCTACTCAGTTAGAATATACTACTGGCATAGTTTTAAAGTTTCTGCTCTTTTACTTCTTCACTTTCTTCACTTTCTTCACTTTCACTTGCCATCAGATAACAAAAATCAGACATGTATGCTGTTTAAGTAACTACTGTATGATTGCTCAGCAAACCAACACTTAGACTAAGATGAATGAGTAACTACTTTCTGTCCTCTGAAAAAAAAATACTTTCTAGTACTGTAAAGCAGTGTGGATTAATTTAATTTGTGGTGTGCAGAAGAATTGCCTGAATCAGGGGGAGTTTTGGTCCATGGCATGTACAGCCTGGCATGCTGACTGTGGGGCACTCTAGTTTTCTAGTTTCTAAAGCACAAACTATTATTACTAGACATGCACTAGCTATTTTGTTTTAAATCTGAGTACAATAGCTTAGCTTCAGAGAAACAGTATGAGTCACTGACAGTTTTTACCTTGAAGCAGAGTTCAGCTCAACCATCCTTAAAGACAGCATAAACTAAATGTCCAATGAAAGTGGACAATATTTTAAAGCCCTCAATTTGATGAGCATGTGGGATTAATTCTTTCTGTATCCCGCGGCAGGCAATCCTAGTTTAACACATGGACTAGATCATCCCTTTGGTGGCCATCTGAGTCTGCTCCACTTGAATTATATCAGAAAACATAGAATGAACGGCAGCCTGATGAATGATAAGCACATTTTTAACCAACTGCCTCTTTTTTCCTGTTCCTATATTTTTCTTTCAGTAAACGTACGGGCAGAAAATCACATCACTGGAATGAGATGAAC
Organism: Rhinopomastus cyanomelas; assembly: GCA_013400115.1. Lineage (NCBI taxonomy): Eukaryota > Metazoa > Chordata > Aves > Bucerotiformes > Rhinopomastidae > Rhinopomastus > Rhinopomastus cyanomelas. The sequence continues at coordinate 27,681 of VXBP01008051.1, forward strand.
AAACCAGAGGACCCCTATTACAATTGTCTATTGTTAGAGTTACCTAATAATTCTGACTATAAAATCAAGTTGATAGTGTCATCCTGCTTGAGCAATTCTTCTGTTCAGAAACACTGAAACATCAATGTTTTGGGACTGCTACTTGAATTTTATCAGGAGGAAAGTGTCTGCACTGCAAACACACTTCCTAGCACCATACAGAAATGTATCTAGCATATCTAGTTAACATATAAGTCTTCAAAAAATCATGTTAAATGTGGACAGAAGACATTTTTTGCAACACAGGATTTAGGATTTCCCAAAGGCCAGGGATGCCTAAAGCATTCATCTTTTACTCAGAATGCTTGAGGCTCTCACAGCTTTATCTTCGAGGACTAAGAAATACAGTCAGGGAGAACTGAGGTGAAGGCTTTGTGGAGCTTGCGTATGATGAATCAACAGTACAGATGAGAAAAGAGTTTTGAGGAAAAAATGTAAAAGAGTTATTAGAGACCTTTGGATGAAAAAGATTGTGGGGAAGCACAGGTCTGCAATGAGAAAGAGCATCCACAGGATCAGGGAGAAACTAGGGTACAAAGGGAAAAAAAGACAGTGACATTTAAGTGGTAGGACTGAAAAAAACCTAACTGGAATATCTGTAACTGCAACAAGCCAAGGAGGCTGCAGAGGAAACTGTGATTCCTCACCATCTCTGAAGCCCAAAAGAGACCCAAGATACGCTTGCTGCCATCAAGTGCAACAGGTACTATGGCCACTGCTGTTGCTTTGCTTAAGTGATGCAAGTCCAGGAAGGCAAGGTCCTTCATGTTTCACTTTGATATCATGTGATTTTAGGGACTAAAACATCAAATGTTCTTTAAGATGCTTTTTAAAAGTCCAGAAAACTGCATACAAATTCTTGTAAAGAATTGTTGGGATTATGAACACTCAGAAGCAAATAAATACCAATATTAAGGTTACCATGATATTTTCATTTAGGTCACTCAATCATAGATATTAAATGGCTGTACATTGACATCACTCTCATTCAGTATAAAGGAAAAGTTCATTCATTGCTCACTCCAGTTGTCAAGTAACAGAGAGGGAAACAATCAAACCCCTGTCTCATCTGTTTCAAGAGCTCAAATGTGCCACTGAGTAGAGGATAGAGCTAGTGAAAGGCTGAAGATAGCTCTAGCTCTGAAGACAGGCTTTGACAGTATCTATATTTCAAATGTGTCCTGTCACTGCTGCAGTAGCTTTGCTGTTTCAGATGAGTTATAAACTACAGTTTTCATAAGCAGCCAATAATTGTGCGTTGATGGTTTATGAGTGTCAAGACTATACTGAATAAACTGCAGTATTAAGCACTCACAGCTGTTAGTCAGGTCAGTGATCCAATCCTCTGAATGTAATAAATGATAGAAAATGCTAATTAGGCTCAAGAAAACAGCCAAATAATAGGGTACCTTAAATGAATGTATGTAACAGTATCCCATTCCCCAGCTTAAGGTCTTACAGTAGGATTGTTGATATCTCTGGATCAGGAACTCATCCTGGACACCTACACCTTTTGGGCAATTTTGAAACTAAGAAAGTGACTGACCTTATGATGCAGAAACATTTTGCTGTGACAATTTAAAAAGGTAAGTCTGCATTAATATAACACTGAGAAGCATGGGCAGAGGTGTCTAGATTCATGTCTGTGGTGTGCTTGTCTCTACAGACAAAATTCATTTAAATATACAGGGCATCTCTCTCATCTGCCTCAAATTACACTAAAGATGAACAAAGCCACCATCACTACCTTGCTTATTATCAGTCTTTTACATAAGCAATTGCTGCAATTGTGACCATGTTGTGAGTGAAAGGTAAAGAAAATGTCAGACCTTACTGTTTAGTAAACTAAAGTTCCCTTCCATACAAAATAATTTGAAAACTTGATACTTTGGGGTGAAGTCTGAGAAATGCTGAACAGACTCTGCTGTAGAGTAGCATGTAATTCGAGGCTAACATTCACTTTGCATCTTTAAGATGAAATACATGCTCTGAAAGAATTTTCTCTCACTTCTAGCAATTGCATGAAAATTTGGGTTTTTTTGAAACATATAGATCAAATGAAAACCGTCATGCTATTAGGAGTATTTTGCAGACAGAGAAGGCACTGGAAATGTAGCAGACCTCTACCAGTATGGTGTGCTTTGTTGTGTTTTAATACATTGACACATCATAAAGTATTTTGCCAATTAATTCGGCCTGCAATCAAAATTTCTTTGTAAGCTACCTAAAAATGTCTTCATTTCTTCAATTAATTTTTCTGTTAGAAGAAGACAACGAAATGTTTGTATAATATACATCAATCTGAGTTGTACTGGCTTAGTTTTACTAGGTTGAAACATATTACTGTTAGAATTAATTCCTTTATGCTTTTGAGTAATAGTCAAGTTGCATACCTGCAATAATGATGACACTAGAGAGAAAACACATACTGGTATTCTCTAGTTAATACTCAAGTGCTGAAACTGCCCATTTGATCAATGCACCAACAGAGCTTTTAGAAATTACACTAGGACTAGCAGGAGGATCATCCCTCAAAGACACACACATCCGAAAAAAAGAGAGAAGGAGATAATATCCATCTGCCTTCAGTAGTTTCAGTAAATTGGATGTTCAATACCTGAATAAAATGCCTGCGTACAACTCTGTACATGCAAGCATGCCCAAGCTAGATATAATTATCAGTATGGTTGAGCAGCCACTGTTTTTCACTGATAACTTCATTATGGATTTCAGTGGGGCACAGAAATCTTCATATAATTATTTATCTGAAACACTCATGACAGGGCTTTTTGACAAACTGGTATATTTTCAGAAAGCTTGTTTTTGCTTTAAAGAATGTTGCTGCAGCTCTTGAATTAAAAAAAAAAAAAGAAAGTACAATTGTGCATTGTTTCATTCCTCTTGAACTTCAGAAATAGTAGCCCATAATGCTGAAGAAGTATTTTCTCTGCAAAGTACTTGTGTTTCTGAATTCCAGGAGATATTCTCTTGTACTCCTTCTGCTATTGCCTATAGTTAAAATACAAGACAGACCTATAGTAAGAAGATTTTAAGAAATTCTCCCACAGTGAGGTAAATAATGCATCTATGAAGCCTTAACATAGTTTCTTCCAGAGAGGTTAGAAAGATAAACACAATACAAAAGAAAGGAGAAAGCATGGTTATACTCTGATATGTTTACAATTCCACCCACAAGAGAAGAGGAAACAAGACCCTAGGGAGCAGAGTACCTTGAAATGGCTTTACTTAGATAGTTATTTTCATTCAAGGTCCAGTTTCTTCTGTTGGTGTTTCTGACTCTAAATGCAAAAAGCTTCCAAGATACATTTGAAGTCTTTTCTATTTCAGTGGGATCCATTCATGTGCTTTGATGCCTACTGTAGAGAGAATGGGGATTAAGATGTTGGCCATCTGAACCAGAGAAAGAAAGTAAATTGAGCTTGGGTTTACTATTACTACAAATACAACGGTATCAAAATAGAGTGATAAAGAACAAAGAAGTTACCTTTTGATTACTATTAGAAAAATTGTTAATGTTACAGTATTTGCAAGAACACAGATTCACAGAACATTGGGGACTGGAAGGGACCTAGAAAGATCATCTAGTCTAATCTCCCTGCCACAGCAGGATCACTTAGACCAAGTTACACAGGAACCTATCCAGGCACGTTTTAAATGTCTTCAGAGAAGGAGACTCCACAACACCTCTGGACAGCCTGTTTCAGTGCTCCGTTACCCTCACTGGGAAAAACTACCTTCTCACGTTCATATGGAACCTCCTGTGTTCCAGCTTGCACCCATTTTCTCTTGTCCTATCACTAGGTGACATTGAGAAGAGCCTAGCTCCATCCTCCCGACACCCACCTTTCAAATATTATAAATATTTATAAATATTAATGAGGTTACCCCTCAATCTCTTCTTCTTCAGGTTCAAGAGACCCAGCTCCCTCAGCCTTTCCTCACAAGAGAGGTGTTCTACTTCCTTCATCATCCTCGTTGCTCTGCACTGGACTTTCTCCAGCAGTTCTGCATCATTTTTTGAACTGAGGGACCCAGAAGTGGACACAATACTCCAGATATGGTCTCACCAGGTCAGAGTAGAGGGGCAGAAGAACCTCTCTCTATCTGCTATCAACCCCCCTTCTGACCCACCCCAGGATGCCATTGACCCTCTTGGCCACAAGGGTACATTGCTGGCTCATGGTCATCCTGCTGTCCACCAGGACCCCCAGGTCCCATTCTCCTACACTGCTCTCCAACAGGTCCGTTCCCAACCTAAAATGGTACCTGGGGTCGTTCCTGCCAAGATGCAAGACTCTTCACTTACCCTTTTTCACAGAACATTAGGGATTGGAAGGGACCTCGAAAGATCATCTACTTCAGTCCCTGTGACACAACAGGGTCACCTAGACCAAGTTGCACAGAAATATATCCAGGCGGGTTTTAAACGTCTCCAGAGAAGGAGATTCCACTGGGCAACCCATTTCAGTCTTCTGTCACCGTCATTGTGAAGAAGATCCTTCTCATACTTACATGGAACCTCCTGTGTTCCAGCTTATATCCATTGCCCCTTGTCCTATAGAATCACAGTTCATTAAATTTCTCTCTGGCCAGCTCTCCAGCCTGTCCAGGTTTCACTGAATGGCAGCATAGTCTTCTATGGTGTCGGTGACACCACCCAGCTTTGTGTCATCAGCAGACTTGCTGACAGTGCTCTCTAATATCTCATCCAAGTCACAAATGAATAGATTGAACAGGACTGGTCCTACCCTTGGGGGTCTGACCCTTGGGGGACTCAACAGGCCTCCAACTAGACTCTGTCCCACTGACAACTACTCTCTGGCTTTTGTGCTGCAGCCAGTTCACGATCCATCTCACTACCTGAGTTTGTCTCAGTTTGTCTGTTAGGATGCTGTGGGAGACTGTGTCAAAAGCTGTATTGAAGTCAAGAAACATATCCACTGTTTTTCCATCATCTATCCACCTGGTTATGTCCTCATAAAAGGCTATCAGGTTGGTTAAGTGTGACTTGCCTTTGGTGAAGCCATGCTTACTGTCCATAATGATCCTTCTGTACTTGATGTGCCTGGAGACAGCATCTAGGATAAATTGTTCCATCACCTTTCCTGCGATGGATGTGAGGTTGACCGGTCTGTAGTTGCCTGGGTCCTCCTTCTTATCCTTTTTGAAGATTGGAATGACATTTGCTATCCTCCAGTCTCTAGGCACCTCTCCTGATTCCCATGATTTAGCAAAGATGATGGAGAGTGGCCTAGCAATGACTTGTGCTGTCTCCCTTAGCACTGGTGAGTACATCCCATCAGGGCCCATGGATTTATGTACATCCAGTTTGATCAACTTATCCCTAACCCAGTCCTCATCAACCAGGGCAAACTCCTCTCTTGGTTCCACTTCCTCTGCAGCACCAGCAGTCTGGGGCTTGATATCAGGACACCCCCAGAAGTATAGACAGAGGCAAAGAAGGTGTTCAGTATCTCTGCTTTCTCTGTATCCTCTGTCTTCAGGGCACCCACCTCATTCAGCAGGGGGCCTATGTTACCGCTAGTTTTAGTTTTACCTTCAATGTATTTGAAAAAGCCTTTTTTGTTACCCTTTACCTGTCTTGCAAGGTTTAATTCCCAGGAGGCCTTGGCTTTCCGAATTGTGTCCCTACATTCTCTCACTAGGGTCTTATAATCATCCCAAGTGGCCATCCCCTCCTTCCATGGCCTATAGACCTTCTTCTTCCTCTTCAGTTTGGCCAGCAGCTCCCTGTTTAACCACACAGATCTTATGGCTCCCTTCCTTCACTTCCTACCTGATAGAATGCTCTCATTTTGGGCTGCAAAGAAGTTGTCTTTGAATGTTAACTAGTTAACTTGGGCCCCTTTACCTGCCAGTACCCAGTCTCATGGGATTTCNGAATTGTGTCCCTACATTCTCTCACTAGGGTCTTATAATCATCCCAAGTGGCCATCCCCTCCTTCCATGGCCTATAGACCTTCTTCTTCCTCTTCAGTTTGGCCAGCAGCTCCCTGTTTAACCACACAGATCTTATGGCTCCCTTCCTTCACTTCCTACCTGATAGAATGCTCTCATTTTGGGCTGCAAAGAAGTTGTCTTTGAATGTTAACTAGTTAACTTGGGCCCCTTTACCTGCCAGTACCCAGTCTCATGGGATTTCCCCTAGCAATTGCTTGAAAAGGCTGAAGTTGCCCTGATTGAAGTTGCCCTGACTGAAGTCCAGCAGTGTTCCTCTCCTAGTGGGCTTTTTCCACCATTTGCATCAGGAAATCATCACCAATGCACTGAAGGAACCTCCTGGGCTGTGTGTGGCTGGCTGAGTAGGTCTTCCAGCAAATATCAAGGTAGTTAAAATCCCCAATGAGAACCAGGGGCTGTAGCTGTGAGGCTGCTGTCAGCTATCTGTAGAACGCCTCATCAACTTCCTTGTTCTGATCTGGTGGCCTGTAATACACACTCACGACAGCCTGCCCCCTGATCTGCACCCACAAACTCTCAACTCTTCATGTCTTCATCTGACCTTGGGCAGAACTCAATACCTTCCAGTTGCTCTCTGACTTAAATATCAACTCCACCACCCTACCTTGCTGACCTATCTGTCCTGAAAAGGACATAGCTGTCCATGACCGCATGCTTCCAGTCACATGAGCTGTCCCAACATGTCTCTGTAATTGCCATCAGATCATAATCATCTGACTGGATGTAGATTTTTAACTCCTCCTGGTTGTTCCCCATGCTGTGCACATTGGTGTACAGAGATTTCAGGGATGAGCTGAGCACTCTGATTTCACCCTAGGACAGTGGGAGGCTGTCTGGTTTTCATCAAGATCAGAACTCTCTCCCACAGGTGTGCACCCATCAGCAATCCTACCCCACTTCAAATCTAGTTTAAAGCCCTCTGAATGATTCCTGCCAAGTCCTGCCCCAGAACACTTTTTCCCCTCTGAGATAAACCTCTCCCATGAGGACCTGTCAGGTCCGGTGCCTTATAAAACCAGCCATTGTCAAAGAACCCAAAACCTGTCAGGTCCGGTGCCTTATAAAACCAGCCATTGTCAAAGAACCCAAAGCTCTGCCTATAGCACCAGTCTTGTAGCCAAGTTTTTATTGACTGAATGATTCTATTCCAGTCCATGTCCTCACCCAAAAATGGAAGTAATGAAAAGAATATAATTTATGCCCCAGACTCATAGAATCACACAATATTAGAGATTGGAAGTGACCACAAAAGATCATCCATTCCAACCCCTATGCAACAACAGGATCACCTAGACCAAGTCCACACAGTTTTTAAACATTTCCAGAGAAGGAGACTCCACAAATCCCTCGGGCAGCCCCTTATAGCGCCCCATCATCCTCACTGTGAAGAAGTTACAGAATCACAGAATCAGACAGGGTTGGAAGGGACCACAGAATCATCCAGTTCCTACTCTCCTGCCATGGGCACGGACACTCCACCCTAGATCAGGATGGCCAGAGCCCCATCCAGCCCAGCCTTAGACACCTCCAAGGATGGGGCCTCCACCACCTCTCTGGGCAACCCATTCCAGACTCTCACCACTCTCACGGTGAACAACTTCCTCCTCACATCCACTCTAAATCTATCCATCTCCAGCTTTGCTCCATTTTCCCGAGTCCTGTCACTAGCTGACATCCTAAAAAGTCCCTCCCCAGCCTTTTTGTAGGCCCCTCTCCAGATACTGAAAGGCCACAATAAGGTCACCTTGGAGCCTCCTCTTCTCCAGACTGAAGAGCCCCAACTCTCTCAGTCTGTCCTCACAGGAGAGGTACTCCAGCCTCTGATCATCCTCATGGCCCTCCTCTGCACTCGCTCCAGCATATCCACATCCTTCTTGTAATAAGGGCTCCAGAACTGGATGCAGTACTCCGGGTGGGATCTTATGAGAGTAGAGGGGGAAAATCACCTCCCTCAACCTGCTGGCCACACTTCTCCTGATGCA
>VXBP01008051.1:35748-49171 GCA_013400115.1 Rhinopomastus cyanomelas
AGGAGGATCTGCTCCGTGATCTTACCGGGCACAGAGGTTGAGACTGACTGGCCTGTAGTTCCCTGGCTCCTCCTTCATACAGTTTTTCAAAATAGGAGTTATGTTTCCCCTTTTCCAGTCAGTGGGACTTCATCAGACTGCCATGACATTTGGAATATAAGAGGGAGGTTTAGCAACCTTACCTGCTAGTTGTCTCAGTACCCGTGGGTGTATCCATTCGGGTCGCATGGACCTGAACAATTTCAGGTCCTTCAACTGATCTTCAATTATTATGGGCAGTTCTTCCTTGCAGTCCCTGCTGTTATTTTCCATGACTCCAGGAGTGTGGCTGGAGGCCTTTGCAGTGAAGACTGAGGTAAAGAAGTCATTGAGAACCTCAGCCTTTTCCATGTCACTTGTAACCACATCACCTGTTTCCTTTCTGAGGGTCCCACACCTTCCCTAGTCTTCTTTTTACCATTCATATACCTGTAGAAATTCCTGGTATTTCCTTTTATCTCCCTGGCTAGGTTCAATTCAAACTGTGCCTTGGCTTTCCTAACCAGACCCCTAGCTGTCCGGGTGGCATCCTTACATTCCCCCCATTCTAGCTGACCTCTCTTCCACTCCTTATGGAGTTTTTTTTTTGTGTGACAGTGTGTCCAGGAGCTCCTTGTTTAGCCAAGCATGACTCTTAGCGTTCTTCCCTGCTTTGTTCTTTGTTGGTATACATTGCTCCTGGACACAGAGGAGGTGATCCTTGAATACTAACCAGACTCTTTTACCAAACATTCTAAGGCCTTGAAGTCTTTCTTCATTTCCCTCAGGCTATGCAATATAGCTTCTCCCCACCTGTCTCGAAGATCAGCAGTGGGTAATAGTCAGCTGATCTCACCAGCGTGCTAGTGATATCCCTGATTCAGGCTCTAGGTTTCCCTCTGATGAGGATCATCTGTGCGTATCGGGCCTTCAGTTTCCTTCAGGAGCAAGTGTCCAATAACTCTGACCCTTCTCTTCTTCTTTGTGGAGGAGGTTGTCATATTACTGGAAGACCTCTCAGTTTTATGTGAGTGTGCTAGAATGTCTGGAATAGGCTGCCTATCCTGTATATACTTATTAGACTGGCTGTGTTCCAGAAGGGGCTCATATTTCTCAGTGGCAACTGGGGACATGAGGCAGGCAAGGGGAGTGCTTGCCTTCTGCCACATCCCTGCACTTGGCTCCACTCACCCCCTCTAACTGGGCTTCTCTCCTGCATCTGAGAAGTGCAGGATACAGGAGCCCCTTGATTCTGGCTTTTGTCTGTTGTTTAGACTGCAGAGCCTGGCTCCATCAGTGTACCTGTATTTCAGCCTCTCTAATGTTCCTGAGCCTTTCTACTTCTGCTTGTAGCTTTTCAACCTCACCTTGCAGCTGTGCCACTCAGTTAAGCAGATAATCTTCCTGCTCGCACCATACACGGCCTGGGAAAAGTGAAAGACTGTTGCATTCTGTGCAGTCTGTCATCTGCACAGCCTCATCTTGATGGGGGCCCTCTGTTTGGGATCCTACATCCATGTGCAGTGGTGGTGACTGTAGCCTGGTCTTCCTCTGCTGCCAGGTTGACACCATTTTTGTAGATTTTTTTTTCCCCCTGGCAGCTAGAGAAGGCTAGCTCTGTTGCCGCTCCTTGTGGTCTAAGTGTGACTTCTAGTTTTGCCGCATTTAAAGATCCCGTGGTTGGATCCCCACTACGTTGCTTTTCAGCTTTTCCTGTGAGAGATTCCAGCCCCCAATGGCTCCCTCTTAACTCTCCCGAGATTCCCTGTTTAAAGGAACTTCCAAATCAGCCAAAATACCTCGATAAATAGCATTCGGGGACCAGGCATCAGCTCTGTCACTTCTCCATGTGGTCTGTGTATAACTTTTTAGCTACTGCAAAGTGCAAGTAAGTCACTATTTACCCTTTTCTTAAAGCAGGAAGAATTCCTATGATATGTGTTCTAATATTTTGTCCTAACTAGCTTTCAAAATTGTATGATAAATTGTTGAAGATCCATTAAAGAGGGTAATAAGGTTTTATGGCTGAGCTATATCTCATTGTCTGAATAATAAATCATAAAAATCCATGTTTTCTGTTTTGACTGTATCTCTTTATTCCTTAAAAAGGATTTAGTCTATCATGATGTTTTAAGCAGATCTTTATTATATTCTTATACCTTATTCTAATCATTGTCCAACTGACTTCAGAAAATGAGATTCTCAAAAACTACAGAAAGTTTATCCTCACAAGTACTGTTAAAACTCTTCCAAGGGCCATTTTTTTTAACACACTGTAGTTCTTTGGGAATTTCAGTTTTATTAGTTTTGTTTCTGTGGCTTAGCCAGGTTTCCTACACTTCTCTGTATTCTCTATAATGTCTCAAAATATACAATGTTCAAATAAGATTTTCCAGATCCATTTCCATAATTTCCACTATTTCCATCTACTTTCTCACTCCCCGGCGTCAAGCTTTGTTCATACTTCATGAAGCCTTATAATTTTCACTTTTATTAATAAGAAGTATCCTGCTGAATGGCCCTTCTGACTGATCAAATGAACCTACTTATGACCACCTCATTGTTATGGTTTAAAAGCTGAGGAGAATGTGTAAGTTTAAATTTTTCTGCAGAAAAGTTTCAGATTGAAAAGTTTGAGAAGTTTCTTCCCCTCTCCCTTCCCTCTCTGCTCTGCCCCACCCCTGCCACTTTGACCTTCTTCTTTGCTCTTCTCCATTTTGGTTTTGCCACTGAGAGAAAATAACATTGTTTCTGAAGAAAATTTACTTGTGGGAAGAACCATCATGGTCTACTAATTTGTCTGTGTTCAGCTGGAGAGACTGTAAGAACTGAACTTTGAAGGCTTATGAGGATCAAGACTGAAGTCAGAAGATCTGATTTCAGAGAAGCAAGAATTGTGTACCGTGGAGATGTTACCTCAGTTCAGTGTAGAAGTACTGTGAGAAAACTCTGTATTGCATCTGGAAGGGGCCAATCTCTTCTGTGGGGCATAGTAATAGGACAAGGAATAATGAGTATAAACTACAACACGAGGAGAAACTTCTTTACTGTAAGAGTGACAAAACACTGGAAAATGCTGCCCAGAGAGGTTGTGGAGTCTTCTCCAGAGACCTTCAAAACACATCTGGATAGTCCTGAGTGACCTGCCCTAGGTGATCCTGCTTGGTGAGCGGGTTTGGCTTAGATGGTCTCTAGAGGACAGGTGTTGAACTAATGTATATTGCCCTTACACAAGCAACACAAATATCCCACATTGTATCTAAGTTCTCAATATTAAATGTCCTGGGTGTAATTTTGGTATGTTGTAAAGGTGAAAGTTCTTTCCACTATCCCAAATAAATAAATGCCTGTCGTGGTTTGTACTGAGCTCAGTCCTAGTAAAGGCATCTGTAAATTTCAGTAAACCAGAGAAAAAAACTCTCCACATCTCTGGGCAGAACCCACCATGGGCTTTGGGGCTGATTTTTACTTTCTTTAGGTTTCATTTTTTTTGAGGTTTTTGTTTGTTTTTTAAAAGCTGCCATTTTTATTTGGGAATTTGAGAAGAAAACAGCCAAGCCACAGCCCCAACTCTGCAGGCAGTCCTTGCTTCAGAACGTGGTGAAAGGTGAAGGTGAACAAGGTGGTCTGGAGCCCAGTGAGCCCGAGAGACCTGGCATGGAGAGGAGACTGCAGTGGAAGAGGTGGACACAGGTCTTACAGGAGAACCACAACTTCAAGAAGATCCACACTGGAGTGATTTGGTGGGGCTGTGTGACGCACTGCCTCCCTCCACAGATAAAGATGAGATTGAGAGAATGTTTCTGTGGAAGGAGGTGGGCACTGTCATAATGTTGCTGCTGAAAAAGGACTGTCCGGGATCTGTTACCCTTCTGGACTCTTAAATGGGCTTGTTACCACCCTGTGTTTTTGTATTGATGCTGATTTATCGTGTGTGTTAGGGATGTATTGAGAAGAGCAGACTGCATTGGGAAATGAGGATTTGCTGTTGAAAGTAAATTTTAGTTGTTTCCCTCAGTTCAGTTCTCTCTTTCCAGCCTATTTAACCTTAAGTGGTGTTAGCCCTCCCTGTTGTTTTTCAGCCCATTAGCACTTTGCTAATTAGACTAATTAAAATTTGTTCTGGACCCAGCAGCTAATCAAACGGTGACAATTCCCAGCTCCAAGTCTCATCCCAATTTCTGTGACATCAGAATTATTTGGTAGAACCTGATTTTGACAACCTTGCTGATAAGACTTCATGAAAAACCAATATCAGTAAGTTAGATTAACACTGAAGTACTGGAAATAACTCTCTGGTTCATAGAAACTCCAATTCTCATTTAATAACTTACAGTTATTTCAAATCAGAAAGGATAGAGGAAGAACTAAAGACAGACTTTACTTATTATTTATTTTACATAGAGTACTATATAAGATCACACAATCAATAATACTCAGCTCCCTGAGCAAGATCTGATGAATGTGCATTAAAATTTAAAGAGCACAGTGAAAGACCACTCTTATAAAAAATCAAGTCAACTCCATGGCCCCAAACACTCTGACCACAGATCCATTAGACAGTGCGTTGAATGACTGATGATAGAGAGGTGGTAAAGACTCCAAAAACATCAGGCATAAAGATTGACCTTTTCTGGGCACTCAAATGAGAGAGAATGGAAATAATCCAGAATTAGATAAGAACAACTGTGCCTGAATCCATAAGAAAATGAGACTAGGATTTTAATGCTGCTCGGAAAGATAAAAATGCTTTATTCCCATTCAGTTTAATTATGTGACTGACTCCCTTTCTACTGCTTGAAATTCCCAGCCTCTGAACACATGCACTTCTGATTGCCTCCATGCCCAGAGTGTTGGTAGCTGAAGATTTTCCAGGAGAGTATTTAGTTGTCAGTGAATTATGTAACAATTATAGCTAATATATGTCAAAGTTATGAAAACCTGTATGTATGAGATGAAAAATGTTTTCTAGAATATAGTATTTACTCTAGAGAAAACCAATGGCACCTTCACCACTTGACTTTAAGTTTACAAGTGCTTTAGCATATCTCAAGATTTCCTTTGATTTAAAATATTCCATATTAACTTCAAGGTTGCATGACTTACCTGGATCAGATAAATCATACAGCCCTCTTCATAGAATCATAGAATCATTCAGGTTGGAAAAGACCCCTGGGATCATCGAGTCCAACCATCAATGCTACTTTACAAGTTCACCCCTAAAGCACATCTCCCAACACTACATCGAAGCATCTTTTAAACTCATCTAGGGATGGGGACTCAACCACCACCCTGGGCAGTCCATTCCAGTGCCTGACCACTCTCTCCATGACAAATTTCTTTCTGATGTCCAATCTAAACCTACCTTGTTGAAGCTTGAAAACAGTCCCTTTGGTTCTGTTGCTAATTACTTGTGAGAAGAGACCACCATCAACATCTCTACAATGTCCTTTCAGATAGTTGTAGAGAGTGATGAGGACTCCCCATAACCTCTTGTTCCTCAAACTAAACAGCCCCAACTCTCTCACTCTCTCCTCATAAGATTGATTCTCCAGACCCTTCACCATCTTCATTACCCTCTTCTGCACTTGCTCCAGCATCTCAATGTCTCCCTTGTACTGAGGCACCCAAAATGGGACCCAGTACTCAAGGCGCGGCCTCACCAGTTCTGAGTACAGGGGGACAACCACCTCCCTACTGCTGCTGGACACACAGTTTCTAATCCAGACCAGGATGCCATTGGTCTGCTGAGCACACTGCTGGCTCATATTCAGCCTTCTGTCGGTTAGAACACTCAGGTCCTTTTGTCTTCACTAGGAAGAAATATGTGGCTAGGCAGTACAGAACAGATCCTTCCATCCTAAAAAACAGTAAAGAAAAATAGAATGGAAAAAGAAAAAATTCAGAATAAAAAAAGCAAAACCAAAGTAGTTTTAAAATATTTTATAGAACTTGAAGGAACTATGAAGGAGGCATCAAGAAATGACATGACTGGAATTCGAGCCCTGTGATACCAAACAATCAATTTTTTATTATTTTAACTCACCTTTCTCACTTGACATGATAATAGTTTTGTTCAGAAAGAAGTCTTCAGGTAACAGAGTAGTCTCTGGGACTGAATATCTTTCAGCTGGGCCACACAGAACTTCCTCCAATTGGAAGATAACCTTTCTGAGGCCAGTTTCTGACAACAGTAGAATTCTGTGTTGCCTATCCTAACCTCATAAATTAAAAAAAAAAAAAAAAATAATCAAGAACCTTCCCCTTACAATATCTTCACCATTCTTATTTGTCTAGAGCTAAGTTTGAACATTTAAAGGCAAGAAACCCCATCTGTCTTTAGAGGTGTTCCTTAACAAATATACTCCTTAACAGAGGATAATGCAATGGTGCAGAAGTTATCAGCAACTTATGCAAACAAATAGAAAAATATCTATCAAGAGTTTAAAGTTTTAAACAAAGATTCAATGTATTGCTGTTCAGCTGCTAGTGCTATCAAAGGCTTCCAGCGCCAATTTTATACAAGTCACTTTCTCTGTTAGCTGCGATTTTCCCTCTTGAAGAAGAAACATTTTATATTCTCATCATTCATCTGTCACATCTATTTAGTTTTTAGGGTTTTGAAAACAGGAATTATGTATACAGAATAGGCCAGTGATTTTGTCACTACTATGCTATATAAATATTTAGTTCATATGACTAGCTTAAATTGACTTGATGACATTTTTTTCTTAGATCATAGTGTTCACAGTTTCACACTCTAGCAGTGTTTACAGACTAAGTGAGTGCACGTGTGTGTATTTTCTGAATTAAAGTTGAAGAATCAGTCAAAGTGAGAATTAAGGTTCTCTTGCTTGTTGCCCTTGTATCCATTTGCATTACAGTGTTTACATGACCCTCAGAAAGATTTCTATGGTCCAGTAGTGCTATTTATTAATAAAACATTGCTAGCTTTAAAGTAATTTAGGAACCAAACCTAGTCCCTTTGAAATAAAAGCAGGGAGAGAAAGAGTAAGAGACGGAAGAGATTTGCTTTGCCTGAATGATTTCAAGTCTCCGAGATGTGGATGCAGGGTAAGTGTCAAGAAGCACATAGGTAGAATCAGCTGTACCCATAGCAAGTTGGACAGAACAAGACAGGTACATGATGCCATCATCAGTGCCAGTGAGATAGCTGCATTCTCCAGTAGCAGCATCACATTCAGTGTTACCTAACTAAGCTGGTGACCACTGTGTAATGAGTCTGCCTCTGTGAGTTTACTGCTCTCTGACTTAGCTTTTGACAACTTTCCTCTGGGCCACAGAAGTCCTTTTGACACAAGCACTATTCAGATGAGCATATATCCATTAAAAACTGCAGTTTTGAGAACTGTGTTTTCTGATAAATCAAAGAAACAAGAAAAAAAGTTTTTGTCAAAAGAATTTCCCAAGTAGATTCCTTTTTTGTTTCTCTACATGTACCACAGCCTCATCAATGTATAGATAGAGGAGGGTTTGCAGAGTAAGGAGTTGTTAGCTGTTTTGCTTTATCTTCATTCTACAGTGTGTGGTTTCATCCTTTCAAACTCTACACTAAAGCCAGACCCATTAATTTCTTCACATCTTTTTTTTACATAGTTCATTAAATCACTTCACAAAAAGAAAATTAGTTTTCCTACAGTGTGCTGTTGGAAGGTTGAGACAGGATTAAGGTTAAAAGTGTCATTCATTGTGAGTGCTTCCTTTGATATCCCAGAAAACAGATCTTGTAGGCTACTTACTGTTACGCATGGCCTTTTATATTTGGTCCTCTCTGGTGCTCAAGTGGCACTGTCGGCATTCAGGACTTTCCAGTGCAGGCTTCTCTTTGGGCACTCAGCAAATAAGGAGCACAAATAAGGACATCTGTGGAAGGTGTTTGTCCTGGAGAAGGGATGCAGGGGCAATGGCCAGTATTGAGGGTTGGTTACTACAAGTAATCTGTAGCCATCCTCCTGCAGCCTTCTTCTCTGTATGATACTGATTCTTCGTGGTCACAGCCCTTTTTCAGTGGTGTGTGAAGCCGTTTGTAATGCCCCTGCCAGGGGACTTCTAAGAACTACATGTACCTATTTTCCATCTGATTTTTCCTTAATTTTGGTGAAATGTAAATGTCTAAGGATCTTGTAATTTCACCAACCTTGCTTTGTTTATTTTTCCCACTATAGAAAAGGTGCAAAATTTACCTTTTTTGCTTAATGCTGTCTACTTTGCTTAACTTAAAATGTTTTTGCCTGTAAGCGCTAAAAGCTCTCAGGGAGGCAGCTACAAAGAATCATGACTCGAATGAACAAAGGAATCTATTTTGTTAGCTGTTTTATTTTTCTCTCATGAAGCAGCAAATTTCTAGAATCTCTGTGAACCGAATTATTTTATTTAAGTCTATGGAAAGACTGTAGCAAGATAGCCAAAGTTTAGCAGAATTTCAAACATGTATATAAGGTGCTCAAGATATAGTAAATCAGGGAAAGATTTGTTCTAACAAATAGAACTTGAGAGCACAGGGACCTGAGACAGAAGAGAGAAAGACTTGTCCTCAAACAGTGATAGTCATTGGTTTGTTACTTCAGAACCTTTTGTGCACACCCATTAAGCAGCTGCACTGCTATGCTACTGCTGTGATGTGCTTACTGAGTGGGACTAGCTAATCATAATTACACAATGTCATTTCCCCTGCTTTTCTCACCTTGCCGAGGTTCTGAGTGCAGAAAGCATACTCTTGGCTAGCCACAGAGAACCTGAAAATTATATCCTCAACTGCCTTTTGAATTTGGCACGAGGTCAGCTAATAGCTCTCCTCTGTGCTCCTGTAATTGCACATTTCCATACCAACCACAGGCCTTTCAGAACTAGGATGGATGCATAGGTAGAAGACACACTGCTCTCCCGCTCTCCCTCTCTTTCCCTTCCCAGAAATACTATCTTCCTAAATTGTTTCTACAATTTTCTTTTATCTGTGGGCCACACAACATTTGTATGCACTGCAAAATATCAAGCTTATCTGCTTTATAGATAAGAATAACAGATGTTAAGACCCTCTTGATTGTGTTTATATTGTTGGATAGTCTATCCTTTTAAGACTTAAACTTAGATAATCTTTTCTGTTTCCTGTTAGCAAATTTTTGTCCGCTCCCCCCCACCCCCCCCATTTTATCCTTTAAATGGAAACAGAAGTCTGTTTAAGAAAACCCCAATAATGATCCTGCTTTGAAGGACAAGGGCTAATCACTTGCTGCTTAACATTCCAGACACATGACAGTGGAGGAAAATAAATCAGTTAAACAGCAAGATGCAGCACAACTAATTTTCATGTAAAAGGAGTGATTGCCCTTTTTTTTTTACCATTGTGATTTTTTTAAGCTGTTAAAGCCCAAACATTCTCGTCTATCAGTATATGAATTATTAATAAAAAACGAGAGAAAAGAGGCTTTCTTTTTCCAAATATCATCTGCTAAGCCACCACAGACTGAAGTGCCTCACACTGATTCCTGATTTACATAGCCCCAGTTGGAAGTTAATGAAGACTGCTGAGCCACCTTTCAACATGCAGATAAACCTTCATGTATTTAAAAGCAGGGAATATGTGCTTGTTGCTGGCAAATTATTCATCTAAGATCTGAAGTTTCTGACACTGCCTGCGTCAGATAAACTGTCACCCAAATTGCAAACTAATTAGTGATTCAAACATTTTCGAGCTGATTGATGACAGAATAATTTACGCTTGTTTCTCAGTTTCCAGCTGGCATAGGCTGCTGACTGGAGCCCTAATTAACGCTAGTACATCAGTCATGTTCTGCCAAGGCAGCACATACAATTAAAAGGCAGTTTAAATGGAATATCACATTAAAAAGGCTGGTAGATGCAAATGCGAGGAAACAACACTTTAGGATAAAATGACAACAGAACCTCACAAACCAAAACAGAATGGAACAGGGAATTTATTTTTATTAATGGAGAAGCAGATTTTATTCCACATAGGCTATTTAACAAAATAAAATGAGTGTGGAAGGAAAACTTGCACACTAAGTTCTTTATTGTTATTATTCTACACAAATTTTAATTAGATTTTAACATTTTTTATAAAATGTATGTGTACTTATCTTTTCGGATTTCAGCTATTTGAAAATTAAATAGAGGGCATCAGTAAAAGCTGCAATGTTATTTACAGCAATAGTGAAAGATAAAACAGGAATTTCAATATATCTGCTTGCGAGAAGTGTATGCTGGAGCAGCCTTCAGGACTAGTTTTAAAGAACAGAAGATCTAATCCGAAACTCACTGAAGTCAGGAGATTTATAGGACATGTAGGTCATAGGATTTGTAAGACAGTATGCAGATATTCAAATAAACTCATTTCTTATTTTCAGATGAAACTGTTAAATTTTTGAAACTCCAGTAGTATTCCAAAACATACAACAGTTTCTAGCAGCATTTTCCTGATCAAGTACTTGGGGAAAAGAGTATTGTACAGGTCTTAGACATGATCATTAATGCTGTGTGTACAAATACAACCTGAGGTCTGAATCTGCATTAGGCAAGTATTGCAGCCTGCAACTATGGAAAGATAGGCCTCTGCATCACTACTGTTAGGCAGTTCTTTTATTTTTTTTTTTTTTTTTGGCTTATTTTATTATAACCATATTACAATCTTGCTATTTGTGTTTCAGTTTCTCTCTAGGTACTGCTTTACAGCTCAGGTCGTCAGGTAGGAGAAAATGCATTTTGTCATCTCAGTTATGAGAGATGAGGATAGGTGTAACCCATGTTCTCATATTTGAACTACACGGAGTGTTGAGCTGTGAAACTGATGATCAAGCTAAGGACAAAAACAGTCCTCCTTGACTCAACTCACAAAAGGTGTTAAGCCTGCAGGCCCCCACTGCAATGTATACTGCATATTTGATGACACTGTTTTATCTTACTCAATGTGACCTCTGTGGGGGAAAAAAGTTTTCATGAATATAAACAGCCCTGGGGTTCGTACCTTGTCTGCTAAGGTGTTTTTGAGATTATCTATAGCACATGACAGATGAGCCCTTGACTCTTACAGCACTTGAACACAGAACGACGAGAAATCACTGTAGTAACCGCAAGCAGACCTCGAGATGGGAGATGTGCAAAAGCACTCCAGTTCGTGTCTAGGAGCACACCAGATTGAAAGCTCACATCACTTAGCGCAATCACTCTTTGCTGTCAAATGCTATTTTGCAATGCCATAGATTTGCACTTTTAAAAATTTTAGATGAGTAATAATTTACATTAGTATAGTGATGGGAGGTTTATACATCGGCTTTGACAGCTGAGCTATTTTAAGGAGTTTTTCAAATCACTGAATTGGAGCTGAGAGATGAAAATCATCTTAGACATAAATAAGCCAGTTTTCTGACTCTGCAAGAGCTGTGTGAGACTTCAGCTGTGAAGCATGGTTAAGATGAAGAGCTGCTGACACTGTTGTAGCCATGAGACAAAAGTCACCAGAAAACTTTGGTTTAGAGTTTAGATGCCATGTTTCATAGCTTCTGACAGCTTAACTAAGGTATCCAGTACTGAGCTTACTGGTAAACACTAAGATGTGTTGGAAGTGCCTAGGGAAAGTGAAAACTCAAGGGGCATTGCTGATGGGATGCCCAGTATGTAACAGAAAAAACATGATGGGGACATGTCATGGATTAATTCCTGACCACTTGATATGACATAACAGTTTAAGGAATCAACCAGATTCTATCACGTGACCAGTGTGAAAACCAATGGATAATCCCTTCTCAATGGCAAGATAAAAGCTACATGTGAGAGCTGAACTTCCTCTTTCCTTCTTGAGTCAGTATGAGGACCAGGTGATGCAATCTGGTGCTTCCTGTTAAATCTTATTGGTTAATCAGTTGATCAAACCTGAGATAAAATTAACCAACTGAATTAGTTAATGTGCTAATGGGTCAAAACAAAAACGAGGATTCAGAAAGCACTTAAATATTTCAAAAACTAGCTTGACTTTGGGGAAAACAAGAAGACACATTTAATTCACACAACACAAAATCTCCAACACAAAGACCTGCAACACAGAGATTAATCCAATACAGAGATTAATCACATGTTCTTACATAACTGGACCAAGCTGATATCTCCATCCCATCAAAGGGAAGAGACTTCCAGTAGTTCTTTTCTCTCATGGAAATGCGGAGTCCATTCAGTCTGGGCCTATGTCCCACAGCATCAGTGGCTGATTTTAGGACCAGTTTCCTGTTCCATGCGTTTCTAAGCCAGACTTCCATTTCCAGCATGGCAATGCCTGTGCTCGTGAGCGAGGGAAAGACCTTCCATTTCAGTAAACAAAAGACTGCAGACAAACCCCTTTCTCCACTGATCTCTGAGGTCCCTCTTGCTCTCCATTCACCAGGTACCCAGGGCAACATTGTGCCAAACCCATCTCAGTGCCACATGTCTCTTTCAAAATAAAGAGGACAAAAACATGAAGAAGCTAGAAACCAGAAGCTCCAAACCAATCATATCTATTGGGCAACAGTTCCTATTTGCCTGGGATATGTTATACAGCTGGTGATTGCTCTCTGTATGTTTTGTTGATTTTTTTCCCTATTGTTTGAATTGAATGTGGTTTTTTTCCCCCACATCAATCCTGTCCACTTTGCATGTGACAAGTCCCTTCCTGTCCTTGTTTCAGCTCATTAGAACATTTACTAATTAGAGTTTCACAGAACAATAGCATCACTCTGGTTGGAAAAGACCGCTGGGATCATCCAGTCCAACCATCTACCCTACCTTACATTTCACCCCTAAACCAGATCCCTCAGCACCTCATCCAAATAATATTAAACATATCCAGGTATAGCAACTCAACCACCTTCATGGGAAGCCCATTCAGTGCTTGACCACAATTTCTGTGAAAAGATGTTTCCCAGTATCTAGTCTAAAACTATCCTGTTGTATCATAGAATCATAGAATCATTACGGATTGGAAGGGACCTCGAAAGATCATCTAGTCCAATTTGCCTGCAACAGAAGGATTACCTAAAGCAAGTCACAAAGGAACCTATCCAGTCGGGTCTTGAATATCTCCAGTAAGGGAGACTCCACAACACCCCCTGGGCAGCCTGTTCCAGTGCTCCGTCACCCTCACCGTGAAGAAGTTCCTTCTCAGGTTGATGTGGAACCTCCTATGTTCCAGCTTACAACCATTGTCACTCATTCTATCACTGAATGACATCGAGAACAGCCCAGCTCCATCCTCCCGACACCCACCCCTCAAATATTTGTAGACATTAATGAGGTCACCCCTCAGTCTCCTCTTCTCCAAGCTAAAGAGACCCAGCACCCTCAATCTCTCCTCATAAGGGAGATTGCTCCACCTCCTTTATCATCTTCGTTGCCCTAC
>VXBP01008052.1:9742-19828 GCA_013400115.1 Rhinopomastus cyanomelas
GTCTTGTTGTGAGTCCACAGGCTTCGCAACCGTTCCGCCTGACTCTGCAAGAATGCTATGTTCCTCTTTTCCCTATTCTTAGTTGAATATTCCTATGGTTACAGCTACCGCTTAATCAACATAAATGTGTCTTGTTACAATACATCCTATTTCACAACCACTACGTGATTGTGGCCAATTCTTCTTGGTCTTTGGGTAGGGTCTGTACAGGAGCCTTAGCAGCATATAAAACTATAAACTTTAATTATCATATTTCTTACTGATTCCAACATTCCCCCCTTTTGAAGATAATTCATAATCTTGGATTAAGCAAGTATCTTCATTTATTCCATTTCCTTATATGAAGGTGGAAGGGAAGGAGGGGCCCTAGAGTGTTCCCTAGTAACTGCACCAACTAATCGATTAGTCCAAATTCGATTCCTCATTATTTCCCTTTTAATACAATGATATACACATAAAATAATCAAAAAGATAATCGTTAAAACAATCACAGTTTGTACAATTGATTCGACCCATCCACTGAGATGGAGACCTAATCCACTAAATATTTCTCCCAGACAGTTTTGTTTCAAGCTTTCTTCCGTTTTTTGTACTTTGTTTTCAATATGGGCCAGCTGGGATATATCATATTCTACGTCTGCTGTCACATTCGGGATGTGTATACAACAGTGGTCAATTCTGTCTTTTAAATATCCACACACCCTGTGTTCTTTTAACAAAAGTAGGTCCAATGCCATCCTGTTTTGTAAGGTCATTTTTGTTGTTGCTTGTAATTGCACGTTTAAATCCCTGAACCCTTTCTTAGTCACCCTAGCTAATCGTTCCGTTTGTCCCATCAGCTTATATAACATCTCCCTATTGCGATAACTGGCAATTGGGGCGAACAATGATTCTAAAGCCCATCCTAACTTGACCCCTGAGGAGGGTTCCTGCCATTGATCGTCCTCATCAATGTCTCTCCTTGAGCAAATCTGTAATGTTTCCAATTTCCCTTTAAAAGGTGAACACTTCCATATTGGACAAAGTGTGGGCATTCCTAATGTTATTTCCCTAATGGGGCCAGTCAAGGGCAAATGTGTAGTCCAAGTAACATCGCTTGCTGCCCATACCAAATTTCCTAGACTCTGGACTGTTGAATATTGACAATTAAAACCCATTCGACCGAACAATTTCGAGTTCAATGGAACCAGTTTTCCTCTTAGACTCACTTTCCTACAAGCACATCCTGCTTGTAGGGTGACTTTTACAACTAAAATAGTTATTTCATCTAAATTTACATCACAATCAAAACTTTCTTACAATTCCACCATTGTACCATAAAATTCTTCTCTAGTTTCTCTATACTCTGAGAATTTGTCCACCTAATACATCATGTAGTATTTCCTCCATATTGAAATTTTTGCATAATACTCATGGCCCAAACTGATTCCCAAGGCTGCGTCACATTTTCACATTTACATTTCCACTCAGTAGCAACTCGTGGAATGGTTTTATCAAATACTGCGCTGTTCCTGAGATTGGGATAAATTGTGAATCAAACAACTTACCACATTGTTCCTTTGTACCTGGGGTCTTCCATTCCTGTTTATATTTTTCTTGTTTCTTTTCATAAGTAGTTTTTGTAATGGTCATACATTTTGTCTGGTTCTCCTTTGTTTCTGGATATGGTACAGTAATTATTCCCCAGCTAATAGGTTCTCCCGCTGCCTTTGGAATTGGTAGGCATGCTGTTATCCGGCTGGTATTTTGCATATTAGCAAAGTCCTTAATCAATCCTATCATCAAATTCTCTTCTGGGTTTGGATGATAAACTTGGATCAATTGCGTTGGTGACACAGATCGTTTAACCAAATGGTTTTCATAACTTGGTTTAGTTTCATGGTTCCTAATAGCTATAACTGTTAGATTTTTCTTCCCATAATCCATGCCTCCTTCTATTTTTATCAAACACCAATAAATGCCCTGATCATTTCTGGTCACTTTTCCAAGCTGAAGTCTCATTTCTCCCAGTTCTTTTTCCAAATCGACCTTGGTTTCACGTTCACCCCTTACCTGGCCATCTTGTCCTTCCTTTTTCCATACCATCTGTATGGTTTTGGTTGGCCTGTGTGGGGAACTTATGAACCTACAAACCAGAATGGCATCCTGCCCTTCTTCTTGATTGATCACTTCACACTTTTGTAATATTTCCACAAAGGCTCCTAAAGCAGACAAAATCCAAATAATTATCATAATTCTATAACTTAATCCCGACATCTCAACTTTAACTTGGTAGGAGTAATGAGCTGAGATTCCCAGATTTCTGGGGCTTTCCTTACTCGTGTATAATGCACCCACGAGTCTATTCCCCCTACTTTTACGGCCATAAACATTGTCAACAACACTTGGTAGGGTCCGTCTCAATGTTCTTTTAACGATTCTTCATTCCAGTTTCGGATATAGACCTGGTCTCCTGGTTGTATATCATGTACCAGGTTCTCTAACGGCAGAGGTCTATTCCACACCAGTGCTCTTCTCAACTGCGTCAATGTCTTTCCAAGAGACAAAACATAGTTATAAACATCCTGATTCCCTTTTATATCCATGTTTAAGTTAAGCTTTGGGGCCTCATATGGTTTTCCATATAGAATTTCATAAGGGCTTACAGGCATCACGCTCCTAGGTTTTATTCTGATTCGTAACAATGCAACAGATAGTGCCTGAGGCCACTGTATCTTTGCCTCCTGACAAATTTTGCTGATCTGTCTCTTTAGTGTTTGGTTCATTCTTTCTACTTGTCCACTAGACTGGGGTCGCCAAGGGGTATGTAAATCCCATGAAATTCCTAACAAATTACTCACTTCTTGTACTACTGCTGCTATAAAGTAGGGCCCTCGATCAGATGTCATTCCCAGTGGCACCCCAAATCTTGGAATGATTTCTCTTAATAAACACTTCCTTAGCCTGATTGGTGCGACAGGGAAAGGCTTCTAGCCATCCAGAAAAAGTGTCAACCCCGACCAACAAATACCTATATCCCTGTGTCTTCGGCAACTCTGCAAAATCAATTTACCAATAATCCCCAGGTTCCATTCCCACTTTTAGTTTTCCCATTTGAATCTGTTTCTTAACTATGGGGTTGTTTCTCAAACAAATGTCACATTTTGAATTTATTGTTTTAACCATTGTTAACATCTGCACAGAAATCATGCCTTTCTTTAAATAGGTTACCAATGCTTCTGCACCCCAATGACACTTCTGATGTTCTGCTTGTAAAATCTTTCTCATTATTGTGGAGGGTATCACAACTTGCCCCGTAACAGTTACGTACCATCCTCACTCATCCTTTTGAGCTTTCACAAGTTCTGCCAGTTTCTCATCTTCCTTGGAATAACATGGTTGCTGTGAAAGATACACATCCCTCTGGTTTCTAAGAGGGATTAACGCCATCAAGTTCCATACCTGCCGTGCCACCTGTCGTGCCGTTCGATCTGCCAATGCGTTTCCTTCCAAAACCTTCGACATCTCTTTCTGATGCGCTTTACAGTACATGATCGACACACGGCTGGGCCGCTGGGCTGCTGCAATTAGTGCCATTACCTCAGCTTCATGTTTAATGTTGGTTCCTTGTGCTGATAATAATCCTCTTTCTTTCCACAGAGCCCCATGTATGTGGACCACTCCGAAGGCATACTTTGAATCTGTCCATATGTTGACCCTTTTGTCAACACTTAACTCAAGTGCTCTAGTTAGAGCGATCAACTCTGCATGTTGTGCAGATGTACCTGGGGGTAATGCCTGGGCTTCCATCACCATCCTTTGTGTAGTTACTGCATATCCGGCATATCGTGTTCCGTTTTCTACGAAGCTGCTACCGTCCGTGAACAGTTCCCATTCTAGATCTTCCAAAGGAATATCCTTCAAGTCTGCTCGTGATGCATGGGTTAGTTCAATGATTTCTACACAATCATGTTCCAGATTTCCCTCTTCTGTGCTTGCCCCTAAAAAGACTGCTGGATTCAATAATTTAGTAGTTTTCAAGGTGACATCATCCTGCTCAGTCAGTATTGCCTGATATTTCATCATCCTACTAGGGGACAACCAATGCCCCCCTTTTTGTTCTGAAACAGTTGTCACCATGTTGGGTACGAATACATCAATATGTTTGCCGAGAGTCAATTTTCTTGCTTCTTGTATTAGTACCACAGTCGCTGCTACTGCTCTCAAGCAGGATGGCCATCCGGCACTTACTGGGTCTAATTGTTTCGAAAAATATCCTAAAGGTCTCTTCCAGCTTCCCAATTTCTGTGTTAAGACTCCCAAGGCTAACCTTTGCCTTTCATGAACAAACAGATGGAATGGTTTAGCTGTCTGGGAGGCCCAGGGCTGATGCAACTTTTAAAGCCGCTTTCAGTTTGTGAAAGGCTTCTTTTTGCATTTTGGCCCAAAAGAATTCCGGTGACTTCTGAACTTCATACAAGGGTTTAACAAGAAGTCCATAATCCATGATCCAGAGTCTGCACCAGCCCGTCTTTCCCAGAAAAGTTCTGAGTTCATGTAAAGTTCGTGGTTCTGGGATAGCACAAATTGCCTCTATTCGATTCACTCCCAGCTTCCACTGTCCCTGTGAAACTTCACATCCAAGATATAAAACAGTCTCACAAGCAATTTGTGCCTTTTCCTTTGAGACTTTATAACCATTTAAACCTAATTGGTTTAAAATGGCTATGGTCACTTGTATACACAATTGTTTCTCTTCTGTAGCAATAAAGATATCATTGACATATTGTAACTACAGATATTGTGTTCGTGGTATCTGTATTTCTTTCATCGTCCAAACTTCTAGTTCCTTGGCCAGCTGATTTTCAAAAAGGGTTGGACTACTCTTGAATCCTTGCGGAAGTCTTGTCCATGTCAGTTTTGTCTTTCGTCCATTTCGGGGGGTTCTCCCATTCAAATGCAAACAGCTTTTTGCTTCCAGCATCCAGTGGAATGAAGAAGAAGGCATCCTTTAAATCAGTAACTGTAAACCATTTATAATTTTCTTTAACAGATGTTAACAATGTGTATGGATTTGCCACCACTGGGTGGATATCCTCTGTGATTTCATTTATCGCCCTTAAGTCCTGCATTAATCTATATTCCCCATTCGGTTTCTTAACAGGAAATATGGGGGTATCATAGTCTGACTCACATTCTTCTAAAGTTCCATATTGTAAAAATTTGTCTATTAAATACATAACCCCAAACCTAGCTTCCAATTTTATACAATACTGCTTTACCCTTATTGGTTTCACTTTTTTTTTAATTCTGGTTTTTACAGGTATTGCTGCCTTTGATTTTCCTGGGATTTTTGTTTCCCATACTATTGGGATAACTGCATCCTCCACCTCTTTCGGTATTTGAGCTTTTGCTCTTTCTCTAATTATTAAAACTTGCCCCGCTTTAGACTGTGGAATTTCCATAATTACCTCTCCATTTTCAAAAGTGATTCTGGCATTCATCTTTGATAATAAATCCCGCCCTAAGAGAGGGACTGGACAATCTGGCATATACAAAAATTCATGAATCAGTTCTTTTCCCCCAAATCTTAATTCTAAGGGTTGCAAAAATGGCCGTACTTCCTCTTTCCCTGTGGCTCCCACAATTGTAACAGATTTATCACTCATTGTTCCACATAGGTCATTGATTACTGAATAGGTTGCTCCTGTATCTATGAGAAACTTTACTTCCCTTTCTCCTAATTGTATTTTTACCAACAGTTCCTTCCCTAGTCAACTCTGATTTACATAATCTCCCAAAACCATTGCTTTAGCTGTCCCAGCTCCTGCTCCAATAAACGGATTGTTCTGAGGATACATTCCCTGTTGTCCCAGGGCTGATGGACATTCATTCTTCCAGTGCCCTTCCTTTTTACAATATGCACACTGGTTAATTCCCAACCTTTTCCCAGGACCATTGGGTCTCCCTCTGCCCCGTCCCTGGGTCGCGGGTCCTCCTCGTCCCCTTCCTCTCACTCCTCTCCTTTGTACTTCTGCTAGCAAATTCTGATGTTGCCTTTTATTCTGTTCTCTCTCCCTATTATTATAAACTTTCCAAGCTACCTCCAGTAGCCTATCTAAGTCACGCAGCTCTGCCCCTTCTAATTTCTGTAACTTCTTCCTAATGTCATCCTGAGATTGTCCCAAAAATATCAATGCCAATTGTACCTTTCGCTTGTTCTCCTTCCAGGTCCAAATCTCTATATTTTCTGGCGATTTCTTTAAGCCTTTCTAGAAAGGCTGATGTAGACTCCGTCTTTTCCTGCATTACATCGTATAGCTTAGACCAGTTTATTGTTCATGGAATTGCAGTTTGCACTCCTGACACTATCCATTCCTGATAATTCTTTAGGCGACGATAATCTGCGGGATTATTACAATCCCAATCTGGATCTTCTGTTGGAAAGTTTTGGTCTAGTGTTCCCTGTACTCGACCTACTAGTGTGTCTTCTCTTGCCCTTTCCTTTGCTGCTCTTAATACCACCCCCTTTTCTGTAGAATCCATTATAGTATCCAACAGAACTTGTATATCATCCCAATCAGGATTCTGTGTTTTCATTACCATCTTTAGTACTTGTGCAGTTTTATCAGGATTCTCCCTATAAGTTCCTGCCGACTGCTTCCACATATACAAGTCCCCTGGTGTTTTTACATATACCAATCGGTCTCTCCCCACTCCTTGTCGCAAGGGGGCAAGCAGGGCCCTATTATCCCTGCTCTTATCCTTTTGCCTAGTTCTTTGTGATACCGGGGGAGTCAGTCAATTCTTCTGATCGCTATCACTACTGATTCTTCACTTTCATGTGGCAGAGCAGTGGGGCCTATGGTTAGTTCTATATTATTGGTTTCTTCCTGATTCTGCTTACTACTGTCTTTTGATATACACATCATACATTTCCCATTCCTCTTACATCCTTGGCATTCATTATCAGATTGTATTTTCATTACCATTATCCCACACAATTCCTGCCATTCTGGCTTATTTTTTAAAAAGAAAAATCAACATACGGTATGTCATCCCACTTGTTTTCTCGTTTACAAAACAACATTAGCTGTAGTATAACATTATATTCCAAGCTTCCATTTTCTGGCCACTTCTTTCCCCCCTCCAGCTCATACTGTGTCCACCAATTATTACAATATTCAATCAACTTACTTTTTCGTAAATCTTGCCCAAATTTACCCTCCTTCCAATGATTTAAGAAACATCCCAACAGGGATGATTTCGGGATCGGCGACATGTTACTTCCTTTTCCAAAATACCTGGTACCACTATCACCTACCGATCCTACAAGGCTCCTTTGCCTTATTTGACAAACAACACCAAATGACCAATACCAATACCACTTGCCGAACCTGCAGGGCTTTCGCCTTGTCTGACGGTTGGCGCCTAGGCTTCTCCTGGAGCTCCTTAGCCCAACCAAGCATGGCTTTCACGGCATCTAAAAGGCAGGCTCCCAACCTGATCGGTACCAAATTTATAAAGCACCTTGTCTTACCTTGTCAGAGGTCCGTCGTGGGCAGTGGAGGTCGGTCACAGCTGATGGCTCCCTGAGAATCCCTTGGTGCCGGCTGGAGCAGGATCAAGATACGATCCGCCTCAGCAGTACCCGCGAGGTCCCATCTGGGTCGCGAGAAAACTGTTAGCATCGACACGTACACAAAACCAGCAGTTAGGTTTTATGCGGTGCTTTATTGAGGCCTTGGGAACCAGGGGTACGCACCCAAATCTGGCTCCGAGGTTTGACTCCAATCTTACTCTATTTATACAGTCAAGATTACATAATCTTTATACATATTTAACATATTATTTCACTATGTAATACAAATGTATCTTTTCTCCACTTCCCATGCTAATTAGGTTTCCTCCCCTTTGAGTCTGCTGAGTGGTGGTCTACCGAGGGTCGTAGCATCATCTTGGGATGAAGCAAGAAGTCTTCCTCACCATGTCCTTTTCACCTCTCTTCTTCTGGCCGTTGTCCATCCACCTGTTACGTGCCTAAGTCTTGTTGTGAGTCCACAGGCTTCGCAACCATTCCGCCTGACTCTGCAAGAATGCTATGTTCCTCTTTTCCCTATTCTTAGTTGAACATTCCTATGGTTACAGTTACCACTTAATCAACATAAATCTGTCTTGTTACAATACATCCTATTTCACAACCTCTGCGTGATTGTGGCCAATTCTTCTTGGTCTTTGGGTAGGGTCTGTACAGGAGCCTTAGCAGCATATAAAACTATAAACTTTAATTATCATATTTCTTACTCATCCCAACACTCTTTCTGGTATCCACCTCGGTCCCTCTTCTGTGGAGACACAAGCATAACCTCTTCCCCACACAATCAATGAAAATGGCCCTTGAATCTGGGCCATTTTCAAATGAATGTGGCCTCTGGGTTCTTAACACCAGGGGTTTTTCTTTTAGTTCCTATATATAAGTATATAATAGGTGGATTTTGGTCACAAATGAAGTATTCAGAAAATTAAAAAACACAGAGAGCCTTGTGTAATCTCTCTGTTGGGGATTGTGNATGTCCTTTTCACCTCTCTTCTTCTGGCCGTTGTCCATCCACCTGTTACGTGCCTAAGTCTTGTTGTGAGTCCACAGGCTTCGCAACCATTCCGCCTGACTCTGCAAGAATGCTATGTTCCTCTTTTCCCTATTCTTAGTTGAACATTCCTATGGTTACAGTTACCACTTAATCAACATAAATCTGTCTTGTTACAATACATCCTATTTCACAACCACTACGTGATTGTGGCCAATTCTTCTTGGTCTTTGGGTAGGGTCTGTACAGGAGCCTTAGCAGCATATAAAACTATAAACTTTAATTATCATATTTCTTACTCATCCCAACACTCTTTCTGGTATCCACCTCGGTCCCTCTTCTGTGGAGACACAAGCATAACCTCTTCCCCACACAATCAATGAAAATGGCCCTTGAATCTGGGCCATTTTCAAATGAATGTGGCCTCTGGGTTCTTAACACCAGGGGTTTTTCTTTTAGTTCCTATATATAAGTATATAATAGGTGGATTTTGGTCACAAATGAAGTATTCAGAAAATTAAAAAACACAGAGAGCCTTGTGTAATCTCTCTGTTGGGGATTGTGTTTCTACTCCCTCTCTCTGTTGTTTCAAATTGTGTTTTAAGGAGCCATGCGCTCTGTCGTTCAGATTGTCCTGCAGGAGAGTCGGGAATGCCTGTGATGTGTGTAATACCCCACAGCTGAAAAGAGGGAATGCACACATCTGGAGAGATATGGAGAGCCATTGTCTGTCTTTATCTTTTTTGTAACTCCGAGGGTGGCAAAAGCAGCAGAAAAATATTTGCCTACTTCTTTAGCAGTTTCTCCCTCATGCAGGGTAGCAGCAACTGCCCCTGAAAAGGTATCAATAGAGGTAAGGTGGAATCTTTGACAGTCAGGACAAGCAGCTACAATGGTTCTTGCCTGCTCCTTATTTGAAAAAAAGGCACGACTTGAGTCTTGCTTGTTCAAAAATGTTTGGCAGAGTTTTCTGTACCATCATAGTCAAGGCATCAGCTCCTCTGTTACCTTCAGTCAGGTATCCTGACAGGGTTGTGTGCGACCTAATGTGCATAACAAACTAAGGTGACAAACCACTCGTTAAACACACCCATCAACAACCTAGACAATTGGACACGAAATCTCTTTCAGGAGCCTCCCTCAGTTTGCTCCACCAGTCCTGCTACATAACAAGAATCTGTATTAAGATTAAGAGTAACATGAAATTTTTTAAATACCCGAACCACAGCAGCAAACACTACAATTTGGGGTGAACCCTCCACAACCTGGATGTCTGATTTCCAGGTGAAGGTTTCCTGTTCAATATTTTCCATTGTAGTATCTTGCATTTGGGTCACAACCTGCTGAATGAGCTAAATGGAACACGGGATAAAACACAGTAAAAACAGAAGGATGGTTAAACCACATAAACTGCTGATTCTACATGAATTATTGTTTTCATCAATTCTCTCAAACTTCTACTATTCAACAATTTAATCATTTCCTGTCGCAGTTTGAGCACTGCTAGAACCCGTAGAAG
>VXBP01008056.1:0-20032 GCA_013400115.1 Rhinopomastus cyanomelas
TCATTACTGTGATACTATAGAGCAGGGTCTGCAGGGCTGCGGACACCTCCTGGATCTGTTCTCCAAGCAAGCCCCAAGGCTCCCTGACAAAGAGCCTGCAAACAGCTGACTAAGCCAAAACATTCGTTCTGCCTAGCAAAGTTTGTGCACTAAGTAATCTGCATTAACTGCTAATGAGAACGTTTTCCCCAGTACCCCACCCAGATGGACCATTAGTGCCTCAAGGCTGGCTGGCTCTGGGTGGAAACCAACAGACCCGTAGACAACTGTCTGGTAAACTTGAGGAAAGCTCAGCAATTCACAAGCTGTTCTTTTAAGCCCCTCCCAGACAAGCAGTGAAACACTGCAGCCACCAATCTCGCGCAAGACGAAGAGGCACATTTCAGTCCTGTGGATTAGAGTCTGATGCACCAAGCACAGCACTGCTAGGTCATGGGGCTGCAGCAGCACCAAGCACTGCTTTGGCTTGAAAAACCGTAAACTGCCTACAGTCTGGCCAGTTGGCCTCTGGGATGTCCAGATATGGCTTCACGTTGTCGACTCAAAGTGAAACAAAACAAAACACCACAGGCAGCCCTTCCTCCAGCCAGAGACATCCACATGACTCTGCCAGCCTCCCTCGTGGGTGACTGGTTGCCCAGTGCCTCGTTGGAAGCTCCTGAGCCAGGCACAAACCCAACAGAGCCCAAGAGCCAGCCTTGCCACTCAGGAACCACCGTCGCTCGGTAATTACAAAACAAACTAGGCAACACGGTGAATGAGGTCGTTTATTCCTTATTGTCCCACTGCTTTGTGAGGGGCTGAAGATTGTAAATTGGGCGCTGTATTAAAAATGACAGAAACGCACTGGATCCCACACGGAGAGATTTCACTGGCTCCTTTGTGCAGTTCAGCATCTGCAGGCACTAATGGGGAGCATGGAAACAACATCGCAGAGATGCTGAGAGGAAGCTCCAGCACTGCTACTCACAGTCATTGAATCTTTTGGCTCGGAAAAGACTTTTAAACTCGTGGAGTCCAACCACTCCCCTAGTCCTCCCAGGTCCCCACTGACCCCTGTTCCTCACCCCAGACCTCCACAGCTTTGCAGCCCCTCCAGATATGGAGCCTCCTATAGCACAACTGGAGGTCACTTGTTGCTTGTTCCTGGGGAGAAGAGACTGACCCCCACCTGACTACAACCTCCTGAATCTCAGGGAGTTGTGAAGAGCAAGAAGGTCTCTCCTGAGCCTCCTTTTCTCCAGCCAAATACCCCAGGGTCTCTCAGCAGCTCCTCACAGCACTGGTGCTCCAGACCTTTCCCCAGTTCTACTGTCCTTCTCTGGACCAGCTCCAGCCCCTCAATGTCTATCTGGCACTGAGTGAGGGATCCAGAACTGACTCTAGGATTCAAGATGTCACTCCAAAATAGTGACATAATGCACAGAAACATAAATCAGACATGAAAATGATGCCACCTTGTAGCAGGGTTTTGGTAGTGGCAGCGGGGCAAGAGGACAAGGCAAGGTGGCCTGAGAAAGTCTCATCCCCATGAGCATCCTCCCTGTGCTCCACTCTGCTCTGAGGATCCTTGAGATGGACCATCACATCTCTGAATGCCCTGTGGTACCAGGGGAGAGGAGCACAAGGAGCATGAGAACAGGCAGATGAAGCTCAAGACAACCACCTGCGTGTGATCTTCAGGGCTGGGGGGCAGGTGTCCCCACAGCTGTGAAGTGGCAGCAGGAGCACAGCAAAATGAATGTAGGAATAAACCTGAGGACACTGGGCCTGAGGGAGGTGGTGCAAGGTGCAACAATCAAATAAGTCAAGAGAGCAATAATCATGGAGCTGTTGGAAACAGAGCTAGCTCCAAACACTTTTTGTTTCATAAGGCCTGTTACAGAATCACAGAACATTAGAGATTCTAAGGGACCGCGAAAGATCGTCAGGTCCAATCCCCCGCCACAGCAGGATCACCAAGACCAAGTCGCACAGGAACACATCCAGGCGGGTTTTAAATGTCTCCAGAGAAGGAGACTCTGGAACCCCTCTGGCAGCCTGTTCCAGTGCCCTGTCACCCCCACTGTGAAGACGTTCCTTCTGATATTTATATGGAACGTCCTCTGTTCCAGCTTACACCCATTGCCCCTTGTCCTATCACTAGATGACACTGAGAAGAGCCTGGGTCCATCCTCCCACCCTTCGCATATTTATAACATGAATGAGGTCACCCCTCAGTTTTCTTTTCTCCAAGACAAAGAGACCCAGCTCCTTCAGCCTTTCCTCATCAGGGAAGTGTTCTACTTCCTTCATAATCTTTGTTGCTCTGTGCTGGACCCTCTCCAGCAGTTCTGTGTCCTTCTTGAACTGAGGGGCCCAGAACTGGACACAATACTCCAGATGTGGTCTCACCAGGGCAGAGTAGAAGGGGAGAAGAACCTCTCTCGATCTGCTAACCACTCCCATTCTGAGAGTCCAGCGAAGGGCAACAAAGATAATGAAGAATGTCAAGCACCTCCCTTATGAGGAGAGGCGGAGGGAGATGGGTCTCTTTAGCTTGCAGAAGAGAAGACTGAGGGGTGACCTCATTAATGTCTACAAATATTTGAAGGGTGGGTGTCAGGAGGATGGAGCCAGGCTTTTCTCAATGTCATCTAGTGATAGGATGAGGGGCAAAGGGTGTAAGCTGGAACAGAGGAGGTTCCACATAAATATGAGAAGGAACTTCTTCATGGTGAGGGTGACAGAGCATTGGAAGAGGCTGCCCAGGGAAGTTGTGGAGTCTCCTTCACTGGAGATGTTCAACACCCGCCTGGATGTGTTCCTGTGTGACTTGGTCTAGGTGATCCTGCTGTGGCAGGGGGAATGGACTAGATGATCTTTCGAGGTCCCTTCCAGTCCATAGTGATTCTATGATTCTATGCTGTTGGCCCTCTTAGCCATCCTGCTGGCCACCATGATCCCTAGGTCCCTTTCTCCCACACTACTCTCCAACAGGTCAGTCCCCAACCTATACTGGTACCTGGGGTTGTTCTTGCCCAGATGCCCATCTCCACACTACCCTTGTTATCGCTCACTACATTTCTCTCTGCCCAGCTCTCCAGCCTGTCCAGGTCTCACTGAATGGCAGCACAGTCTGCTGGAGTGTCGGCGACACCACCCAGCNGTTCTGCTGTCTCCCTTAGCACACATGTGTGCATCCCATCTGGGCCCATGGATTTGTATACATCCAGTTTGCTCCACTTATCCCTAACCCCGTCCTCATCAACCAAGGCAGGTTCCTCTCTTGTGTCAACTTCCTCTGCAGCCTCAGCAGTCTGGGGCTTGATATCAGGACAGCCCCCAGAAGTACAGACAGAGTTTCCAACAAGCTTTACTTTAGGTGGTTCTGAACTATAGAGCAGGATCACCCGCACTCTTTCAGCTCCGCCAAGAACAAAGCACCAGTTAGGAACCACTGAACCCTTCACTCACGGGGCGTACTCTAGGTACCGGCAGGCCAGTGTGTGGAGAGGACAACCTGCTGATTATTCAGTTTCCATGTGCTTTGTTAGCAGGGCACAAGGAGAGTGCACCGGGCTTTGATAGTGTGGCACACGGAGGGCTCACAGCACGTTGTTGTAGTGGCACGCGGAGGGTGTGTGGTAGTGTGGCACACGGAGGGCACGCATTGCTTTGTTTTTGTGTAGTTAGCGTGGCACACAGAGGGTACATGTTTGCCTTACACTCAAGCACTATGCAAATCAAAGAAATTATTACAAAAAGGGCTTCCCCCATCCACTAGCAGGTGCAATTACTGTCCCACTTAACCTCACTATTTAATGTTCATCTCCTTCTCGCTCCCCATGAAGGCTTTATTACCAGCACTATAATCAGTGAAAAAGTAAGCCGAAGCCCTAGCCCGGCTGCCAGAGAGTTCTGGTTTCTGAGCTGAGGTAGAGGCGCGCATAGTAATTATTGCATCGGGGGAACGCTGGCGTGTGCTGTGCCTGCTGCTGGAAGCATCGCCACTGCCATTGCAGGGAACAAATTAACAACCTCTGGTTTTAATGACAGGCAAAACTATGGACACAGCTCTTGTGATGCCAATGTGAGAGAGAGAGGCTCAGCAGTCAACTGTGCCCTCAACAGCCTGAGAAGAGGCTACACTTGTTTTGTTGTTTGCATTCGCCTCGACCAGTCACACACATCTGAGCGGGAGGAGATAATACCGTCCAACCTCATTTCTTCCCAGATACAAAGCCGGACTTCTAAGCACTCTTTGTGTTCTTTCCTCAGCCAGCAGCACTGAGGGCAACTACTGTGGCAGCACTGTGTGGTTTTACACCCCACCTCACCGCCTGCAGCCCTCCAGCTGCCTCAGGGTGTCTGCAGCTCAGCCAGAGCCTGATAATTAAATAGCCCAGTATCAACAGCTCCCTCTGCTTTGACCACTGCAGCTTGGTTCTGCTTAAACTGACTTGCGTGCAAAAACTTGACAGAATGCATCCAAGTACCATGACACTTTCAGTCTGACTTTGTGACTTTATGGCTGTTCTTTGAGTGTTGTATGGACTTTGTGCCTCCAAACACTTAAACAGGTGCTTAAGGAGGTCACTGAAGGACACAACAAATATTCCACCTGCAGAAACACCATGGACACACCTGGGTCTGCTCCCTCCTGTGCACAGAGTCCTGCCAGATCCATCAGAATCCCAGTGGCCAGAGTGAGCTGTTGGAGAAGGACTAGGAACTCCCTGAAGTAAGACCTGCGTAGGATGGATGGAAACACTTTTCTAAACTCGGAAGTGAAACGTACTTAACAAGACAGATAGAGAAGCTATCAGCAGTTGGTAAAACTGTTCCTATAAAATAAAATGATTCCATGTACTCAGTCACATTCTGTCATTTATCTGTCTCCATGTCTGTAGAAAGGAAAGACCTCCTTGTAATCGTTAGCTGCTTAGCTGTTGGAAGAAGTAACGTGGAGAGTGAACTGATAAGTAAGGAAAGCATTAGCTGTCATATAAAGATTATGACTCTGGGGCTTGATGGTGCAATTAAACTTAATGTTTGTTTCTCTCTCTCTGTGAGTAACGATAAGATTTCTCTAGCGAATATCTAAGCAGCTGATGGGTAACATCAGGACATCTGCTCTGGATGGCCAGTGCCACTCGGTACTAACCACAGGTGTGCCATCACCATACGTGACCGTAAGCGCTGAACAAGAAGGCAACACTGAGGTGTGATTCCCCACGCAATGAACACACACAAAACCATCCCCAAACCAGGTCACCCAGTAACAAACTTGGAAAATACAAACTTCACCAGTGAGATGTGAGGATCTATCTGGTTTGCTGCTTGGTTTCCTGTGCTGGGTCTGTAGGGCAGGTGTGATGACATCCCATCCCAACACACGGACTTGTACTTCTTTCAAGACAAAGCAGCCATCAATAACAGCCAGAGATCAATTAGAATCAGAGACGCTTTGTGAAAGGAGGGTAACTGAGAGACACGGAACTGGGTGCTTACAACCAACAGTTCTGCAGGGAGAGACATGATTGCTGAAGCATGCTGACCTGATTAGCCAGGCTCCCAGAACCCTCCAATCCTGGTTGTCCTTCAGGAGCACCGATGAGTAGGAACAGCACTCTTGGTTGGGGCAGTGCGTGTGCTGGTGGACCACAGCTCAATATCACTCAGTAAACCCCCCATTTCAGAGACAACGAGCATCCCCTGGCACAGCAGAGCATAAAAACATCAGGACTTCACAACTGGTCAGACCAGATCATTCATCTCATTCACACGGGAGTGGTTGTGGAATAAGCTATTCACTGTTCTCTCCTATTCATGACCCACCACAGCGAGGTCTCAGATGCTTGGATGAAACAATCAATCTCTAGCAATGATCACCCTTTAATCTGCTCCACGTCACACACCGCCACCATGAGAACCCTCCTGCAGCCAGTGCTAATGAGAAATTTAGGGATGACCTAATGATAGGAAGATGCTGAGTTGGGTCACCTCTAATTGCACTGAACTAATCATCACAATCAGGCTCCCAGATAAGCTGAGGTGTCTGTCACGCTTCTCTCATGCCCATTCAGGCTCTGGAAACCAGACAGCCACCACGTTATTGCCGTCTGGTTTTCTGGGTCCAACCTTCTCGTTTCCCATCGTGTCTGTTTTCACCATGAAATGCTTCCCTGTTTGTCCAGGCCCCACGACAGCAAACCTACCTGTCGTTCCAAACGTGGTCAGCACCTCCATACTTGTCACGTTTATCGAACTCTTCCTCTGTCACCCCAACTCTTGGTGGTCTGAACCAATGTCATGTCCTTGGGAGATGCCATCGGTTGAGGCAGAAGCGGACGTGCTGTACAGGATGTGGCTGCTGGTAAATTGACTTGGGGATAATTAGATGCTAATGTCAGCACTGTGTCAGGGTGACACAGATGTCACTATCAAATGCAGCATCTCTAATTTCTGAGCAACTACAGTGTCACCTTGATGCCTGTTTAAGGGTCCCTATGGCAGTGTATGGTGGTGCTGTGATGGCAGGACTGTAGCACTGCCCCATGTGCAGGGTGACTCTTTGGGAGCAGCAGGCACACCTGTCACCGCAGCAGCACACTGACGTTCGTTAACCCCCAGTTAACAAAACACCAAAACAACGGCAAAGCCAACAACGAAAATAAACCCAGGTAACTTCCCTCTCACCGGAACTCCTCCCTCGCACACTGGGAACACTCTGGTCTCTCTGGTAACCCTGGGATCACAGCCACAGCCCCTGTGTCACCTACAAGTAAGCGGATCCTGGTGGCTTTTCTGCTCCCTCTTCAGCCCCAAGGAGAATGGCGTCCACCACCAGCTAGGGCACACAGACACAGCCCTCGAGAGGTGATTTGGGCTGACACCCCACATTCTGGCTGGGCACATCCCCATCCCACGAGCTGGGTCAGGAGCTCACCCCGAACACCAGACATTGTTCAGGGTGTATCTCATGCCCAGAGCCCTCCTCTTGGGGAGCACCAACCCCTCACACCCACCAGCTGCAGCCACAAGAGGTCAAGTACTAGCCTTGCCTGGGGGAATAAGGAAAGCCCAGACAGCAAAACAAACCCTGTGTGACAGAGAAGAGGCTGTTCACAAGGAACTCCCCACCACAGCAAGACCTTCCCGTGGATAATTACTGCTCAGAAGTCTCGGACAAAGGAAAGGGCTTGGTGTTTAAACACTGCCATGAAACCTTCCAACGGTCTCCGTGGTGGCGGGACCCAGCACCAGCTTCTGTTCTAGGAAGCACAATAAGAGGGTAAATGAGAGTTCAGCGCCCACCAGCACACATCTCTCCAGCTTTTATGAGATCTGATATGTAAAACCCGCTCTCTTCTGCACCGCAAAACAGAATTTGTTTTAATCTCAGCTGGATCTTATCAGACTCGCTGTACCTATCGGCTCTTTGACACAGAAATCAAAGAAAACACTCAAAATAAAAGGAGACGGACATAAATGGAGCAGGAAGAGGATATCTAGCAAAATATTACGAGCTTTAAGCGCACAGATACATCTCAGAGCCCTCACTTTTCACAAAACTGCTGCGGTCCGATGTCCCACTCAGAACCAATGGTCAGGAGTAGCCCCATTGTCTACAACAAAACCAGCCCTACCCATCCTGGCCTGGAATTTAGTTCAGAAGTCAATGCCACCTTTGCAGTTCTTCCTTAGTTCCTAAGGACAGTCTAGGTCCTGGGAAATGCCTTTGCCTGTGGGTTGTGAGATCTAGCCATGTGAGGGGACCCTCTGGCAGGGACCAGCAACCACGGCCATGGTGGGGCCAAGCTGCCGCCAAGGGGACATGAAGCAGCCAGATCCATGTCAATACCCACCGCTTCTTGGGACATGTCTTGTGCCAGTGAACAACGTGGACAAGAGAGCAGCTGAGCATGTTGCTGCCCTGTCTTCCTCCTCATCTGGAGCCTTTGAGAGGTTTGACACTAAAACATGTGGAGCGGTGCATTAAGGCATCCAAAAGGGTAACGTAAAAGTCATTGCCATGGCTACGTGACAACTTATTTTGCAGTAGGATATGTTTTATGAAATATGTATGACCCTACTTAATACACACCATTTGTTTCAGCGTTGCATGCCTGATAACAGTCTTTTAATGATAACCATGGTCTTCTAATGATCATAATAATTAGACTCCTATAAATCACTGCGGTTTATGTTAAATATGCCAAAGCCCTCTAAAAATATTGCATCTTCCCTTGCACTTTCAAGCTGGTTTGCTCTTTGGCAGCACCTGGAATCTGCTTAGAGCCACATTCAAAAGCCCTCCCAGAGCCCCATTTCCTCCCCTGGCTGTGAGGGGCTCCTTCTACCCATTTCTACTTCCCCAAGGGATGTGATAAATAGGATAGAATCAGACATCCAGTGTTCGCATCTGAAATGCCATCAACCACACTCTTCATCTTTTTATGGATCAGACACCATTCCAGGAGCAAATCCTGGCCGTGAACCTGTAAACAAAACAAAGGGCTCAGAACGGCAGCAACAGAACACCTGAGAAACACCCTGTCTCCTGAGCGTGCCGCCGCCTGCTCTCAGGAGCCCATACAACCAACCGTATTCTGCTTTATTTCTCTGTTGGAGCCGACATCAGACCGCTAAGGCCCTTTCAAGCTCCCCCTTCTTTGGAAAACCCACATCCTTCCAGTGTGCCTCGTTAAGAAGTATTGACAGCGCTCGGTGAGGTAATATATCCAGGAGGGAAAGCTCGTGATTCATTTGATCTCGCAGCGCCCCACATTACCCAGGAAAGTTTAATTATACATCTAACAGTTACTCACCCATTTTGACACAGTTTCATTAGACTTTCATTAAAGACCAGCCTAGGAAAAGAGAGAATTAGTTGCAACTCTTTTACGTTTCGCTCCCTTCAAAGGGCTGCTGTTTCACCATGCCTTCCCAGTACCACCAGTACAGACCAGACACATCTTTGCTGGCCACACAAGAGCAAGGCAATTATGTTTTCCAGACAAACTGGAGATCCACCAAATACTTAGGAATGAGCTTGATTGATACTGTGCAGGGATCTGTGACCTAAGCAGAGAGTCTAATTGAATCAGAAGACAAAGACACCAGCACTGGGCTGAGCTGAGGTCATTTCCCTCCCACGAGCTGCTGTCTGGTTTGGAAAGCTGATGCTCCATGACCTTAAAAGATGCCTATCCTTCTTTCAGGTTCCTTTGGCTCAGCTGATGAGCAGAGCATTTCACTGTGCTGTCCTCAGTGAGGCAGAGCCACCCTTCTACCCCAGGTGTGAGAGAGGAGCCCTCACACCTCCCAGGGCTGTGGAGCCACATCTCAGGCTGCACCTCCTCCACAAGCCTCACAGCAACTGGTTCAACACCTGCATGGGGAGAGCACAGGACCTCCCACTGTGACTGCAAACCAGGGAAGAGAGGAAAAGACAAGCCTCATTATCCCATTACGTATGTGGGTGACCACCTAACACCCTGTGTATGAGTGCTTAGGAGGAAGAGTCCTGCCACAGCTTGTGCTGCAGACAGGGGGCCAAGTCCACGGCACTGTGCAGACCAGGCTGGGGCCAAGGCCCTGCAGCAGCATCCCGTAACAATGCTCAGAAAACCTGCGAGACCTCCCACAGCCCGTGCCGAGTCAGCCAAGCACCCACAGCAATTCTGGGGGCAACTGATGGGAGAAGGGTCTCAACCAGCTTTGTGGTCAGAATCAAAGGGGCTCTGAAGGGACAAGAAGTGGATGTCCAAAGT
Organism: Rhinopomastus cyanomelas; assembly: GCA_013400115.1. Classification (NCBI taxonomy): domain Eukaryota; kingdom Metazoa; phylum Chordata; class Aves; order Bucerotiformes; family Rhinopomastidae; genus Rhinopomastus; species Rhinopomastus cyanomelas. Next base: position 9,759 of record VXBP01008056.1, read on the forward strand.
CCTGCCAAGCACCCCAGGACAAACGAACGTCCCAAGGTCTCTCCGCCCAAGGTTTCCTTCTCCAGCCTCATCAAAGCAGTGGTTTGACTGACCAGTATCAGCTTCTCCTACCACTGCCTCCCACCTTCTGCCGCCATCCCCTGCTCACGCTCCTAACTGTTTATGGGAGGTGACACAACCTGTCCAGCTTGGCATTAAGCTAACCCAGCTTTGAGGACAGTTCTGTTTAACACAGACAATACCAAACCCATCTGAAGGGTGACAGCCTACCCAACAGCGTCATGTCAAGCTGAGTCTAAGAATCCACCTCACACACTCAGCTGCAGCCCTATAAAATGCCACAAAACAACAGCCCAGTAACAGAGTCTGGCTGTAAGCAACCAGCACAGTCTTAAATCCCACTGCACCCAGTATCATCAAGCACCAGGACAGCTTTATCTAAGGGATGGCTCCACCATAGAGCAGCCAGTACTGCTGGGACAGTGCTTCTGGTGGTGCAGATGCGGTGCCTGGGGAAAGATGTGACAGAAGGGTGGGCTCCATGTGCTAAGAAATCCCACTGCCTCTCTCTGTGTGTTCACAGGGACACAGCACCTCACGCACTGCCTCTGCTGCATCCCATCCCTCCTCTCCTGCCTGTGCTCCTGGCAAAGCCGAGTCCTGTCCCACACAGCTGTGGCAGTGGGACAGATGAGGGATGGCAGGGCCATCTCTGGCTGGCCTGAACATGGCACGTGTGCTAGATGTGTGAACCCACTGTCATGCATCCACAGATATTTTAACGTTTCCAATGAAGAAAAACTCAATTTTAGCAATAATTATAGCAGATCCCCTCTCTACAGTGACAATGGAAGGAGAGTGTTATCACCACTGCTTGCGGCAACAACTCGAACAAAAACGGGTTAGAGGGGAAGAAAATAATTAGGATGAGACATGCCTGCCTGACTCTGAAAGAAAGATTGTCTGTGCCTAATGCACAAGAGAAATTCCTCAAGAAGGGTTCAGCAAGAGCTTATCTGCGCTGCACAGTGCTCGGCATGGCGGCTCCACGGGCTGCAGGAGCCCAGCAGCTGCAAACTGACCCTGGCAGCCAGCACGAGGGGACATCCCCCACAGACAGGGATAGAAAGTGCTCTTCACCCCTTGATCTTCAAGAGACTCTTGGGAAAAACAGGTGGAGAAGAGCAAGAACATCATCCAGCTCTCCACCTTCCTCCAGAGGTCTTTCCGTGCTGCTCCCCACTGCCAGCAGTCAGGATAGGCAGCAGGGCTCTCCAGGAGGAGACCATCACAAGCCATCCAGTACTTTCATATGGCTTTGGGACACCACATCACCAGCACTGGCTTGTTAACACCAGAGCAAAGCACTTGCTTCATTCTGTTCAGAGAGCAGCACATGCTGTAATGCTTGGGGCTTCTTCAAAGCAGGAAGACATCAGGATCCCATCGTGGGGAGGGAGGCAACGAGGAGGGAAGACAACCAGTGGGAGTGTATAGAGATTGGTACCTATATATGTCAACGTAATATAAACTTGGGCTCAATCCTGGGCCATTCACTGCTCACAGAAGCCAAGAACCCCAGACTGGTGCTGTTGGCAGAGACCTCTGGGGACCATCAAGTCCAACTGCCTGCCAGAGCAGGTTCACTCAGAGCTGTGACGCCCTAGGGGCAGCGTGGAATGACAGTGCCTCACACAGCCGTTCTCCCGCAGGAGCAGAGCACTGCATGGTGTCAGGGGCTGTGTTCCATGGTTACGAACTCAGTGGTGCAGAGCACAGGGCTGTTGGGGAATTTTTTGGTAACAGGAGAAAACACAAAGCAGGGCTCATTCTCCTTCTCTGGCTATGTGCCAAGAGCGGTAAAGTAAACACAAACAATAACAACACAAGCTGCTCTAACCCCCCCAGGCCAGGTATTAAGCAGCCACAGTATATCAACCCTAACCACTGCACCCTGTCAACACACACAGGTCTCTGTCCTTTCAAAGCCTGAGCGACCTGACAGAGGCATCCCCAGGGTATGGGAAGAGAGGGTGCAGACAGAGCTCTCAAGCAGAGGAGAACAAGGTTTCTCCATTGGTCAGATCACACGTGGCTTCGCATACAAGTACCTGGAAGCCTTCCTGCAGCCTCGGCCATCGGAGCAGCAGTGTGAAGTGGGTCTGTTTTGAAGGAGCCTGTCATTAAAGGTGCTGCCAACTCTGCAGGTAGCACTGATGAGCCCAAAAGCAGTAAAGCTCTTTCCTTTCCCTCTCTCCTGTCTGTGAAGGGGAAGGACCCCCAAAGACATTAAGGCAGCCAATGGCTTAATAAACACTCTGCTGTGAGGGCAAGAGGAACATCAGCCATGTACAGGAGAAGAAAATGTACACTGTTGGAAAGGGAAAAGGACAGTGCTGGCAATAAACAGAAGACAAGAGTACTGAAACCCTGCCAGAGCCGCACAGAACAGCCCTTCACGTCTGCCTGCAGCAGCAGCACTTTCCAGGGAGCACCCCTAGAGAACACAGAGATGTTGTTACAGATCCCTCCGTCCCATACCAGTACAGAGTCACAGGGGCAGACCCCTGTGGGCTGGAGTCCCCTTGCCCTGCACCATGGCCACGCTGAGCCCTTGGCATCTACCCACAGGCAGCAATCCTCAGAGCTCAGGACAGAGCCCAAGGGCTGGGATCATCCCTGGAGGGCTTAAACAGTTCAGCAGCATAGGCTACACATGAAAAACCCAAACCCAAAGAAACTAAACATTTCTTATGGTGTGTTTGATCTTGGGTAATTTGAATTGTTTCTGTAGCTCCAGACTTAAATAAAATCTTATAGACTAAAGCACAGGTCACAGGCCTCCATGTTCCTGCAGGAGAGAGCAGCCCCACACCCTTGTCTTTCTCATTTGTCTTTCAGGTCCCCAAAACACCCCACAGCAACAGAGGCTGTCTCCCACTTAGCACACACTTCACTGGCTTTTCTGTATCAGGCTTCTACAGTGTCCATCCCAACAGCAGTTTCTGAAAGGATTTGTTAGTATTAAGCCCAACAGTCATGAAATATTCAGTGATTAAATATGAAATAGTCGCTCGTAAACAACATTCTCCACAATGCATTTTGGATTTCTGCAAGGTTTTCTTCACTCCTCCTGGAGATGCTCCCTTCCGTCTTTAACCTGAAGACTGAATACAGGTTGCCATCTGCTGGAAAGTGTAACCTCATTGAGCAACATTTCACTGTTTTTCCCCAAAATGCATAAGAGGGGATCAGCCTGACTTCCCTACAGCTGCTCTGAGGCTAGCACTCGGCACACGCGCAAGACTAGGCTTGAAGCGGGGAAGAGGAGGCTGCAGCAGTGAACGTTACCAACACCCCCAGGTCCTTTTCCCCAGGCAGTCTCCAGAAAGGCAGTTGCTGTGACCCAGGTACAGGACCCATGGAACCTCAGGCCACTGTCCTCAGCTCATGCCTCCAGCCTCTACAGATCCCTCTGTAGAACCTCCTGACACTCCAGCAGACCCACACTCCCACCTAACCCACACTGTCTCATCTGAACATCTTCCCTGCCCAGACCGATGCTTCTCTATTCTGGGTGAGATGCAGCTGTAGAAGCAGTGAAAGCTCCAGGCAGAAGCATCAGTGAGACCTCTGCTGTGGACACACAGAGCGCAGCGTCACAGCACAGCAGGCACCGAGGCACCAGTGAACGGCAAAGCCACTGCTGTGGAGGAGGCCAAAGCCACTGTGCAGGAGGGAGACCAGGAGGGTCTCAGAAGTGTGAAGTGCAGTGGGAGAGCTCTGATCACTCCAACTTGCCACAGGAAAGCTTGGGAACAGGAGTAAGGGAAGTTCAAAGCAAACTCTTACACCAAAGGGCAAAAGGGAGAGAGAGAACATGGGCTCAGGAAAGCCGGGTGACAGCAAACATTTGGCCTAAAACTCTTCAGAAGGGAGTTCATTATCTTTGCAACCTTGGGCAGCTAGAACAAGCTCGGCGTAGCGTAGCCGTGGTGTAGCGCTAAAGTATCGTTAACAGCTACCGCGACTTTCTGACAAGATGAAGACAAACTGCTGTCTGAACAATTAAAGGGGAAATATGACCAAGGAAGTTGCTACAAGCCAGGCAGTACTGGCAGGCAAAGCACAGGCACTCACTGTCCTGTCTCCAAACAGCAAGGGTTCTGTGGACCTCAGTCCTCAGCTGGCTGTTCTTTCCAGGCCCTTCGCTGGTCATGTGAAGGGCACCACAAATCTCACCAAAATCCTATGTGGGGGAGCAGCACTGGAGGAGATGGTGGGTTCAACCCAGCAGAGAGGGCATCATGGGGAGGGGCAGTGATCACCACAGAGTACAAGAGGTGGCACCAAACCCTTCATTTCCAGAAAATACATTGTGGGAAGTTCTTGTTCCCACCAGCTGGCTGGCCCACACTGCTCCAAGGTCTTCATCGGGCAGACTTCTACTTGAGTAGAAGAATCTCATGGGGTAGTTCTCCAGGTCCGTTCAATGGAGGATACACCTGTCTGAAGAGCTGCGTGAGCTGACAGGCACTCATGCCCCGATCCCAGCCCACCGCAGAGCAGAAGTAGGTTCACAGGGCAACAACTGGAACCCCTCGCTGTCAGAAGGATGGTGAGGGGCTAGAACTTGTCCAGAGAAGGACAACAAAGCTAGAGAAGGGTCTGGAGCACAGGTACTCTGAGCAGCAGCTGAGGGAACTTGGCGGGGTGGGGTAACTGGAGAAAAGGAGGCTCAGGGTTCAGGCCAGACAGCCTCACTTCTCATCCTCATCGCTACAGCTTCTCATTTGGTTTGTGTGTGTACACATCTAGTAGGACTTTGTTGGTTTTTTTATTAATTTATAAGAGGTATTAATGTGTGTTTAATCTAAACTTATAGCCCTGTGGGACTCATTAGCAGCTCAACAAAACGCCTGGGTGAGAACACTTGGCAGATGAGCAGACAGAATTTTAATATATGGTTTTGCCTACAAAAATAATCCAGATGAATGATGAAGGGTGTCAGAGCAGTGCTTGGCCACATCAAACAATGGAAACATTCCTGGAGACGGGCTGTTTAAATATTAACTGAACGCCCAGAATGTCTGTAAACGCTGAACAGGAGATATGATGGAATGTTATTTTTCCTAATCTGTTCACACTGTAATTACGGACTCTATACTCCAGCTAAAAAGATCATTCATCTCAAGCTCAGTACTTCAATTGCTTTTTCTCCAACAAATTATAGATATCACCTTCAGCCGGTAACTCCACGCAGCACAGAGGTTTCAGGCAGTGCAGATATGCTTGTAAAATATTTGACATTTGTCTAAGGTGACTGCTAGGAAATCTGTTCTCTCCATTTGTGTGAAGCTTTTTCTAACCAAACTGTGTGTTGCTGAAACAATTAATTGATTCTACTCATATGGGCTAATTTTATAGGGGGAACACTGTGAATGGTCTTCCTTTGCTCTGCAGCACACCAGGCAGGTAACCACACAGATCTGCTCATCTCAATGTAAATATTTACTGCAATCTGAAACAGCAGTGACCCCCTGCTCTAGGTGGGACTGCAGCAACAGCTGAGCTCAGCAGCAGCACGCAGATGCATTCAAGTATACACAATGCATCTCTGCTGGTGCACACTGTTTACACGTGTGCAAGTGAGCTGAGGGACACACACCTCTCACCCATGAGATTTCTGATGGACTCACCATATTCCCTCATCTGTTCTCCACCTTCCCCAACATCTCTTCACCTTTATGGCACATGCACGTTTCCTCCAACCACCAAGCCTTCACCAAGCCTCTGCCAAAGCAACACATCAAACATTGAACCCAGCTAACAAACCCTCTCTTAACAGACACTTGAACGCTCCTTGTTTCTTGTTCCAGAGAACCCAGTGTGCCTTCGCTTTACAGTTTGTCATCCTGATCTTTTCACTGGGTGCTGTTTTAAAGCTCATTCAGTTCTCAAGATCTTTTCTTCATGTGTTTTCTGATCTCCTCATTGTTTCCCTTCAATGAATTCTTGAGAAGACCTGCTGCCCTTCCCTAGGTCCATTTGCTCTGGTGTAACCCTGTACAACAGCTTTGTCATGTTGCTCATCCTAAGTAGCACTCAGCACAGTGAAAGGGACCAGGTCCTCTAGATTCATGTACTCCATCCCTCTTCAAGTTATCTGGGTGGCATCCAGCACCATCGAGCAGAGCAGAACTGAAAGTGAGACTTGCTTGGCAGTGCTGACAACAGATGTATTGCATAAGACAAGTTTCTCTCTTGCTGTGTTGAACTAAATACCACAGTCCTTGCAAACATGACTGACATGGGCTGTATCCTCCATCCCATGCCACCACTTCCCAGAATTTGCCTAATCAAACACGCTGGAGAGACTCCACCACAGCTCAAAGCAAGAAGTTCAGAGGGATATTTACAGGTAGTTGTGGTGCTGAGAGATATGGTTTAGTGTTGACCTGGCAGTTAATGGCTGGACTTGAGGATCTTAAAGGTCTCTTTCAACCTAAATAGTTCAGATTCCCTTGAGACAGGTCAAGGGCTCACTGTGATGGCCAAGATAAAGTCCAGCACCATTCCACCCCAGGTCAGTTTCTAGACCCTAAACTCCATAAACAAACTAAGTAAAAGTGAATAATTCCCTGAAAGTTTCACAGCTTCCTACAGAAGCTGCTTTTTAGAATAGACGTTAAAAAAAATCTCTTTAGAATCTGACTGCATTACCCTGGAAGGCAACGTATGGCACAACACACATCGAGCAAGACTGTGAGGATGGGTATTAGGAACTAAACACAATTAGCAAGTCATTCCTCTGCAGCGGAAAGGGTAATGATCATCATCTTCCCAACATTTGTGTACCCACGGCTGGGTGTTTATAAGCATCAGCACACTGCCAGATTTGTAGCCACATGCTTTCCTTTTCACTACCAGAGCACAAAACAACAGTGAAGGCCAAAATACTCAGGAACCATCAGAGACCCAGCAGACCTCACAGCCCCCAGCAGTGGTGGCAGCACCCAGCCCAGTACCACTCTGGGTGACCACCTCAGCCACAGCACAGAGACAATGCCTGCAAAGCCAACCAGCCAGACCTTCCTGAGAACAGAAGATCACAATCCCTGCCACAGCCGAACCTACTGAAGCCAGTGGCCATAACAGAGCTCTGCTCCTTTCACACTTGATCATACAGCAGAGATCATTCACAAGTCCAGAGAAAGGAAGAGCAAAGTCCTATTGACACCTTCCTAACATCATGGCCTGGTATTTCACAAACTATCAAAGAGTCAGAAGAAACACTCTGAGGTTTCTGCTCATCTTGGGGCAGTGGAAAGGGCTGTACCCTGTGCTCTCTGCAGAAACAAGAGAAACCCCAAACTCTGAAGACTATGAGAGGGGTTACTTTATTGTGTCTGTCACTGAATACTTGCTTCCCAGTAATTATGTCTGAATCCACCTCTTCAGCAATGTTTTCCTTTCAGGTTCAAATAATCAGCTTTATTAGATCAAAATTAATCATAATCTCTCTGCCCATTACAGCAAGAATTTTCTATATGAGAGTCACGAAGCCAGGATTGCAGAAGCTAAGCCCACTGAACAAAGGAACAGAGCGATCATGTAGATAAATCACCTCCACAGAAGACAAAGCTCTGCCAATCTGTTGGCTCTGAACTTCCCTTCCTCCTTCTCACCACCTTGTTCTGCCATGGGGCCTACATGGCATCATTTTGTTATTTTTAAACTCAAAAAAGAAAAACCCCTAGTTCTGTGCTCGGAGGTCAAAATTATCATTAGTTGAGATGAACCTTGAAACTGTGTAGCACATAAAGGTGTTGGGAAGGCAGAAAAGCAGAGAAATTACATCTGAAAAGGAAGGAGGCTTTATCTTGTGTTTGCAAAAGTGGGTTTTCTAAAGCTTTTTACACTTGACACCTCTGGGGACGGCAGTTTGTATTTCGGCATCGTAAGAGACCTTGCAGCTAAAGCCTTGCCTGGTGCCCCATGGCAGGTGCTCCTGCACAAACAAGCAGCACAGCCAAGCTCTGCACAGACATGGATGTGAACCAGAGCTGGTGGCCATGGACAAATGCCTCAAGTACACCAGACACAGCACATTTGGTCATGGTAACCATAGTTACCCCAAAGCCACCCTCTGCAGCAACCCCCAGCCACTGAGGCCTTGTATCCTCCTCCCTCTTGGTTCCCCTCTGCCTCCAGTCTCCAAATGTTTTTCAACAATCCCCTTTTAGGATCAGGACATGCAAAAGCCATGGACTTGCAAGGCTTCAGACCACACGCACAGGTAAAACACAGCACTTAAACATCTATCCCGCATCCGTGCCATACCTCCTCCGAGGCGTAAGTCAGTGGTGCCCAGGGATGGTGCAGGAAGGTTCCCAGTATGTCACGCTGCTCTGTCCCCTCCAGCCAGCACTAATGGGGCCACACCTATAGTGCTGGTTCCAGTTCCCCACTACGAGAGAGACAAGGACATACCAGAGAGAGACCAGCAAGGGGCCACCAAGGTGGCTCTTCTCCTGTGGAGAGAGGCTGGAAGGGCTGGGACTGCTCGTTCTGGAGAAGAGCAGCTCCTGCTTCTTGTGAAGACAGAAGATCTTGTGGGAGAAGTAAAGTTTAGAGGTTGTCTGGGGCACAGTGATCATGAGTTCATTGAGTTTTCAATTCTTGGAAAAACGAGGAGAGGGACTAGTGAAACCATTAGCTTAGACTTCCAGAGAATGAACTTTGCCTTGTTCAGGAGACTGATTCACAAAGTGCCTTGGGAGGCTGCCCTAAAAGATACAGGGGTCTAGGAAGGCTGGACATGCATCAGGAAGGAAGTCTTGGGGGCACAGGAGCAGGCTGTCCCCATGAGACAAAAGATGAGTAGGCGGGGAAGGAGACCAGCTTGGCTAAGTAGGGATCTTTGGCTGCACCTCAAGAACAAAAAGAGTCCATGACCTCTGGATCTTCAGGCAAGCCTCTCATGAAGACTTTAAGGATGTAGTCAAACTCTGCAGAAAGAAAAGCAGAAGGGCTGAAGAACAGCCAGAGCCCAACTTAGCTACAGCTGTTAAGGGTAATAAAAAAAGTTTCTATAAATACATTAAGAACAAAAGGAGGACCAGGGAAAATCTCCATTGTAGAGGAACATAACTGCGTGAGCAACCCATCCTTATGCTGGAGGACTGCACAAGGTGCAGGGTTGCACTGCCTGCTGTCTGCAGGTGTGTGGACAGCTAGCTGGTTCCAGTAAGAACATGGGAGGCGTGCAGTCTGTCCAACAGCACTGCCCGTGAGGAGAGTTTTGTGAAGTCTGTATAAGTTAGTGGCTTTGTTTAATAAAGGTTCATTTTGGGCTTTTGCGAGATCATATTGGTCCGAGTGTGAAAGTCCTGTTAGAGCTCCCTCACGAACAGCCTCTCAGTCAACCCTGGACCCCAGGTCAGTAAATCACATCTCACTTTACTCCACCCTATTTTGGATTCACAGGGAGACCTAGTAATGGATGACGCAGGAAAGGCTGAGGGGCTCAATGCCTACTTTGCCTCGGTCTTTAGCAGTGGAATTCGGTGTGCCCTGGACAACAGGCCTCATGAGCTGGGAGACAGACAGGAAGAGCAGAATGAGGCCATCACAATTGGAAAGGAAGTGGTCAGCACCCTCCTACACCACTTAGATGTAAACAAGTTTGTGGGCTGGATGGGTTGCACCCAAGGGTGCTGAAAGAGTTGGCAGATGTGCTTGCCAAGCCACTTTCCATTATTTACTCAAAATCCTGGCTAGCTGGGGAGGTCCCAATGGACTGGAAGGTTGTAAATGTAACACCCATCTACAAGAAGGGCAGAAAGGAGGATCCAGAAAACTACAGACCTGTTAGTCTGACCTTGGTACCAGGGAAGGTCATGAAACACATCATCTCAAGTGCCATTGCACTTCACATACAGGACAACCAGGGGATCAAGCGCAGGCAATATGGGTTTATTAAATACAGGCCCTGCCTGATGAACCTCATCTCCTTCTATGAAAGGAAGACCTGACTATTGGACGAGGGAAAGGCTGTGGATATTGTTTACCTGGAATTTTGAAAAGCCTTTGACACTGTTCCCCGTGGAATTCTCCTGGGTAAGCTGGCTGCTCATGGCTTGGACAAGCACATAACCTGCTGGATAAAACACTGGTTGAACAGACAGGCCCAAAGAGTGGTGGCTAATGGAGTTAAATCCAGCTGGTGACCTGTCACAAGTGGTGGCCTCAGGGATCAGTGTTGGGACCAT
>VXBP01008056.1:20056-37647 GCA_013400115.1 Rhinopomastus cyanomelas
GTGCTGGAGCAGGTGCAGAGGAGGGCAACTAAGCTGGTGAAGGGCCTGGAGAATAAATCTTAAGAGGAAAGACTGAAAGAGTTGGGGCTCTTTAGTTTGAGGAAGAGGGGGCTGAGAGGAGACCTCATCACTCTGTACGACTACCTGAAAGGACCTTGTGGAGAGGTTGGTGCTGGTCTCTTCTCACAAGCAGTTAGTGATAGAACAAGAGGGAATGGGTTCAAGTTACAACAGGGTAGGTTTAGACTAGACATTAGGAAGAATTTTTTCACAGAAAGGGTAGTGAAGCACTGGAATGGGCTTCCCAGGGAGGTGGCTGAGTGGACATGCCCAGATGTGTTTAAAGATTATCTGGATGAGGTGTTGAGGGATCTGTTTTAGGGGTGAACTTGTAAGGTGGGATAGACAGTTGGACTCAATGATCCCAGGGGTCTTTCCTAACCAGAGTGATTCTGAGAGGTTCTCGCCATACATACAAACGCCCATGGGGCAGGTACCAGGATCCTCCAGAGGTGCCCTCAGACAACCCAGAGGCCACAACTACCCATTGACACACAGGAGGGTCTCTCTGGAGATGCTCACTGAACCCCACCACAGAGGTACTCAGAACACATCTGGTCATGGTCCTGGGCAATGGCTCTGGGTGGCCCTGCATGAGCAGTTGGTTGGACTAGTCAATCCCTACCAACATCAACCCGTTGGTGATTCTCCAACAATGTCCTGTACGCAGTCTGTTCTTATCAGGCTCTCCCAGAATTCTCTGAATGACTCTTTCCTCTCTTTGCAGAGTTCATTTTTCTTGGGAAAATGCGTTGTGAGTAGTGCACCGTCTCGTTTCCCAGACGAATGCTTTTTGCCCTCCGCGTTCCGCTCTGGTTTAATGATGTGGTACAGAAACTTTTCCCTACCACACACCAAAGGTGTGCTCTGACTGCTAATGCCTCTGTCTTCGTCTCTGACGTAACGTTGCCGCAGTGGAAGTTCAGGCAAAGGAATTCTACTGTAAAAACAACTTCTGGGACTATTTCACAGCACATAAAGCAGGTAGTGCTCAAAATTGGAGTAAAGCAGAGTTAATTCTTCTGCTGCAGCTGGAACTAAAGTGAATCACCATATGGGAATGTTTATTTAATGCTAATGAAATACCTGGTCTTAAATTCTAGAAAACTTAAGAAAATCCATATTTGAACTCCTCAAAGCTTATTTAACACACCCCAGCACAGGGAGGATAACGAGGGGTTGGTTCATACATGGTGTGCAGCAATACAGAAACAGCACTAACACAAGGGTCCTCCTCCAGCCCTTGGGCAATCTGCCTGCCAGGTGGTCTGGACTGACCATCTGCCACCAGTGGCAAAGAAAATAACCTGCAGAAAGGTCTCTTTCCACCAGCCAAGGTTAGAGCCATCCCAACAAGGAGCTGCACAGCCTTGTGCTCCTGGCTGAGAGGGGAGTCTGCCCTTGGGTTACTGCTTGGCCTCTCCCCAGCCCACTGTTTTTATGGATGTACCAGCAGTTCATTCTGGGTGCGCGAGACTGACTCACCTCTTCACAACCACAGTGACAACCAGAACCAAATCTACAACCAACAGCAATCAAGAGCAACTTTTCCCACAACACTGCAGCACCATGGTCAGGCAGTGTGGGGAAACCCCAATTTTCTGCCATCTCACCATGACAGAAACTCCAAAGCACTTCTGGTGCCCCTTCCACCCTCTTCCAGCCCACTGAGTGGATTCTCCCACCAAAATCCATGACAAGGCGTCACCCCATGTAACTGCAGCATTAATTGGGGGTTCTCTGAAAGGTTTTTGATCTCCAAGGTGAGCAGCTCACAGAAAACGCTTCTCTTTTTAAAAGCCAGATACATGGTAAGAGCCACACAGGTGCCAGCAGCAGTCCTATGAGTAAAGGACCACCAGTGAGCCCCATGTCAGGGCTCAATATGTTCTGTTACCAAAAAACTTCACTGATTTCTAAAATACCCACAAGACAGCAAGCAGCAGCAGTTCATCGTCAATGCAGACACGTCCAGGTAGTGACCGGGAGCGAGAGAACCCAACTGGATGCAGTAGCACTGTCAAGGTCCACCGTGCACTGAGCACCACGAACACAGCTCAGCTCTGGCAATACCAACTAGATGTGATGGGGGAAAGGTTCACTTACAGAAACTGGGAGTTAGACAAAGGCAGAGGAGCATTCAGATGAAGGTCAGAGACACTGGTACGCAATAAACACAAACACACACCACAATGAGTGTCCAAGAAAATCCTGTGAGGAGCAAGACTGGAATCCAAGTCCCATGGCATGAAGCAGGGAAACAGAGCCACTTAAAACCACCCAGTCCAAGAGCAGTCAAAAGAAGGGAAGAATGGAGACTCCTGCCCGCAGCAGGGTGGGATGCCAGCACACCATGGGATGGGGAGAAGAGCCCTCAGACCCAGAAAGGGACAGCAGAGTCTCTCCCTCACAGACCTGCAGCTCTGAGCACTGATGGGTAAGCACTCCAGAGCAGTACTACCCTGCATGACTGACATGCTGCCTCTCAAGGAAGGGCTTCAACACAGAGAATACCAAACACAGGTCTCACATTCGTGTTCCTAAGTGTTCATCATATGGTTCTACAGCTGGATTCTACAGTGACAAGTTTTCATGAATGTCCTTACTCTTCTTCTCATGCAGCTGGCACTCGTAAAGGGGAAAGATGTGGTACCAACTTCACCTCTGACACAGCACCAGGTCCATCCTTGGTTTAACTGGGTTTGTTACTGATGAAGTATCAGTCATTCTAACTTAATTTGACACAGGTATTCCATGCTGAAAGGTAGAGACTGATTTTAATGCATCAGAAAATAGAAATATTAGGATTTCCTTTTATAAAAAGGGGTTTTTTTGTCCCGAAAGCTTTGACTCTGTTATGAAAGCAAGAGATGGAAGAGATCTTTGAATTTCAAGGAAACCCTTGCCACTCACAGTTAATGTTCACCCAGTATAAAGAATAGGTATATAATTTTTAGAATGAAATGTACAGTACTTCAAAAAGATTGACAAAACATTATCTGCAAAGGACTTCCTATTAGCATGATAATGAAAGCGTTTTCAAGCCATTATGGAGACACAGAGGGTTTTATGGTAATATGGAATATGGCAATAAAAGCCCCTCAAATGCACAGGCATGAAGAACAAAAATGTTAAAAGGCCTCTGCTTTGAACAGCTACTCGTTTAGGAGTGCGGCTGCGGTTAGGAATTACAGCCCTTTGCCTCTTCTGAAAGCCACTAGGGCACTGGCACCACTTTCTTCCCCTTGGACAGAAAATTCTGCAAGATGAGACCTGTGCAGTGAACACAGCTCTGCTGCTGGGCCAGAGGAAGCAAGACAGTGTGATCTGTGTCCAACCTGCAGAAACACATGCCAGCTCACCCCAGTGGCTGTGGCCACTTTCAATCCTGCAGTCTGGTTTAAGAGCCCACATGACCGGTGTGCAGAAATGCTCCTTGTACCTGTTTGCAAGGTCTGGTCCCAGGCATCAGCCAGGGTTCTGCCCGTGTCACAGAATCACAGAACATTAGGGATTGGAAGGGACCTTGAAAGATCATCTATTCCAATCCCCTGCCACAGCAGGATCACCAAGACCAAGTCGCACAGGAACACATCCAGGTGGGTTTTAAGAGTCTCCAGAGAAGGAGACACCACAACCCCCTGGGCAGCTTGTTCCAGGGCTCTGTCACCCTCAATGGGAAGAAGTTCCTTCTGATATTCATACGGAACCTCCTCTGTTCCAGCTCACACGCACTGCCCCTTGTCCTATCACTAGGTGACATTAAGAAGAGCCTGGCTCCATCCTCCTGATACCCACCCCTCAAATATTTATAGACACTAATGAGGTCATCCCTCAGTCTCTCCAAGCTCAAGAGACCCAGCTCCCTCAGTCTTTCCTCCCCAAACCACATCAACAAGCACAACCTCCTGGCAAAGCATTGTCTGGATCAGCTAGATGTGAAGTCACCATAACAAGCAAAATTGGGCAGCCCACTACAGAGGAACAGAAAATTCTGGAGATATTTCTTCATTTTAACACTTTTCCCCCCTCAGACACCCAGCAGACATTTCAAGAGCTGCAGTTTGTGAACTAGCAAGGTGGCCCTGCCTCTGCTAATGAAGACTACGGTTCCTCAGATATTGTGCATCAAACAGCATGAGCAAAACCCCTTCCTGTCACCTCAAACAAGCTTCCAGACACCAAAAGAACCTTCCCCAGGTACCCAGGCCAACACACTCGTCACAGCAGGGTGGTTAATAACCAGCTCCAGCAGCTCTCCCCGACACAGCACACTGCTCTGCATACCCTTGGCATGAGTGCACAGAGACTGCTCCTAATGATGTAGCTGGAGTGAGGAAATGTCACTCCCCCAGAGGAAAAGCCTGATCTTTCAAAATAAGGCAGGCGCTGTCACTCCTCACCGGCGCAGCCGTTGGAGAAAACTATTGCTGCAGCACGGAACTCTTATCTCTGTTATTTATCCACTAAGTAAAAACAGACTAAAATATCACTGAAACAAACTGAAATAAGAATCGATAGGCAGAAAAATAACATCATGATCCTCTGTTCTTCAGTTCTGTTGCACTCTACACAGATGAAAAATGATCCTCAGCCATGAGTTGAGGAAATATGAAAAACACCACAAGGATCCAATCACAGACTAATCATGAAAAGGGAATGTTTCTCAAGGTCAGTTAAAAGGCAAGTCTTTCTCTTGAAACCAAATATTAAGTGAACCTGAGATGTTCTATGGGTGGGACAAGCTCTGCAGGGTAAACTCCATGGACCCTGACCATCCCTACAGAAAAGTCAGAGCCAAAAAGGACCCTACTGTATGTGAAACTACAGTTCTGCAAAGGCACTGTAACCAAAGCTAAGGCTGCACTTTAACCACCACCCCCCTCTGGGGAGGGAAGGAGTAGTCTGCCCTCAGAGCCCATCTTCTGCTGCCTGTGTTACTCCACAGGCATTCTCCCACCTCATCAGAACACATATCTGCTGTTAAACAAAGTCCTCCAGCATAAGGAGGACATATCCCTTACACATATCCATCCTAGGGAAAAGCACACAAATACCTCACAGGTTACCCAAGCCCTCTGAATAAAATGAATAGTTTAAATGTTCCATTAATATATGTTGTACTAGACAGTACATGCCACATTATGACTGGACACTCTTCAGAGGTCCCTTCCAACCCCTACATAGCCTTAAGGAGATCCCAGCAAAGGAATGTTAACAGCACCCACTGACACCCATTAACTTCGCCCAACATGAAGTCTGAGCCATATCAGTCAGTAGTTTCAGCTCTGGGATGTGACAAAGCACAAAAGTCCTGATAGACAAGTGCTAGAACAAATATCAGTATCGATCACTTTCTGCTTTTAAAAGTTACTCCCACAGTGGCTGCTCCCGCAGGTACAAAGCACAAGCAGGTTTATATGAAGTACATGAAGTTACTTCACATCTCACAATGAGATAGAATCAAGTTCTTAACAACATAAGAGATAAAACAAAATGCAGCAATGCCTTCACAGGCAATGGAGATGCTCTTCACAGCACTTGTTTCCTACCATTCACCTGGTTTTAGCAACTCCATTTATTAGCTAGCAAATGCCAAGACTGCACAGGTACATCCTCAATGACAAGAGCGGGGTCTTGTGGAACAGGGCATGTATGCAACTCCAGTACACATGGCTCCAACAGAACATCCTTGAAAGCACACGGCACAAGAGGCACCAAGTTCAGGGCTATGCCAACGCCGTGCGCTGGCTCTCAGTACAGTCACTGTGTCATCATTATTTTGAGGTGAATTCTCACGTTATTGCTGTTTGGGAAAAGCAAAGAACAGATGTTTTCATGTCCCGTAACATCAGCAGATTCTCATAGCCTAGAAAAGCAAATTATAATGTTAGGTAAAAGCTTGGTCTGATCCATGTGCAGAATTTTTGGTATTTCAATGGTTTCTGCAATAAAACATTCTAGGAATATACTAGTGATTAAACAAAAAAAAATATCAGAGTCATCAAGGCTTGAAAAGGCCTTCAAGATCATCCAGTCCAACCACCTGCCCTACAAGCCTCAAACACTAACCCATCTCCTCAAACACCCTGGCTGCCCAGTTGTTGAACTCCTCTGGGGATGGTGCCTCCACCCCCTCCCTGGGCAGCCTGTTCCAAGGCCTCCCCACTCTTTCTGAGAAGTTTTTCCTAAGATCCATCCTGACCTTCCCCTGGCACAACCTGACTCCATTTCCTCTGGTCCTATCACTAGTCCCTCAGGAGAAGCCAACCCTCACCTCACTCCAGCCTCCCTTCAGTGACTTGTAGAGAGCAGTGAGGGCTCCCCTCAGCCTCCTTTCCCCCAGGCTGAACAGCTCCTTCTCCCTCAGCCTTTGCCATCAGACCTGTTCCCCAGACCCCAAACCAGTCCAGCTGCCCTTCTCTGGCCCCTCTCCAGCACGTCGATGTCCTTTCTGTACTGCAGTGCCCAACACTATAAATTAACTAACAGCTATGAACAGGCCCTTGAAATGATTTCCATAGGCATTCTGTTACATGAAAAGGGAGCCAATAGTAGAGGAAAACCTTGAAAGCAGGAAGCTAGTTCAGTAGGACACAAGATGGACTCTGCTCAGGTGTAAATCTAGCCAAGATGAGAAGAGCGGTACTGAAAAGACAAGATGTCCAAGAAAATGGGATAATACAGTCCAGGGACAGGGGGAAACCCTGAAAAAGCAGTAAAACTCAGGCTGCCTCCTGCCAGCACTTCTTGTTCTGCACCCTACACAAGAGTTTCAACAGATCCCTGCTTGTGCCATTTGCTGCTTGAAGGAGAGTCTCGGATGGCTGCCACAGCAGGACCCACCAGCCTCAGCTGCTCACCTGAACACAAGTAGGAAAGGACCATCCCTTCACATTGTGAAAGAGGAACCCCGAGTGTGTTCTGCAAACAGCTCCAACAGGGAAGCAACGCTGGTTTAACAGGTACAGAGGGGTTACACGGGGTCTCCCCACACATGACATGCTCTTCTTAATGTCATCTAGTGACAGGACAAGGGCCAATGGGTGTAAGCTGGAAAGTAGGAAGTTCCATATAAATATGAGAAGGAACTTCTTCACAGTGAGGGTGGCAGAGCACTGAACAGGCTGCCCAGGGGGGTTGTGGAGTCTCCTTCTCTGGAGACATTTAAAACCTGCCTGGATGTGTTCCTGTGCGACTTGGTCTAGGTGATCCTGCTGTGGCAGGGGATTGGACTAGTTGATCTTTCGAGGTCCCTTCCAATCCCTAATGATTCTATGATATAATTATCAACTCCCAAGATCATAAACCATCACACACAGCCCAGCTCAACGCTGAAAAGGAAAAGAGGTGACTTTACTGACTTAACAAGGGCTGAACCCGGCCTTCACGCAAAGCTCTGAGCTCACCACAACGGCTATGAGACACCAGGCACTGTCTGAGCCGTTCAGTACCACATTGTCCTTTTACCCATCTAACAAAACCAGACTCACCATGGTCCATTAGACGGCAGTTCTGGATTGGGATGTTCCAAGCAGCACTGCAGTCTTTGGCTCGTGCCATCTTGTCTTATCTCCAGCACACGCAGAGCTCAGAAGGCCAAATGTGAAACTGCAGATTGAAGTTCAACTTCTCCTCCACAAACTGAAACACTAAATAGATTAACAGTGGATTAGAACTCTGCACCAGGAAGCTTATCTACACAACCAGCAAGAGAGAAAACTCCTGTGTAAGTTTGGGATGGGGGAAGCAGCAGGCACCCTCCTGGCTTAATCATTTACAGAGAGACAGACGAAGCCCTTCAGCACACAGTGGGAACTATAAACCATTACAATATGTCAGCTGTCATACAGACTGTTCCTCCTGCTTGTTTGTGTCAATTAAGCATGTACGAGATGCTCACAAGAAGTTGTTTTGTCACTTTCTCCATACAACACAGATTTCTATTTTTTTCCATCTACAGCCTTTCAGCCAAATCCATTTCAGCCCTGAGAAATCTAGAATTCACATGTAGTTAACTGTGTTCTCATCATCCTCCTTTCTGCTTGTTTCTAAAAGAAAGGAGATCTCAAACACTGAAGCTCCTAGTATGAGGCATTCTCACCAAACAGCAGGGCTGGCATGGCAAAAGCACCTGGAGTCTCACACCTCAGTGAAGCACCAGCACAAACAGCTGTGCTCTCACAAATGCTCTGCTGGGACTCTCTACCAAGCACCAGCTGCCACACCTCTGCTTTCATCACTCAGGCAACGTGTGTCTGCTGCATCAATTCACCTGCTCTGCCACCAAACCTACTTCATATATGATTTGAGTTTTGGGGAGCAGAGCAACGCAGCATTGATGAGGATCCCCGATTTCCTGGACTCTACCATCAGGTTCACTGACTATAAAACACTACCCGTAAAAGCACAAAGAGCAACCCCCTGAATGGTGGATTCAATCATCACTCCAGACTTTGATTACCTTGGGTAGGCACACAAGAGTGTCTGTGTTAGGAATCCTGACTAATGATGGAAAGTTCAAAACAACAATTCGGTTGAACCGCAGCAATATTTCACTGCCAGCACCAGGGTCTCAATTATAACTTCAAAGGTTTGCTGTAATCAAAAATAAATCTGTATTACCATCAGTAAACCATTAATTACTTTGTATCTCTAGAAGTTTGCTAAATGACTGGTAAATTAGTATCTAGTTTTAATCACTCTGAGCACCACTGAGGGTTAGAGGGTGCCTTTCCCAAGCTCCATCTAGTAGAGATTGTGACTCAGGTGTCAGATACTAAGAGATACAAGGCAGAGGCAGATTAAGGAAGGCACAATCAACACAGGGGAAACCCCCACCATGATTAAAAAACTTCCCAGCTTCAGTTCTTTTATTGCAGCTCAGAAAGTCACAGAGTCACCAGGACTAGAGATCACACAAAACACCCGTAAAAAGCAGCGAATCTTCACCTGCTGTACTTCACATTTTTAACACCAGACTTGTCCCCCTTGAGCTCCAAGGAGTTGCCAACAACAAAAAGACAATGCAAAGGGGAAGAGCAAGAGCAGAGCTCCAGCCCTGCTACCCATGCTCCTTACTGGAGGGAGAGCACAAGATCCCACAAATCTTTGTGGTGTGCATTACTCTGAGGCTGTTACCACACACCACAGAGGAGCCTCAGACTGGTAAAACAACAGTGAAATATTAATATCTCTCTTTAATCTTCTGTCAGCAGTTTGTGAACATGAAAAACTACAGGATTTTTTAACTTTTTTCTTTCTTACATCCTAAATTCCTTTCTTTTTTTTCCAGTAGCTCTGAAGTGCTTTTACAGCTACTCTCTATTGTAGGATTTACATATAATGAGATCTTATCCAGACAAATCCTCCTTTCATTTCCCTGTTTGTATTTGGTATCTGTAGCCTCAGTAGACAGAGCTCTGGCAGATGGATGAAAATCACCATTTCCAAGGCAAAGAACAGCAGCAGGGAAAATCTCTGTGTTGCGTGAACAGTGTCCATAGATAACAGGTACAAACACACACAACACAAAAGCTGAGGGAAGCCCTTATGGGATCAAACCCAAATTGTCACCAGATCCATACCCGATGCAGCTCCAAGCTCACAGACTCCATGCCTGGCTGCACAGCCATAGCAAATGCAAACGAGTTCTACAGGGAAGACCCAAGTGAGCACACTGATAGGCAATGAGGCCACTGCTCCTAATCAAATCGGCACACCAGCCACCTCGGTTCGTCCTGCTCCCACTCAGGTGTAACCTCAGCCTCAAAGTCCGTCTATTTCTGCAAACACACATAGAGCCTCTCCTTAGAGCTCCCCGCTGCTGGTCAAGGACACGGGGGCCATGGCAGCCAGCAGGAAGCCTCTGCCCCTGCCTGGGCAGGCAACCCCGGCACCTCTCGTTAAACCTCAGGGCTGCGGGAACCAGGACTACAGGGGAAGAGAGGAAAATGAAAATAAAGCGGGGGGAAAGGAGAGATGAAAAAAGGGGAAAACAGAAAGAAACCCTAGTGCAGAAGGCATCGTAGTGAACAGCAGTCCTTTCGCCCTCCATTCCGCCCTGCCCCTTCTCCGTAGAGGTACCGCGTCCTGAGCAGCCGCAGCTGAGGAATCACGGACTAGGTTTGGGTTGGAAGGGGCCATCGCAACTCTCAGCGAAAAGAACAGCCCCGGTAGCGGCCCCGGACTCATTTGAACCCCGCGCTCGCCCCGCCCCGCTCCCCGCCCCCGGGTCCCGCCCGGCGCTTCCGGCTCGGGCGCTCGGGTGTCGGCAGCGGCGGCAGCGCTGGGCCCGGTCTCTCCCTGTCCCGTGCCGTCCCATCCCAGTGGGCCATGCCGAACCCGGGCTGGCGGAGCGTGGAGCGGCGGGAGGCCACGCGGCGGCGGCTGCAGCGGTTCGAGGCTCTCAGAGGTGGGAGAAGCAGCGCGGGGGACCCGGTCCGGCCGCCCAGCCCGGCGGCTGCGGTGTCCCCGGCGCGGGGGTTCCGGCCGGGCCGGGTTCCGTGATGCGCTGTGCCCACAGGTGCGGCGGCCCCCGGCGCGTTCTGGGACGCGGTGGCGGTGACGGCGGCGGACGCGGAGCAGGCGCGGGGCTACCGGCAGCAGCTGGCGGCCAAGCTGGCCCGGGGCGAGCTGCCCCGCGGGGCCCGGTACCACGTCTTCGAGGACCCGCCCGGAGCCAAGATCGGTACGGAGCCCGCGGCGGGCAGAGCCGAGCTTGTGGGGGGCCAGGGTCCCGCTGGTACAGCGGTGGTCGGGCTCAACCTCCCCTGCTGCGGGCCACGGGGGAGCTGGAGGCCCCTGCCTTGCGCTGCCCGCGCAGTGTCTCAGCGAGTTGCCCAGCCAAGAGGGAGCAGGAAGGCCTTGGGCGCTGAGCCCGCGGTAGCTGCCAGCCCCTGCCCCTCGTTGCGGCAGATGCCCGCAGAGGGCACAGGGTTGGGTGCTTCAGGGAGCTATGGGACCCCTGATACTCCCCGGACATCCCCTCGAACCCCACACTTGTGTCCGTGTTGTGAATGTCCAAAGTACTTGTGAGCGTTTGGACTTCCGTGTTGTGGAGGTTCCCTCCCGAGGGAGCTGTTGTGGTTTTGTGGATGAGGGATGGCGTAGGGAAGTGGTGAATAGCTTCCCTGCCGGGGTTGCCCAGTTACTGACCATGATGGGGGAATACGGGGTTTTCCCAGGAGCTGTCTGAGCAGCATCTTCTCCCCTCCCCAGTATAAGGCTTCTAGAGCAGCTGCTGGCCCACCCTCTCCTCTGTGTGACCTTAGCAATCACCACTCCCAAGCAGGACCATGCTGTTGGAGCCATCTCAGTGTCTGTACCCACTGGCAGCTGCAGTTAAACACCAGCCCTACCCCAGAACCAGATCCCTGTATTCCACACATGGTTAATCATTTGTTATTGGTGCTCTTTTCAGCAGTTACTAAAACAGTTCCTCTTTAGGAAATGGTGGATCAACTCTTCATGTTCTCCAATGCTTGGAAGATCTGTATGGTGATAAATGGACTTCTTTGGTTGTGCTGCTAATTCATTCTGGTAAGAGCTGTTTTACATTGCTCACCCTAAAACTTCTTGCCACTTTTCTTTCTGAAAATAATGTTCTGGCAGAGGTGTCACAGTTCTGAAATGCAGTTCCCTCCACAGGGTAATCCCAAAGGTAACTAATGGGATCATTTGAATTTAAATTGATGCCTGGGAGATATTACTAGCACTTAAGCATTTCTTCTGGCACTGAAGCTGTTCGGTCAGGCAGTAGAGAAATAGGTGTGATTCACAGTATCTGAATGAAGCTGCAGCCTTAACGGCCCTCCCTGAGGATCCTCAGGATAACTTACAAACTGAACATTTGCTGCCTTATCCAGTCCAACCACTGTAAAAAGGGGTGTCAGTTCTGCAGAGCAAGCAACCAGGTCATGACAAGTTCCATGACCAAATCACTGCTTGTTTGACTTAGCTCTGACTTAAGGTTCCAGGGAGGAGCCTCATTTTTTTCCAAGCAAAATTAGGGGGTCATTTTGTGTCTTCACTTTAGTTATGGGCAAGAGTTCCATGCTCCAGCTCTGATGCAAACTAAAGGTAATGAAATCAACTGCAATTCTAGAGTAACTGTTTAAGCAAAGCCCGATTTTGGATGTAAGGTCAGACTGGCTTTGAAGAGGAGTGGTTGATGGTTGTTGTACCTCTGTTGTTTTTGGGGAGTCCTCACTATCTGACCAAGCCAGGGGATTGTTTTATGTACCTAAGTGTTTATGTGAAATAGCAGCGTGGGTTGAGGTTCTGCTTGCTTGCATACAGTGTCTCTGTGCAGTTAAAAGTGTCTTTTGTCTGGAAGGTGGTTACAGCCAGCGGTTACCGAATGCGAGTGCCCTGGGAAAGATTTTCACAGCTCTGCCTCTGGGTGATCCCATTTACCAGATGCTGGAGCTGAAGCTGGCCATGTACATTGATTTCCCCAGCCATATGAAACCAGGAATCCTTGTCACGTGTGCGGATGACATAGAACTTTACAGCACCGGGGTCACGGAAACCATCACGTTCGATAAGCCAGGGTTCACCGCGCTGGCTCACCCGTCAGATGTGGCGCTAGGAACCACTCATGGAGTGTTTGTTTTGGACGCATCTAGTTTCTCAGGAGAAGGAGGGCTTGAATACACAACTTGCCGTCGCTTCCTGCACAAACCTGACGTTGAGACGATGCACCGGTACAGCGCAGTGCACACGAGAGAAACATGTTTTCAGCTACATCCCACCGGAGACCTCAACGACTCGGAACTGGGCTCGGAGTTTGTGTATACAGACAGTATATTTTACATGGACCACAGCACCGCAAAGCGATTGTTGACATTTTACAAGCAAATGGGCACTCTTGGCTGTGAAATAGATGCATATGGTGACTTCCTCCAGGCCCTGGGACCTGGGGCCACACAAGAGTACACAGAAAACACCAGTAACCTGACAAAGGAGGAGTCGCGGTTGGTGGAAGTACGGCAGAAGCTCTACTCCTTTCTGAAGGGAACTGCGCTCAATGTTGTAGTCTTAAACAACTCCAAGTTCTATCACATTGGAACTACTCAGGAGTATTTGTATCATTTCACATCTGATAGCAAACTGAGATTTGAGCTTGACCTGCTGCCTGTGGCGTTTAGCGTCTGTGACAAAGCCGGGGCCTTGGGTCGGTCAGCAAGCATCATCCAAAGTGTGCTGGAGCCGGGGTGCTCCGTCGGAGCTGGGTCCGTTATCGAGTACTCTAGGATTGGGCCCAGAGTCTCAGTGGGGAATGGCAGCATTATCAGTGGCTCGCACATAAATTTCACAGCAGACATCCCTGCAGACTGCTTCCTGAGTTCGTTAAGTGTAAAAATTAACCACCGAGTGAAGTACGTGACTGTCGTGTTTGGTGTAGAGGACGACCTGAAGAAGAGTGTGAAGTCGCTGTCAGAGACACATTCCCTCCGGTATTTTGGCGTCAGCTTGCTGGAGTGCTTGGAGCTGTGGGGTGTGAAGGTTTGCAGCCAGCTCTTCTCTGGTGCGAGCACATGCCTGGGGCTGTGGACTGCCAGGATTTTTCCTGTTTGTTCTACTCTGAGTGAATCGGTGAGAATGGCGTTAAAAATGTTGAATTGTGTGCGGCACAGAATTCAGGCTTTGGAACTGAATGGCTTTACGCTGCTGTCTGTTGAGGAAACGCTCACCTGCAAAGATGTAGCAGACATGCTGGAGTTCAGGGAGCACATTTATGAAGAGATCTGCCTGCAGAGACAAAAAGAGACATCTGACCTGTAGAATAAACAGTGCTTGGGCAGATCTCCTGTTTGCATTTGTGCATGAATCGTTGCCCCCCAGCTTGTGAAAGTCATCGCAAACAAGTACTCAGATGGCTTATTTCACCAAGCTCTCAGTAACAAGCCTGTGTTGTGCAGAAACTGCAGATAAATGGCTCTTTTGATGGAAGAGGTAATGGAATGTTTCAGGTCTCTGCAAACACTCGTTGCCTACTCTTTTTGGGATCCGTGTTGTTATGGTCAGTAGAAAGGGCAGAGAACACAGTTTGCCTGAGAACTGCTTTAAAAGAGATAGATCCATTAAAAGTGCTTTGTAAGCCAAGCTGTCTTCAGCATTAGTCATTGCCTGTCTCTATTTGATTTGGTTTGTCATTTTTAATAACAGTTATCTCCCTGCTGACTGAATTCCCTAACGGCATCTTTCCTGTGCTGCCTACAAGGCAGCGGTGTAACATCTCCTGGCTGCTTTTAACCTTCACCAGATTTCTTCCACAGTCATGAAGAAACATTTCAGGAGACACAGTGTTTATCCTAAGGGAAGGAGAAATACAGGGAGCTAGACATGGAGGCTGGGAACTGCCAAGGGTTTCTTCAGAGGAATTTTTGAGCAAACAGAGCTTTTAAAAGTTCCTAAAAATGTTTAGTTTAACAGTGGGAACAGGCGTACATTTGAGAGCACCACGGTCCAGGACAAATGTGTGAAGTCCCAAAGCAGAGTTGGTGATGGGACAGGGAGCATTTGGCTGCAGTCTCTCATCCTGTTTGCATCATCTGCTCATCTGCTGTGAGCTTTGGCAAAACCGGTGTGTGACATAGACTTTGCATCTTCCACTGGAGGCCAGGCTTTGTTCTGGGAAGGCTGCCTTGGTGATTGCTCTGCTGCTCAGCAAGCTCTCTGCCTGTTCTGTAACAGTAACCCAAGTCTTGTTCCCCTGGTGTGATTATTCACTACTGTAGATTTATGCCAGATTCCTGTAGTTCTATGCACTGGTGCCGTTGCTGAGAGCAGCCTGGGCATAAACAGTGAATGGATTGGTTCTGTCAGGTAAGCAGTGGGGAAGGCATGAGGAGCAGTACAGTGACTGAGCTGCTTTGAAGAGCAGCTGGGGCAGACACTGGGCAGGGAGCAGAGGGAGCTCCTTCCAAGGGAGAAACAGGGCAGCAGGTGAGTCCTGGCTGTAGCCCAAGATCACCAGGCTGGCACCTGAGTTTAAAAGCTTGTGGCTAAACACTTAGGTGAGGAGGTGGCAATGCTTTCTTAACCTTGACCCTTGATTCTCCTCCACTGCAGGGCGCACAGTGCCTGTCAGGTAAGACCTGCTGAGAACAGGAGGCATCTCCTGAAGCTTGGAGTTTGCTTTGATTAAGGCTTACTGAGTTTCCCCCCATGGATGCAGTGTTCATACAGGCTTCTAGATCACTGCCTGGCCCCCGTGGTCCTGAAGTGCAACTCGGGCTGGAACCATCTGAAATGCAGCCCAGAGGAGTTTTTAGTGATGGTATTCATGTCAGCTTGCTTTATTTAATTAGTTTGGCTGTGTAGTGCAGTAATAGGGCTCATAATGAACATCATCGTAATGATTTCCCTGAATGCTCCGAGAGCAGGCGGTAATGAACAGAGATTGAGCCGCACGTATTACTGTCCCTATCGCACTTGGAAACTTGAGAGAGGATTATTTCCGTAACCTTTTAGGCAGGAAATTGAAATCTGAGAAACTGCACACTTAACGAAGAACACGGGGGAAGGCAGCTGAAATCAAAAGGAGCAGCTGAAAGGTGTCTGCGCCAGGAGGGTTTGGGGAGCTGACTGACAAGGTAAGCAACAAGCACTTAGGGCTGCCTGGAGATGTTCTTGACTTGGACACAGAGTTGGTCTGCACTGGGGCTCAGCGGTTCCAGCCGCTTCTCATTCCTAAATCTGTGATGCAACAGCTCCATTTTCTGCTCTGTGCACATGTGGAAAATGAATCCCTGTGCAAATGCCACTGGAGCACTGTGCGAACAGAAATAGCAGCACTGTTCTTCCCTTAAATCCACTGCCTCGGAGAAGCCTCCATAGCCACCCACCGCCTGCAGTGGCCTCCAGAGCTCCTGGAGCTTCAATTCCATAAAACTTTTAGCACCTGTTTCATTTTCTGTGACTTATCTGAGTGTCACTAGGATTACACCGTGATGTACAGGAGCAACCTGCAGCCTCTCAAAGGAAGTGCCAGACATGGGTATGTTCTAATTAATCTGAAATAAAGATCATTTCAAAACACTTAATCCCATAAAGCTTCCCCATGAGGGACATTTAAAACCAGAAGCAGGACAGAAATTTTTCACACATTTCTCTTGCGAGATTGGACATGACAGCTGCACGTTCCAGACATAAAACTGCAGTGAAGCCTCTGAAAAATTAATCACAGGGATGTGTCCAGCTCAGTATTCTGTAAACATTACACGTGAGGACTTTACTCACTGGAAACCATTGCTGCTGACATTTCACTGCTCATGTGCTCATTAGAGCTGGTCTGACCCTGCAGCTGGTGGAGTTACTCCTCTCTGTTGGCAAACCCTCTGCAATTAGTGTTAGGGCCTTTGTTGGGTTTTTCCCCCCTGGTTTCAATTATTCTGCCATGCCTTCACATAGCCTGTGCTGAGAATGCTTCCAGAAGTCACCTGAAAGCTGCTTTTGGGGTGGACAGGTCTGTGGCAGTGACTTTGCTGCCTGACCTCCTGGAGTGTCCGTATGAATGAACCTTCACCCACACAATTGTCTGCAGAGAGGCACTAGGATGATGGTGTACATGACTGCATTTGGACCTAGGTGGTACTGGAATGTCAAGTGCAAGGTATTTACTTTTTAAATTATTGGCTTTACCTCACCAGGGAGATACAGTGCCCCAACTTCATAACAGGGCTGCACCGAAAAGCATTTCCTGTGCAGACGTGGCTTCTTGGCCTTCTAAGTCTGTCCTGACTTAGGGGCTGATCTCTCTCGCTTGGCAGTTGAGGTTAAAATCCTAACTTTATTAGCACTCTCCCGCATGAACAGTTCAGACAATGTTCAGAGAGCCCTGCTGCTGTAAGAAAACGAAACCCATCCAAGATCCCACCACAGCCCAGGTGCTGAGGTGCTATGTCCTCTCAGGTCTTCTGACCCCGTGACTCTCAAGCAGCTGGGAGAGACGCCCAAAACACTTCTCTCTGGCTGCAGGGCCACGGCCATACTTTTGGCTCTGGAAGAAAACCAAACTGTGTTCAGCTAATAAAAGCAGTAGATGAGGAGAGATCTGGCTGGATGCTGCATTTCCAGCTCTTCCAGTTGCTTGGCAACGTGATGGGGAGGATCAGTCAGCAGGGCTGGTGCCTTTTTGCAAATATTTGGTGGAATATCACAGGGCACATTGTCAGAGCAGCTCAAAGTCTTCTGAAACACATCCCTGGTTTTATGTGTAAATCAGTGCAAACAGACGGGCTGTGTCAGGAGCTATCACAGGAGCACACGGTTGTTTGCAGTGGGATGCAGCGCGTTGGAGATGCGGAGTACGTGTGTCGTGTTTACAGATCTTCCTGCCTAAAATCCTGAACTGGGGAAATAAGAACTTGTGCACAGAACAGCTTCCAAGGCTGATCAACACAATCTGACACAGAAATCTGAGCGGGGTCTCTTGAGCTTGGAAAAAAGGAGACTGAGGCGTGACCCCAGGAATGTTGATAAATATGAAAAGGGTGGGTGTCAGAAGGGTGGAGCCAGGCTCT
>VXBP01008057.1:0-26535 GCA_013400115.1 Rhinopomastus cyanomelas
CATCCTCGTGGCCCTCCTCTGCACTCGCTCCAGTAAGTCCACATCCTCCTTGTAATAAGGGCCATGGGACAGCAGCAACAGGCGCTTGCTCCTGGCTGCTTCCACGTCTGCACTGTGCCAGAAGAGAAGGGAGGAAGGAAAAATGGCACAGGCTAGTTGTGTGCCTTTCCCCTGTGTGTACCCAGGCATTCAGTGATCAGGAATGTGCCGGCGCTCCGCTCTGCTGGTGGTCACCCAAAAGCTGCCTGCATAGCCAACCCCCCACAGCCCTCTTCACCCTTGTGAAAAATGGAGCTGCACTTAGAACTGGTTTAAGGCAAAAATGCAAGTGCGAAATCATAGAATCATAGAATCATTACGGATCGGAAGGGACCTCGAAAGATCATCTAGTCCAATCCGCCTGCAACAGCAGGATCACCTAAACCAAGGAAATCACGTCCCGATCTACCACCAACAATTGATACAAGCTCAGCTAGCACCACAGAGAGAGTAAAGGGTATCTTGTAGGAGAAGGCAGGCAGGCTAAGCAGGATCAGAGCGTAGGGCCATGCATCCTCTCTGTTCCACAGCTGGCCAGAGCCTGCCAATAGCCACACCCCCGCTGCTTCCAGATTGCCCCTCCAATACTAGAGTCCCCCACTGGTACTCTGCCCACATTTTCTGTTCCCTGTTCCTGCTGTGGGGCACAGAGGGGAGTGGTTTGGGAGATACATGAGTTTTTCTGGGTCCTAAAACTTAACCTATCACGGCCTCTCACTTCAAGGATATTGAGGTGCTGGAGTGTGTCCAAAAAAGGGTGTTGAAGCTTGTGAAGGGTCTATAGGAAAAGTGCTCTGAGGAGTGGCTCTGGAACTGGGGTGTTTAGCCTCCTGTAAAGGAGGCTCTGAGAAGACCTGACTGCTCTTGACAACTTTCTGAAAGGAGGTTGTAGTGAGGTGGGAATCAGTTTCTTCTCTCAAGAAGGTTTAGGTTGGCCATAAGGATAAATTTCTACCCTGAAGGGGTTGTCATGGGCTGAAACAGGCTGCCCAGGGCAGTGGTACAGTCCCCATCCATGAAGGGATTGAAAAGCTGTGGATATTTCGTGCCAAGGAACATGAATTAGTAGTCATGTCAGTGCTGGGTCAATGATTGGATTTCATGATCTTCAAGATCTCTTGCCATCTAAATGATTCTGGGATTCTGTTTAATCTAAAATCAAGTACTACTGTTCTGAATATTCACTACTGTGAAATTGAACTGCTCTGCTACCATCACAGACACTTCAGGCATTTTAATCTATGGTTTAACTCTGTGCCTCCTGCAAAGACCAAAGCATTGGAGTGTAAATCTGACAGAAAAGAAGAAACTTGCTCCTGACCTCACTAAAACAGAGCACTTGTGACTAATCTGAGACCCAAGGCTGTGTTAATCTAACTTCACAATCATAAAAAAGGGGGTTTCTTTATGCCAAGTTCATTGATGCTGGCTAACAGCCTTGATCAGGCCTTTATAAAGGTGATGGCCCTCATGGAAGTTGATTTAGGAAGCATATCTTGTCAGCTCTGGAGCAATGCACCTTCCTTCCAGGAGACATGCCTGTAATCCAGCAATTGGTAGGAAACAAGCTGATGCATCAAATACACATATATTAGCTAACAGAGTACCTACTGCTGCTGTAGTTGCTGTGCTGCACTTCTGCAGCACCAAAGTGTTAAAAAACAGGTTTGGTAAAGGCTGCTAAGGCTATCCGATAATGAAGAGAGTGAAAGATATTTCTAACTGAAGTTTGTTTGCTACAGCTGCATCTTTTAATGATGTTTTTTTGTGGGGTAAGTCAACTTGTATGTTGTGCTTAGATTAATCTGTCAGTTTTACAAAGTGGATTTGAAAGGTGCTAAACTTCATGCATCAAATAACAACAAAAATGCTAAAAATAACAACACAGTTAAAATCTGTGGAATTTAATTACTGACTTGCTCTGAAATTATTCCCTGGGCAACTCAGGATGCTGCTTCTTAGAAGCATGACAGTTACCAGCACAAGATTTTTCAGTTACAGCTTCTTATCCTCAAACATAATTCAATGCCTGACACAGGAAGAAATAGTTTGCTCCATGTGAGCTTTAAGAGCAGTGTGTTGCACAATCTGAACAGGTTATTTTTTAAAGCCTTTGTTCTTGTGCTAGGAATTGCATTCTTCGTAGAACAGCTATAAAAAGTTCCATTTACTAACCCTGGTGAGCAGGTTTTAGGAATAGTTAGCTGTGTTCTACAAGGATTAAAGTTTTACCTCTGCCTCATCTGGTTCAGTATTCTATTGTGAAGCCATTTGTGGATGGTTAGGAGGTCCAAATAGTACAAAATGAAAAGCTTTGATTGTAGCAATTATTATAAAAAGTGCAGCCAGTATGTGGTGGATTCTGTAACATGAATGGAAGAAGTAGCAAATCAGAATAACTAATAATACAATTACTTCTTGTTCATCAACATACCATCTATAATGGCATGGGAGATCCATTTCTGCCAACCTTAACTTCTGAAAATACTCCTCACTTCTAATATATCTCTCACCTAAGGATTACTTGTTGAAGTAGAAGGTTATTAGGTGAGGCAGCAGCTATGGGTTCACTTAGTATGGATTTCGGACATATTACTGTAGTGAGTTGTTTAGTCCTGACACCTTTAAAAATGTTTTGCAAACAGAAATTTAAGAAAGAAAAAAAATCTACATACTTGTTGCTGTGAATGATGGAGGCTGAGGAGTCTTTGCTAACTGTGCTCACGTATCTCTGTCCTGTCTCTTCTCCCTTCAGGTGTACGTAACTAAACCTAGTGGGATGGAGTTCACACCGTGTCAAGTCGAAGCACGTGTTGGCCAAATACTGGAGCTGCCCCTGAGGATTAGCTCAATAAATATTGAAACAGGAGAGACAGTCCTACTGAGTGACTGCTCACACTTTGATCTAGTTGTGAAAGTAGAAAACCATAGTGTGTTCAGGCCGCTTAATGGTGAGAAAGTTAAATTAAGATGTTACTCCTTTAAATCACCGTTTCAGTTGCTGTGTACAGTATTCCCACAGAGATGCTTAACTCCAAAAATTTGGGATCATAACATTTTTATTTTGGGGATGTGTTTACTTTTTTATGCAGAACCTTCCTTTGATATTTTTGATGGTTTGAAGAAGTCCAAAAGCATTTTGGCTGTTATTTTATAGGATAATGTTTAGTCTTCTGCGTGAGTTTCTACTGATGTAGTATTTTTAACATGCTTCTGTAACAAAGTTGCTGGGTTTTCTCATAAAGACGTCCACAAATATTGTGTTTTGAGGCAGCAGTGGAAGACTTACCAGAACATTAAGGTTACTGACTGCTTTGCACATATTGTCCAGCATTACTTTCAGTTTTGTAGACACAGTTCATTGTTTGCTCATGAAGGACCAAGATAATCATATGGTTAAGTTTTTGTCATTGTTAAGCTCATTGCTTTAAGAAATGACTCTTGCCAGAATTATTACATGTGGAGTATGTGTATTATTTTTAAAGATTGCTATGAATGTTGCCAGACTAAGTAAACACTAAGCTGTGCGCTTGTTCCTCCATCTACTGAATTCAGTGTGTTACTCAGATGTACCATTAATTTTTTCCAAGTGTCTCTTGTATGGAAACTCTTTCCTATTACCATCTGTTTGTCTGAAGCAGCTATTTTAAATTTCCCTGTGTAATGAGCTCTTGTACTCTCTAGCTCAACAAGAGAAAAATAGAACCCTCCTAAACCCCAAAGTGTTCTCTAAGTAATGTTCTCTAAGCAAATACCTTACCTTCCGCTAGAGAAACAATGTATTGCCTGCGGTTCAATTTGTTTTGTGCAGGAAAGCTGGTCTAAACCTCATCACTTGTGCTTAATTACAATGTAATTTCATTTAGAAGAGCAAAATGAAAATAGTCTTTAAGAGATAGAAGTTACATTTGTTTGTACCGGAGTAAAGACTCATATCCTGTGTAGGATGGTGTGAAAATAAAGAAGATAGTGACATGTGGATGCTTGGGTAGGAAGGGCAGTAGGTGAACATTTTCACCCATCTTGTTGGAGAACACATCTCTGCTTACTTCTGGTAGAAACGCTTTTGTAAGAAAAGCCATGCCCAGGTATTTCTCTTCTTCAAATACCTGTTTATGTATTTCTGTTCCATGTGACAGAACTACTCAAGCCAACTGCTGATTTTTGTACTGGAGTCAGAGTGAAAGCTGAAACTCAAGGATACACAACACTCATGGTTAGTTACACCCATGCTGATGTCCACCTGGATGCTAGCATCACTGTCGCCACTTATCTACCCTTAGAAGTAAGTCTGGTTTTGTTGTTGCTAAAGTAATTAATGACAAATCGATTAAAATGGCAAATAGCAAGTCAATACTATGTAGTGAATGTGCTTAAAAAAAATGAGCTGGATTGTTGATTTGCAGGAGAAATTTAATGGACTGTTTTGGTGAATTGTACTTTAACCGCTTCTGGAGCGTATATGTAGTAGAGTTTGCCTAGAGTAGGTGCTGCAGGCAGAAGCAGGACAGTAATAAGGAGTCCACCCTCGTCCAGGTGAGGACATGTTTCTCATTCTGCACAGCACCCCTGAATTGGTATGTGACTTTTCACGGATGTGTGTGAGCCTCAAATTGTTTGTTTCTTGACTGTTCATTTAAACTGATTAACAGTTAGCTTAATAAGATAGTAATGGGGCTACTGCAATTCTGTGTCTATGATAGCAAATGGAAGTAGATGCAAGTAAGCCTAGCTTGTGATTTCTGCTTCATGGTGTATAAGCTTCTTTTTGAAAGATGGCAAAGTTGGCTTGCCTGTACAGCAGTGAAGACGTGTGCTTTTTGCCTACAAATTGGACAACCAGATTGCATTTTTGGACAAGAAAACAAGAAGAACAAGATTGAGAAGTGGGTCCAACATGTGAGAATACAAAAGCATGTGTTTATTGTTATCCTCAGAGACTTGGCACTACATCTGCAAAGCAGAAGTCTAACACATTTGACCTTGGCACTCTCCCCACCAAATCTGGAACAAAAGTTTGTTCAAATCCTACATGTTTGTGACTGTCTTGATTTGAATTGGGGTCTAAACTTGCTGGTTTTGCGAGCAATGTGTAAGAGGGATGTAGTCCTTTTAAGCAGGGATTTTTTGTATGTGTGATATCATTCACATTTATTAGATGTTGCTTTTTATATAGAAAGTTAACTTATTCTGAGGTACTTAATCATATTGGCTCTTAGCAGAGCCAATACATGGGGTCAAGGAATGAAGGTCAAGCACACTATATTAAAAACAACTCATGCTTAGATATCTCAGTGAAGAACTTCTTTTTCTTCTAAGTATAAAACAATGATTTCTTCATTCTTTTCCCTTCTTTCTGTAGAATGACGTCTTTTTGATGTCCAAAAGTGGAAGACAACATTTTTCTGTCAGATACCTAGTTAAAATACCCTTGCTAATTGTAACATAGAAAGTGGAAGAAAGAAAAATGGGCGTCTAAGGGCAGACAGACACTTTAGACTAAATGCCATTGTTTTCCAGTTATTTTTTGACTTTATATTACAAATATAACTAGGGAGTAAATGGGAAAAAAGGTTTATGACAACCCTTGCACTGTCTCTCTTCCTACCAAAACACACACGGAAAGAATCAGTCCAGCCTGTGTGTTAGCTGCCGTTTCTTTCTTACTAAACACTTCAGTAATATGGAACACAAAGTACAAGTGGTTATAGTGCATTAAAATGTCAACTTAATTTCCATGATGATAAACAGCACGGACTGTCCCAGGGGTGCACATCAATGTAGAATTTGTTGCAGAGGATTGAAGTCAAACTTGTGTAGGAGAGTAATTACGTGCGCAGAACTGTACTGGAGAGAGCACTGTTAAGCAGAAGTGCAGTCTGACATGGTGTCGTTCCGTTTCATTCCTTTACAGGGCTGTCTATTTAAAAAACACAGTAAAAAACTATTTCTGGTGTGCTCAGAAGAGTGTATTAAGAGTCTTTGTCTTGGTTGAATTCTTCATGTGTGAGGTGTGATCAGACTGTAATTACTATTTTTCTGTGCATATAATTGAAATGGACATGATTCTTGTAGATGATGCCGAGTATTTTGGTACAGCACTGTTCGTAGATAACCCTGCTTGCAAAGCACTGAATGGGAAGAAAATCACAGTCTAATCCAGTAGCAAAAGGTAGCTCTTTCATTAAGAAGAAGGTATCTTTCCAAAGTACAACCAAACTCTGTGCAGATCAAATCACTGATTTGTATTTAATTCTTTCATTACAGACTGTTGATCCTCCGTCTGTTGCTTTAGTGACTCTGGGTTCCTCTAAAAATATGTTATTTGAAGGAGGACCTAGACCCTGGGTACAGGAACCTTCAAAGTTCTTCAGGGATGTCACCGTTGAGTTTGCAGACAGTGTTGATGTGTCTTTCTTTGGACCTCCTATGTCTCAAAATCCTGTCCAGCATTGGGTCAGAGTGTCTTGTAAAAGCCTGGGAGAGCAAGTAAGTAGCAGAAGGTGTTTGTATTACCCTCTGTCAAACTCTGAGCTAAAGCAACTGTGAACAAACTTCATACAGGTTTAGGATATATTTTACATAATGAGTTGGTTTTATAATAAGCCACTGAAGAACACAGGTAGATTATATTGTTTATGTACTATGATGCTGGAACAAGTTTTAGAGTGAGTATTTTGTAGTGGTATGTTATAAAGAGGTTTATGGTGGGTTTATTGCAGTATCAAGCCAAGTCATAGAAACCTTCTGTCATAGGAAGCATTGAATACATTCTAATAAATGCAGCTTCAACGTTTTTGCATAAATAGGATCACAGCAGAAGATTACTGCAGTAAACTGATTCTTCTGTCTGACCTGGTCCTCTTTAACCAAGTTACCTCCCAGTATAATTCTGTTTATTCAAATAAACGATAGTGGTATGGATTTACTGCTCTGCTATTTGTGGAGTCTGTACATTAGTGGCTGCACTTATTTTCCATCTGGCCCTATTTTCTCCAACATGCAGAAGTAATTTATCCTGCTTTACTCACCCTGGCCAGTGTATAAACCATTTAGCTTTCATTTAATGTTTTCCTCTTGTAATTCTGTGAGGCCTGAGCATTTTGATGCGGCTGCCAAATTGTTGAACTGATTTCCTCAGCGGATGCTGTGTAAAGTGCAGCTATTTCTGTAAGTGCACGCTCAGAGAGGAAAAACCTTTTGTTGCTGTTGTCAATGCCTGTGCACCTGTTGGCTCTCCGTCCTCAGAACAGATCCCAAATCCCATACATTGGTATGGCTCTGGATAACTCAGTACATGAGTGGATAAGATGTGTAGCCAGCACTACTGGCTACTGGCACAGCTTTCCTTGTGTTTAGATTTACTTTGTTTTGTGGAGGAATGAAAAAGGAATGTAGAATAAAGCTTGATGTTTTTAAACACACTGAAGTGTCTATAAGCATTGTCTTTAGGCTGTTCTGTTGTCACTTCACCAGAAAAACACCTGCCTGCTAGCTTTCCAAGTGAGAAGATTTGTTGTTTGAATCAAATATTATCATAATAGATGTGAAAACGGAGGGGAAGTTCCCAAGGATAGTACTGTGATAAGGGTATAGAACTGTTCTTGATGTACACATCTTCTTTTACATCTTTCTGTGTCTTTATGGTGCAGTAAATCCTCAAGAATCATGTTTTTGCTTCTTCATTCTGACATCAGAGCGTAACTGAGATCTGTGAAAGAGAATATGCCTGAACTCAGAAGCCCTCTTCTCTTCTCATTTCTCTGTTTCCATAATTGTACAGGTTATTACCTTAACAGTTGGAAACAGCCCCACAATCACCAACCCTTTGCCAGTGGTTGTGACTGCTGTTGTCAAGTTCATCTGTGCCATCCCTTCACAACTCACCTTGACCCCTGTTTACAGAAGTCCTCTGTTTGATCTCCCCTGCCCTTTGCTGCAAGAAAACACACAAGTGGTAAGTCTGAGAAGTGATGGTATGAGTGTGTTGTTGTAACTTAAAAATCAATGGCGACACTTCTGCATACCAAATGAGGCATCTCTCATACTCCCAGAGTAGCAGTGGTACCGTGCTGATATGCTGTCAGAGAGAACTCTTGAGGGTGGATTTCCTGCACTGGCTTTTGAAACAGGTTTTTAAATGGACCTGCCAAAAACCAGACACATATGGAAGAGCCTTTGGACTGTGGATTCTCACTGCAAGGAATGGTTCTCAGTGGGTGTCACTGCAAGGATGTCTTTCTGACTTGTCTGGAGATAAACTCCTTTACTTAAAAAAGCAAAGTTAAAAGTCATTCTGCTTTTGTAAAACTGCAAAGTGTGTTGAGTTGGTGAATCACTGTAACTAACTTCTATGCAATAACAAGATGAGGAGGAGATTTTTGTACATTAAAATCATTTCAGAATTTACCTGAGTTTCTAGCTCCATTCTCACTTACTGACACTATCAGATTGTGTCAACACAGTGCTAGCACTGATGTGTTTTCAAGGTGAACACTAGAAGTTTGAGCCATATTTTCTGACAAATAGCCGTGTTTATTGTTATTGGTTTGAATTCCAAAGAGCTGTGAGGTTTGATTGTTGTTTTAATGTAATTAATTTGCTTCAAATCCTCAGACCATTCCACCCATGCAGCTTTAATGACTTTGCTTTTATGGCTCATTTTAATGATAATTCTTCGTTTAATGAATGAGTCTTATAATAAATCTCAAGGAACTTGGCAGACACTTTTTTCTTTTAATGATTACAAAAAAAATGCACTTGCATCCATTCAGTTGAGAGTATTCATTTTTTTTCAGGTTCTTGTTTCAAATTCCCGCAATCCGGTTTTGGATTTGGCTGCATATGACCAACAGGGCAGTAAATTTGATAACTTCAGTTCTCTTAGTGTCACCTGGGAATCAATAAAAAGATCCTTAGCTAACATTAAGCCTGCTATGCCAATGGAGCTGACGCTGAAAGAAGATAGAAGTGGTCAAAAGAAAATGCACGGTAGGAATTAGTTTGAATTAGAATTTCTTTATTTGAAGAAGCTCAGAATTAAATCTATTAGGTGATGTCTGAGCTTGATGAAAGAAATTATTGTAATCTGCAGTCAGATTTCATCTTATCCACAACTTAGATTTGAAACATGTTTTTGAAATCACAGATATCTAACTTTTTGTTTGATTTTAGGCTTGCAGACTGTGCAAGTTCATAATGAGTCTGGAACAGCTGCCATCTCTGCAACTGCTACAGGCTACCTGCAATCTCATCTGAAGGCAGCTAAAGTCCAAACACCGGTACTTACAACTCTGGGTTTTTTGTTGCTATATTCTTGTGATGCTGTACAGTATTCTAAGATATTTATGTCCTTGGTGCTCCAGAGAAGATTCCACTGCAAAACTGGGTAGAAAAGTTCTGTATGAGCAAAGCAAGAGCTAGCAGATACATCTGGTCCGTATAAGGGTAAAAGCTGGGTTCTGACTAACATGCTTTTTCTTTGGTCTCATGTTGATTTTACAGGAGACAGAGACTACTCATTTGAGTGGTGCCAGCCAGAACCCTGGGGTGTAATTTTACAAGTCATTAGCTTCTCTCTGAAATACTTCAGTTTGTAGATACTCAACACAGGGAAGAACAGCAAAAAGTGGTGATGATTAACAGACAAGGCAGATGTAAACAGATGGCAGTTTTCTGTTTGTATTGCTGTGTTTGTAACTGAATATAAAGGCAGGTTTCAGTCTGTGGGACAACCTGACATGCACAGTGACTAACTTTAGTGTCCTGCTTCACTCAACTGAAATTATCTTTAATTTTGTTAAGCAAAATTTAATAGGGATTTGACTATATGTGGTTCTGACTCATGTGTGGTGAAAACAGAGTTGAGATAAAGAGTAAAGTAGTGAGCTACATGTGACAGTATTTGAAATTAAAACAGATAACAAATGGTTACTAGTAAT
The DNA here is from genome assembly GCA_013400115.1 of Rhinopomastus cyanomelas. Classification (NCBI taxonomy): domain Eukaryota; kingdom Metazoa; phylum Chordata; class Aves; order Bucerotiformes; family Rhinopomastidae; genus Rhinopomastus; species Rhinopomastus cyanomelas. The sequence goes on from VXBP01008057.1 coordinate 9,981, forward strand.
GGGAAATATTCTGTGGGCCACCTTTCTGTCCATATGTCCAAGGTTAGGCATCTGGGTAGTGAATTTCTTTGGAGATTAGCTGTATTACCACTCAATACCACTTTATTAAACCAATATTCAGTATTCTTTCTTATATTTAGAGATAGATTAGAAAAATGAGTTATCTGGATTTTGCCTCCACTTCAGAGAAGTTTATTGTAGTTAAGTGCAGGGTACATACAAGTAAAACAGCATTGGAGTTCCCTTAAGTTGTACTTCTTTTGTTTAAGTCTGGGAGAAATTGTTTTGATATTTGAAGAGTAGTTGAAGATACCACTTCTGCTACTGGCTCATGTGTTTTTACCTGAAATTAGGTAATATGTCTGGGGTTTTTTATATGTCAGAAAAGGAATACTGTGTTCTGCTTTCAAACCCGTCCACATTTGTTTCTTACAGGCAAAAACAAGCAAAACATTCTAATGTCTGTTGCATTAAAATGTCTTGATCACTATTCCATGTTTAAGTGGAGCATCCTCTGATGTCATTAGGGAGATATGACTTCCTTACTACATTGAGGAAATAATTTTGCTAATCAAATGAAATGGTTACATAATACTAACTTCCATGAAAACTCATTTTCTCTTTCTAAGCTAATGTTATTATGTGTGAATGATTAAACTCGCATCTGATCCAGTGCTTATGCACTTACATTTCTTTTTGTGACCTACTAAGAAAATTCCTAAAAAGGTGGAGCAGAAGAAAACATTCTTTTTCTATCTGTTATCATTTTATATAGGATTACAATGTGTCTCTGAGTTTATCTGCTTGAAGCATCCTACCCTGCATATACATAAGAGTTTTCTGACGCTTTGTTGCTTGCTATAACAGCTATAATTGTTTCTTTCAGTATGAATCATTTCTGCCAGTGTCTGCCAAGATTGAAATGATACTAGTGGAAGATGTAAAACTGAACCCTACTGATGTCTACATTTACAATCACCCTGATGTACAGGTAAGGAAATCTGCTACTTTCTTACTGCAGGGAGGAACATGTCAACATGTATACAATATGTGTAAGGATATCGGTTTGAGCAATGTAACAGAAATCTAATTTTGGATGGTTTTTTTATTTTGCAGGCAGAACTTTTCATCAGAGGAGGTTCTGGATATTTTTTCTTTAATACCAGTGTTGCAAATGTTGTAAGATTGTCTCATGAGAGAAGTTCAGGTATTGCTTTGGTGAGTGAATTGTCATTGCTATTTTATATCTTTTTGGTGATCTGAATATCACAAAAAGGTTTTTTTGTCACTACTGGTCACTTTCCAGAGTGTAGGTTTATTTAGATTGGAAAAGATCTTCTAGATCATCAAGTCTAACCACTAACCCAACTGTCCCAAGCCTACTACTAAACTATAGCCCTAAGCTTCAGCTCTACATGACTTTTAAACCCTTCCAGTGATGATGATTCAACCCCCTTCCTATGCTGCCTGTTCCAATGCCTGATGCACTTCTTCCATGAAGAAGTCATTGGCCACTGGAATGGCCTACCCAGGGAGGTGGTGGAGTCGCCAACTCTGGAGCTGTTCAAGGCACGATTGGACGTGGCACTTGGTGCCATGGTCTAGCCTTGAGCTCTGTGTTGACAGGTTGGACTTGATGATCTATGAGGTCTCTTCCAACCTTGATAATACTGTGATACTGTGAAATAGTTCAAGTCCAACTTAAACTGCCCCTGGTGTAACTAGAGTGCAGCTGATACAGGATGACTTGATAGCAGAGCGTATTGAAGAACAAGATTCACGTTGCCTGGAGCATTGATTCTCTCTTGTTTCCTGGGGCTAAGAAGGATAATTTCTGTTCCTCTTGCTCTCTTTCTGACACAACAGCTTTTCTGGATGTTGGTGGTAGTGTGGAGGAAGAACAAATAATGGTAAACAGTGAGATACACTCTATACTGGTGAGCCCCTGGACCTAGTGGGAGATGAGTACACTAGAGGTAGCTGGGGCAGAAACAGTTTGTCTGAGGTGTAGTAGCCCTGCTTTCCCTTTTGGCTCTCTGCTGTGGTAACTTCTCCAGTCTCCCAACCCAAATTGGCTCCATTACATCTTCCTGCCATGTTTGTGCAGGCTGCCTTCTCCTGGCCACATTCCCTTCTCTGCCTTCCATGACTGTCTGTTAATATATGCCCCCAGCACCTTCATTCTCCACCTACTTTGAGAACTCTTCCAGCTCTGAAAGCTGACATTTACGGAATATCTCTAGTCCTTTCTATTTTGAGGCAAAAGAAAGAGTGGTCCCCCACTGCTCTTACTGCTAACTCCCGTAGCACTGCCAAGTATACCTGTGAATTCTGTTCAATTCCTTTGAATTGGGAGTCCTGGCTGTCTATCGCCCTCTCTTTCAGAGTTCAGCTTCATAAGCCAGATTTGTGGGAAACAGGAACCCAGACATTCACATGGCCTCTGTCCAAAGTGAAGGTACCAGAGGTGGTGCAGATAATAGTTGGGATCACCCCAGAAATATGTAGCAAGGTCAGAGATACTACAGTAGAATTGCAGGGATGATGTGAGCAAGGCATGGGCACAGCCTCAAGAAAGTGTGTGGAGAGGCCTTTGCAGTTGGTGCTTAGCTGCGAGAATTCATATTTGTGAGCAGAGGTCTCTGTCTTCATTGTTCCATTCTCACCTTTTTCTGAGAAGTTTAATGCATACTTTGTTTGTGTAACAAAAGTAGTAGTAGAAGAAGAAGAATAGTTATATCAAAGACCTGATTTGTATTTGTCAACAGTCCTATTTGGGAAGATCTACCCCTGGAGTTTGCTTGTTCTTTCAGATTGAAAGTATGAACCATGTAGGAAGCAGTACCAAGGCTCTATAAGCCTAGTCCCTGCCCTTGATTTTTTTCTCCCTTTACTGTTTTGATTTTCACTAAGAAAAAATTAACTGCTCTGACAATTAACAATTTATTGTTGGGGTTTTTGTCCTTCTCATGGCAGAAGGAGAATAGTAGGGTGTCAGACTGCTTTTGGATTAAGACACATTCACTGAATTGCTGCCCAGAGGTCGTTTGCACTAGCTCAGTGGTATGATAAATTTTATGTACATTTTACAGCTTTACTTTTACTTTGGTACAATAATTTTCTGTGTCTGAGCCTTGGAGATTTCTGCATTCAGCTGCCTTGAAATTGGTACAAGCTTTATCCTATGACAAATGAAAATAACAAGTGCTGTAACAGAATTCTGTTTTGGCATTGCAGGTACAACCTCTGCTTCCAGGATCAGTGACTGTGATGATTCATGACTTGTGTTTGGCTTTGCCTGCACCAGCTAAAGCTGAAATATATGTGTCTGATATACAGGGACTGTATGTTCAAGTTGTTGACAAGGTTAGTGACTTTAAAGCTAGCATTATAGGCTGATCCAGACCACCCTGATTCCTTGTACTGATCGTGAACGTGAAGATGAGATGTACAATAAGATATTATGTAGTCATTGTTTGTGGCAGCTGTATGACCTTACAGAAACAGATCTCCCCACGTTTCTGTTTCTCCTTCCCAAATTTATCCATTTAGATTCTGAAGTACCAAGTGTCTTGTACTTTGTGTTCTGTGTAGCAGCAATCTCAACTTCTGCATTAACACAGCAATGCTAATTCATAATTTGTATGAACATACTAATTTATAGTTCTTGTTGTTTAAAGAACATGAGAGCAATTCTGTTAGGAGTAGGTTTTTGCCCCAAGGTAACTTTCCATATGTCATGTTTTTAAAATGAACAGAAAAAAGTCCAACTCATTTTACATGCCAGTTTGGGTGTGTCTTTCACAAATAAGTGTTGATATTTCTGGATGTTTTAATTTTGCCCTTGCCAGCTGAAAGACCTGAATCCATGTATTTAATTTGACACTAACCATAGCTGGCAGGGATGATTCTTTAGAAACACTGCTACTCCAGCCTTGGGGCTTGATCTCTAATACCCTGCTACAAGTGTAATACAAAAGAAAATGAGGATGTTTATGCTAATAAATAAGAAAAATTTAAATGAAAAATGACTGTGTATTACTGCATGTGTTCCAGGTGGAGATCAGAAAAACAGTTAAAGCTTATGTCAGGGTTCTGGATGACTCTAAGAATCCTTTTCCGGCAAAATACTTTCCTTTCATGGACCTAAAACTAAGGGCAGAATCTCAAATTGTTTCACTTGCGTAAGTTAATGGATTTTTTTTTGTTAATCTGCAAGTGTGTTTATAGGCAGAAAAAGAAAATGAGCTAAAGTGGTTAGCATGGAGCATGGTGGTATACAGCGACTGAGGGTTTACTTACCTTACTTTTGTAAGGTTTTAAATGCCTGGTAAATGGTAAGAAATGGTTATTTGTCAGTTAAATTGCCTAAGTAACAGTCTAAATCTTGTCAGCTGATCAATGAACCTCTGTTCTTATGCTCTGCTATTTCATTGAGCGTTATTCATCCTAGAACCTGTGAACTGGCAAATAATGGCAGGTGAAGATTTCTATCTCTGAAGACATACTTGAAATTATCAAACTCTGTTTGTTACTTAACCTTTCAGAAACAAGTATACTAAATTGCCCTTTTCCCTCAAAGCTCTTTAGTTCACAAACTCTAAACACGATTATTAAAATAATAGGAAAAAAAATAAAGGGAATTTGCCTGTTCATTTTTAGTGTCGAGGTCATCAGTGAAAGTCATTCTGCTTTGTATGAGGCACTGCATATGCACTGAGCCACCAGTGTGCAATCACAGCCCAGAAGCAATTGCACTCTGGGCTGCATCAAAAAACTATGGCCAGTAGATCAAGAGAGGTAACTCTGCCCCTCTTCTGTGCCCTGGTGAGACCTCACCTGGTTTATTGTGTCCAGTTCTGGAGTCTCCAGCAGAAGAAGGGTGTAGACATACTGGACCACATCCAGAGGAGGGCCACTAAATCAGGGGACTGGATCATATGAGGACAGGCTGGAGAAAAGAAGGCTCCTGGGGTCAAAGGAGGCTTCTTTTGACCTTCTAGTACCAGAGGGATGTCTACATGAAGGCAGGGGAAGGTCTTTTCAAGAGAGTTTGTACGGATAGGACAAGGAGCAGTGGGTTCAAGCTGGAAAAGGATAGATTTAGGCTGGATATTAGAAAAAAGTTCTTCAATATGAGGGTGGTTGATTGTGGAAAAGGCTGCTTGGGGAAGTGGTGAGAGCCCCATCCCTGAAGTCATTTAAGGTTAGGTTTGATGAGGCTCTGAGTTGTCCCTGTGTAGGGAGGTTGGACTAGATGACCTCTAGAGGTCACTTCAAGCCTAGAACATTCAATGTTCCTGTGCAACTTGGTCTAACTGATCCTGTTGTGGCAGGGCGATTGGACTAGATGATCTTTCAAGGTCCCTTTCGATCCCTAATGATTCTGTGATTTATTTGCATACACCACACAGTACTGCTCAGCACTCTCTATCTTATTCTATTAAATACCATCCAGGTCTCTTATCAAGGCTTGTGCCACTGCTTTCCATACTGGTCAAATTGTTAGCAGGCTCCTTGGCAGAGTGGTGGTCTGTACCCACTAACACTCTTGTTCTGTCTGCATTTCAGGTATTTAATGTTGAGTAAAGCATGGCCTGCAGACAGCCATTTCATGATGTTTACATGTAGAAATGTGATGGTACCCTTTATTTTGCTTAACACGGTTATTTAGTTACCCCTGTGAAAAAAATACTATGTACTAATCCCTCCACATTTGTCATTCACATAATTTATTCAATGAACTTCTCTAATGTGTTTCTTTACTGCAGCCCCCTTGGTGAAGCTCCTGATGACCATACTGCGGCTTTTCTGGTGCATGGGATGGCCTGGGGTCAGACTAGTCTTACGGCAACTGTTTCAGACAAAACAGGACAGAGAATCCACTCTGCTCCACAAAAGATTGAAGTAAATAATTTCAGATAAAATATGTGTCTATGTTATGGTAGAATATGAACAATGAATTGTAGTAAATTTATAGACTCATAATTCATTTACCAGAAAAAGTAAACAGACGGTTCTGTCCAGAAGTTACCCACATGCTTGTCTGTTTTAGATCTGCAAGTGGTGAGTTAAGCTTCTGCATACAGACTTCACTATAGTTAAGCAGTTACAGAAGACCCAGCTTTACATTGGTGTGTTCTGTTTTGTGGCAAAATTTATGTGATTGAAGCAGTGTTAACCCAAATACCCTTTTTCCTCTATTTTTAGGTCTTTCCCTCATTTAGGCTCCTGCCAAAGAGAGTGACCCTAATTACCGGGGCTGTAACTCAGGTAAGGTGTCATCTTACTGTCTGTCATTTGTCATTTTTATTCTAAAAATATATATTTAACTTAGTTTTCAGAAGTAGAAACTCAAGTTGGCAATTTAACTGCATTGACCCTGAATACTCCTTCTAACAAGAGTAGTTTCACCCTTGAGCCACTTTACACCAAACAGTATTGGTGGATGAAAGGTGTTGTATTTATTTACGTCAAGGACATATCGTGTTTTGCAGCACAGCATTAATAAATTTATCTCCTCCATGAAATGAAGCACATTAGGCTAGTTCTACAAACTGAAAAACTGTTGAACAGAAAGTCAGGTCACTTTTTTATGAAGCTTTCTGAGCTGGATGTTGTGTCAACCTCTTACATTCTACAAAGCACTGAGCTCCCTTTTGTGGTTAGCTCACGTATTTCCCGGTCTGACATCATGCAAGGACTACTGTGCAAGAGAAATAACCTGCAAGATGCCCTGGAAATGTACCCTGTGACATTAACCATAAGAAATGTCTGGTGGGTTAATGTTAGTTGTTTGGTGTGCTATTAATTACAGATCACTTCAGAAGGAGGCCCTCAACCTCGATCCAACATAATTTTCACTATCAATGATGAGAAGATTGCCTCAGTGGAGAGCACCGGGCTTGTCAGAGGAGTGGCCGTTGGGAATGGAACAGTAACAGGAGTTGTGCAAGCTGTTGATGCAGAGACAGGGAAGCTTGTAGTGGTGTCTCAGGTAATGTTTCATGATGCTGTTTAGGCTGAAAGAGGTTCTCTCTAACTCAGCCAAACTTTGAGGTTTGGCTCAAAAAGGGAAAATAGTCTTTTTGCATTAGTAATGTTAGTCTTATGTACTTGCTGGATTTCCTGAAGGAGATGAAAATTCAGTGTTTCTTACTCCTTCGCTTGGGAACTTATGTAAGTGCTGACACAGCTGATACTTTCAACATATTAGTACATCTAGAAAAACACGTGTAAGGAAGCCTTTGTAACACAGTAGAAAGCCATCCTTGCCCACATCACCTGACAGTTTAGCATCTTAGGTTGGTCAGCAGAAGGCACAAGGTAACTTGCCTAGGAAACACATTGTCTCTTAAGCTACAGACACAACGTACAGAAAGCTGTCATTCTTTGCTGTGTGCCAATCAGTCTAGGAAGTTCAAGTGCTGAATCCCTGATACTCCATTAGACTCTGTGTCTGTCTTGTTTCCAACTAACTGAGAGTGAAATAGCTGTTGAGTAGCCCCATGAAGAGCACAGTTGCCTGGGACTTGCATTACACTTGGGACAACAGTACTTGAGCCAAAGCTTATGACTCTTCATTTGAGGTCAAGGCAGGACAGCTGCTGCACACCACAAAACTCTGTGACTTGGAAGGTGTCAATAAAGACCAAGAGGAGACAAAGTAATTTAAAAAAACTAATAAAAATATCTGTCTCCATGCTTTGTAATATTGAAGCAGCAGTCTGCTCTAATGCTGTGGCAGGAAGCAGAATAAACTTGAAAGCTAAATTTGCTGCCCAGTGAGGTTCAGGTCTAACCTTTCTTCTTCAGTATATAGGAGGAATAAGGTCAAGAAAGCCAAGATACGTGAAGAGGAGATGTCAGACTGTCACACGTATCATCATCATATTCTTGATTTTCCTGTTTACAGCTTACCATTTTCATTTCCTTCTACTCTCAATACCTTCTTTTATCTTTGGGTTTATTAATCCCTCTTCTCCCTATGATCTAGTCCTGTGCTGTCACCCCCTGCCTTTAATCATTCATGTCATCAGTAATTTTGAGCAAAGCTTTTTAATCGTTGTAGCATTTTAAAATGCCTGTCAATGAAAAGTTAATGCTTTTTGAGTTCTTCACGGTCCTTTTAACTGTGTCTTGTCTGTATTTTCTGTGATAGGTCCTGTGCAAACCGCATAGCAACAGTGATGATGGTAAATTAGCAGATCCAGAAAGTTATATGTGGTTCACATTTAACACATGCCTTACACTGTCTTCCCTTCCTCCTTTTCAGGACAAAGTGGAAGTCAATGTAGTACAGCTGACAGCTGTCAGAATCCATGCACCGATTACACGAATGGAAACTGGTACGCAGGTTAGTTGATTCTTGGTTAACTTTTATAGCCTTAAAATCTTAACTTGCGAGCTGTGACTGTTTGTATCAGATCCAGCTCTCAGAGTGGTTGCTTGCTCAGAAGGGTAGCACTGCTGCTGCAGAAAAGAATGTGCCAGAGAAGCTCCAGAGCCAAACATATAAAAAGAGAAATTGGGAGGAGTCTCCCTTTGTACACCAAAGTGATTTTCAGAAATTCAGGCCCGGCCAAAGAAGCATCATTTTTCCTGCAGAAGATTCTTTCCATTCTGTATGCAGTGGTGACTTTCTTCTTTCATTAGCATCCTTGAATTAGCTAAGAAGGCTGGTTTATGTCTTCTAGATGCCAGTTTATGTGGTGGGCATCACCAGTAGCCAGACTCCTTTTTCATTTGGCAACGCCGTACCAGGATTAACTTTCCACTGGTCTGTCACAAAGAGGGATACTCTAGATATCAAGACAAGATACAGTGAGGTAAACTCTATGTATATGTGATTTTACATGTATGTGTGTCATGGGGAAAGGAAATTGCCATGTAATGGGAATTGAAAAAATACTGTTGCTTCCACTTACTCGAAATCAGAACAATTGTCAGCAACAGGTGTTTTCTTTTCTCTGTAACAATGTCAGTTGGTTCCATGAGCGAAATTTTAATCACTTTCTCCTGTCCAAGGCTACTCTTCAGCTTCCTGCAAAATACAACTTTGCAATGGATGTTTATGGCAGACTAAATGGAAAAACAGGCTTGAAAGTTGTTGTGAAGGTCGTTGATCCTGCAGCAAACCAATTTTACAAGATGGCAAGAGAATTGTCTGATGAAATCCAAATTGAGGTACAATGAGGATGTTCCTCACAGTTAAAGCTTTAATATCTATTTCAGAGATCAATTAAAGTCTATATTTGAAGTCAAGAACTTGAAATACAAAGCAGTAGTTCCAGCTTTGCACCCCTTCTCTTTTTTGTATAATGGTCTGCTGCTTTGAAACCAAAAGTTCCCCAACTGTTGGTAAGGTTTACACTGAGCAGACACACTGGTGAATGAAATTCAGCAGTTAGTGTATGTCGTAAACCACCTGAAATTGAGGTGACTTGCATCTTGTGGATAAGCAGTGTTAAAGCTCTAAAAGAACTCTGCCTTTGCAGCTCCTCTATGCACAATACTTGTGTTTAGTGCTTTTCACACACGTCTGTGCAGGCACATTAATTTGGATCAGGAATTAGCTTGTGACATGAATCTCCTGATTGTTCCTACTGTCTGTGCTGTGTGGAGGTGTTTGAGTATGTGAACTGTATTCCTTTAGCTGGAACAGAGCTGGAAGAAGTGCAGGAGGAGCACACCTCCTGTGGGCATTCAGTTCATCGGCTCCAATGTAGAGTAGTCTGAAGTAACTTAGGAGAATATGGGGTCTCCAATGCCACATTTGTCCAACACTAGACAAATCTTTTTTACATATTACTTCATAGTTTAGCTGTAGCCATGGAAATTAGTGCTCTTCAGCACAATTTGTAGAGGATACTGCTGACCCCAATCTCATTTATGCTTAATTTTAATTTTTATAACATATATGTTATGTAAAATAAAAAATAAAACTGTGCTGTAAGTTTCTTTGGGTTTGTTTAGTTGGCAAAAGATACGTAAATAAATTGTAAACTTGCTGGACACAACTGTAGACTAGAATACCTTTTATTTTCCAGGTGTTTGAAAAAATGTATATAGTTGCTCCAGAAATAGAAACAAAGACAATCTTAATGGCACCTAATTCCTTTATTAAACTTCAGACAAACAGGTTAGTGATCAGTTTTTGTGCTGTGATTTGTGTCAGCAGTTTATCAAAACTGTAAAGCAGCTCTGTTGGAAGAAAGCTCTTTTAATCTTTACAAGAGTATCACAATATGACCATACAATACACATAATCTCTGGTGATTTGTAGGGTCTTCTGTCTATTCATGGGCCCTGTCAGTTCTGGCATTAGTTAGGTTGTACCTATTTCATTATTTTGAACTGCTTTTAAAACATGCTGAGCTAGTGAAGCAGTAGCCTGTTTCCACCAGGGTATGGGTAATCAAGGCTTTTTCTAACACAAAGACTGTATTATTAAATGAACATGTCCTTTCCAAAACGAAAAGTCCTTCCCCACCATCTGTTTTCAAAGACTTCAGACTCATTTCAGGCTTAAGTCTGGTTTTCTTAGCATAAAAATGAGCAGACTCAAACAACAGGCTGAGGGTGAGGCTTTGTAATGGGTTGGAACTGTTAGTTTCAGTGGAGCTCCAGTGCCCACAGTCATTCAGTTCTACAGGAGCCCTGTCATTTGTAGTCTAATACTAATGTTTGGCTGTATCTTCTGTGAAGCTTTTCTGATGAGTTAGTTGTTAGGTTGCTGGATACCAGTATGTGCATTACTTTGTCCTATGTTGGAACTACTGTGGCACCAACATAAATTACATTATTGCCAAATTGTTATTATTATTGCCAAAACATATTATTATTATGTTACAATTATTATTGCCAAAACAAGGGCAACTAAAAATCCAGCTTTAGTGGGTTTTTTTTTCATAGGATAGGGTATTTTTATCTCAATGGAGGAGCTTGGGAGGACAAAAAAAAATTTAAATGAACTTTCAGAAGATGTGATGATACTTAAAAGATGCTAGTAGAGTGCCTGTAAATTAGAGTTCATGCACTTGTTCACTTCATTAATATGCAAATACCAGGGTGAGAGTTATTAAAAAAATTAACCTTGTCTACAAAATCATTTCCGGGAAGCTGATGTGATCCACTTAATCAAGTCCATGACTTTAATAACAGCATTGGCCCTGACAGACTAATCTCTCTCTGAGTATTGTTTACAGAAAATTACTGTTGTAGCTTTAGCCATTAGTGTTTGGAATCAAGTTTACATCAGTGAACAATGACACCACAGGGTGATGGATGGAAACTACATTTCAATACATGCCAAAACCTAGCTAAGATGTCTTCCAAGTGAACTTGAATCAGAACTTTTGCTTTTCTTCCTTAGACTAGAACATAGACTTTGCAGCTTTTAATGCAGACACGTGGAAAAAACTCATGAGCACTAGCAGTCTTTTAGATCTGCTTAATATCTTGGTATAAATATGGTTTTACTCACTTGTGGGGTCCTCTGGGTTTTTTTGTTTCTTTTCTTAAGGGATCAAGCTTTGCTGAGTTACCGTGTTCAGGATGGACCAGATAGAGTTCCGGTTGTAAAAGTCGATTCAAGAGGTTTCCTTCACTCTGGGTCTTTGATAGGATCATCAGCGCTTGTGATTTCACAAGAATCTTTTGGGATCAACGAGACCATTATAGTTGCTGTTAAGGTAGTATCGTTTATCTGTCTTTGCAGTTTTCTATTAGAAGTGTATCTTTTCTGCTGTGACAGGGATGGTTGACTGCATGTTTGGAAGTTCTGCAAACTGTGAAGAGTTAATAGATGGTCCTGTGCTTTGCAAAACAAACAAGTTTAATATGCTAAACTAGATGAAGAAACATGCGCTGAAATACAGTACATTTTACAAAAGAGCCTTTGTGTGCTTGTACCTTAGACATTTCTTAAAAAGTTAGCCTAATAGAAAGCTGATAATTACAGAAGTTCAATTTTAAGAAATAGGTTAAGTGTCATAGCCATGATCTGCAGTGTGTGGAGCAAGGTAAATAACATCTGGAGTAATCAATATAAATGCAGTATCTGTTGTGAAGTCCCTAACTGCCACCTGGATTTTCAAGATATTAGATGTGACTGTACAGTGTCAAAAAATTTCATTTTCTTTGCTGTTTCCCTGCAGATCAGCTTTTACAAATAATGAGAATCTCTGCATGAAAGAGCCTCTCTTGTCAGAGACAGTAATTCAGCTGCTGTTGCCTGTATTTGGTGGGCTGGAAGGGAATATATACAAGGTTGCCCTGTGTGCCTGAGCTCCACTGCAATGTGGATGCTCCAGGGAAATCTGCAGCAAAAACTCAGCAGCGTGTTTCCAGGCTAATGAAACATTTTTCTTTCTCAAAACTGTTGATTGAATGCTGTTGTGTGAAGTAATGTATCCTGCTGGTTAGTCACTGAGGATATAAGGGAACCTCTGTCCTTCGTTTCCGTTCAGAAGTCCTTGTTCATGCCAAGAACTTTATACATCCAGCAACATGAGCCTTGAGATACCCACTGTTCCCCTTCCTCTCATTCCTTTTTACTCTGTCAGCACCTTTCTCATGTTCCAGCTAATCAAGAAAGACTTACAATTGAGTGCTGACTTAAAATTCTTTGGAAGTTTAATTATTATAATTCTGTAAAGTGGCTTGAGGTTTTGTTTTGGTTTGTTTATGTGCATTTTTGTTTTCTACCATAAGGTTCACCTCTGTCTGCAGGACAGGACGTAGGTCTGTCCTCCTAGGTGGAGAATGACAAAAGAAATGGGGGCTTAGTTTCACAAATGCCATTCCTGCTGCTAGGGGTTGGCAGTGAATTTCTACAGCTCTGTTATAGATGACCTTGTTTCTTCCCTTCACTGCTGGATCCAGCAAGTGAAAGACATCTAATGAGTTTGGGGTTGGCTCAAATGACATTTAGTCAGCACATAGTGGTTCTGAAGTTAAATTCTCCCTTTGTATGTTTTTTCTATACATAGTTGCAGAACTATAGAGTTGGTGCACTGTGGTATTAAAGCTTGTGAGCTCTTTGTAGCAGGAACTGTCTCAGTTTAGCATCTTGTACAACTGATTAGTTTTCCTGTACTTATTAGGACTATACTGCTTTTATGGAAATAATATTTTTCACCTCATGGTAACCTCAGAGGTGAAGTGCTACTGCCTTCATTTTATGAAGAAATGAGAGAGAGTGTTTGAATAGTTTTCCTGAAGGTCACATAGCAAAGGTTGTGGTAGAGCAGGAGACACGGTGGAATCTGTTGTGTCATTCTAAGACAGAGTTCTCTCCTTCATGCTGTCCTTCCTTTCATAAGTTCTTGTTTTGCCTATTTACAACTGTACACAATTAAGAACCAAACTGCTGCTGCAGCATCATTTAACACTTAGACCTTCAACTTTGCTCAAGAAAAAGACTGTCTTATATAAGCCAAGGAGGACGCTGGAAGTACGGCATCTGCGACAGTCTGCTTATCATGAAAGCAAGCTAAGAACTTGCCTGTGCCAGCTGTACTGAATTCAATACTTCTTTTAAAAATTAAAAAAAAAAATTAAAACCTGAGACACTTTAACAGTAAATAGCAGTTTTCATCAATATTAAATTTAGCAGTTCTCCCTTGTGGGACTGTTTCTGAGATTTTTAAGTAAAGCAAGCTTGAATCTGTCAGGAAAGTAGTGTTTTTGTTAGCTTGAACCCTCAGCTGTTTGGGCAGATGACAGTATGCACTGGTGTTTTGGCAGCCTGTGGAGTAGATGCTTGTACATACTGATATTCTAAACACTTCTTTTTATTTTTTCAGACTCGCCAAAGATGCTATTTGCTTGAGGCCAAATTTGTCCTTTCCTTTTTATGTTTTGACATGTACATTTTCAGATTGCAGAGTTTTACATTTTAGCTGAGCCTCTTAGGTAAAAAAAAAAAGGGATTTTTCAACAAGATAAGCTTGAGGGCATCTTTTAAAATAGTTTCCTCTATATATTTGAGGAGTTTTGCTTTTTCTACCCTTCCATGATTGTTTTCCAACAGCTGTAACAGAAAGATACAGTCAGTTCTGTTGGGTAATTTTGCTAGACCTAGGTAAGTTAATCAAGAACAGTAATAGGTTATTTTAAAAAAAAGGTTCTGAACTCCTTGTCTTCAGACAAACTTACTTTGTTGGAGTTTTACTGCAAAATGTGGGTAGTCCAACAAACTTCTCTAAAGAATTGTAGGAGCAGTTCCTATCTTCTGTCCTGCCTGAGGACAGGCATCAAGGAAAAAAACACGACTGCTGACCTCTTCAGGTTTGTCAGACTCCAGTCCTGATTGCCTTTGTCTGCCGCGGTGTGAAGGAGCAGGCCTGGCTGCAGCATCTCACAGCTGGCTGAACCAAAGCTCAGACAGGGCCAAGGATGTTAGAAACTGGGTGCATCATTCTGGCTTTCTCACGTGGTGCTAGAGTGCCTGGGAAGAGGAAGCCATTTCATCCCTGACTGTAACACATTGCAAGTTACTCTTGTTCTAGTAACTGGGGAGTGAAGTATACTGGAAGAGATGGCTAGGGGCAATGTGTTCTCTTGCATATCCTTAATGGTTTAATTTGTAGGCTAACAGTGTATTCTTGTAAGTCTGTGCTCCATGGTTTTGTATCATTATCATTTGTTTCAATTCCCAGTGCTGTTAGAGAAATATACTAAAAAATTTCTGGTAGGACAGTGTAAATAAGACTGAGCCAGACTTTGCTCAGCAGTGTTCAGTGACAAAGCTACACAAAAATGGCTAAACATAGAGGCATAGTAAGAACCCTTTTAGATTACTTCAATTTTATAGAGACATCAAAAGAAGAAGTTTAATTTTGGTTATCACTGCTGATATGTTGGCTTTTTTGCAGGTCTGCCCCATCTCATACCTAAGAATCTCCGTGAGTCCTGTTCTGCAGACACAAAGCAAAGAGGCTTTGCCCCTGGGAGTGACGCTGACATTTACAGTCCATTTTCATGATAACTCTGGAAATACTTTTCACTCGCATAATTCTGTGCTCAACTTTGCAGCAAACAGGTAGGTATCTGTCATCACTGTTAATTACAGAAACACAAAATGACAAATGCCCACAGCTAGCCACAGCAAGGAACAAAGATTGTTCCAAAGACACCAAAGGAAGACAGAGCTTGGGCTGGGATTAGCAAAGAAGGAATTTTGTCTCTGCGGTCTTCAGAGGCACTGTAGGAGAAAGAAGATTTCCA
The DNA here is from genome assembly GCA_013400115.1 of Rhinopomastus cyanomelas. Lineage (NCBI taxonomy): Eukaryota > Metazoa > Chordata > Aves > Bucerotiformes > Rhinopomastidae > Rhinopomastus > Rhinopomastus cyanomelas. Next base: position 25,212 of record VXBP01008057.1, read on the forward strand.
GTTAGCAGTCAATAATCTCTAGCCAGCGTAAAGTTTCCCAGATAAGCACGATTCCCAGCGGGGCTCACTGTGGGGCATTTCTGCTTTGAGTGACTCTGAATCATCAGACTGCATACAGCAGTGGCCTACATAAACAATTGATCTTACTAGCATTTCCCTCATCTCACCTCTTCTCCAAGTGCTTTGTTACACTGACTCACTTAAGTCTTATGTAAGATGGTGAATGTTCTGGATCAGGGGCTGTCTCTTCAGATATGCTTGTACAGCCTCTGTGCAGCACAGCCAATACACTGCAGGTAAAACTAAAACTAGAGGCAGTGTAGGTCCACTTTTGAATGAGTTGGGTGCCCTGAAGACAGAGGATACAGAGAAAGCAGAGATACTGAACACTTTCTTTGCTTTTGTCTATACTTCTGGGAACTGTCCTGAAACCCCAGAGGAGGTTGGGACATAAGAGGAGTTTGCCTTGCTTGATGAGGACTGGGTTAGGGATAAGTTGAGCAAACTGGATGTACACAAATCCATGGACCCTGACAGGATGCACCCGCGAGTGCTAAGGGAGATGGATGAATCCATTGCTAGGCCACTCCATCATCTTTGCCAAGTCATGGCGATCAAGAGAGGTGCCTGGGGACTGAAGGATAGCAGATGTCACTCCAATCTTCAAAAAGGGTAAGAAGGAGGACCCAGGTAACTATAGACTAGTCAGCCTCACCTCCATCCCAGGACAGGTGATAGAACAATTTACTTATCCTTGACTCTCTCTAGGCACATCAAGGACAAGAAGGTCATTAGAGATAGTCAGCATGGCTTCACCAAAGGCAAGTCATGCTTGACCAACCTGATAGCCTTTTATGAGGGCATAACCTGGATGATAGGGTAGTGAGGTGGATTGTGAAGGGGCTGCAGGATAGAAGCTAGAGAGTAGTGGTCAATGGGACAGAGTATAGTTGGAGGCCTAGAGTAGAGTCTCCCAAGGGTTGGTACTGGAACCAGTACTATTCAATCTAGTCATTAATGACTTGGATGAGGGATTAGGTCAGCAAGTCTGCTGATGACACAAAGCTGGGAGGAGTGGCCGACACCCCTGCAGACTGTGCTGCTGTTCAGCAGGACCTGGACAAGCTGCACAGCTGAGTGGGGAGAAATTTAATTAATTAGAACAAGTACAAACGTAGTGTCTTGCAGCAGGTCAAGACCAACCCCAGGTACCAGTATAGGTTGGGGACTGACCTGTTGGAGAGCAGTGTAGGAGAAAGGGACGTGGGGGTCCTGGTGGACAGCAGGATGACCATGAGCCAGCAGTGTGCACTTGTGGCCAAGA
>VXBP01008057.1:26750-109485 GCA_013400115.1 Rhinopomastus cyanomelas
AGTGGGTTGTATCAGAAGGGGGTGGTTAGCAGATCAAGAGAGGTTCTTCTCCCCCTCTGCTCTGCCCTGGTGAAACCACATCTGGAGTATTCTGTCCAATTTTGGGCCCTTCAGTTCCAGAAAGACACAGAACTGCTAGAGAGAGTCTAGTACAGAGCCATCAAGATGATGAAGGAAGTGGAACACCTCCCTTGTGAGGAAAGGCTGAGGGGTCTCTTTAGCTTGGAGAAGAGGAGGCTGAGGAGTGACCTCATTAATGTCTATAAACATGTGGGTGTCAGGAGGATGGAGCCAGGCTTTTCTCAATGTCATTTAGTGATAGGACAAGGGGCAATGGGTGTCAGCTGGAACATAGGAGGTTCCCTGTAAATATGAGAAGCAACTTTTTCGCCGTGAGGGTGACAGAGCACTGGAATGGGCTGCCAGGGAGGTTGTGGAGTCGTCTTCTCTGAGACATTTAATACCCACCTTGATATTTTCCTGTGCATCTTGATCTAGGTGATCCTGCTCTGGGAGGAGGATTGGACTGAATGGTGTTTCTAGGTCCTATCCAGTCCCTAATGTTCTGTGATTCTGTGCGCCAAGCCTCTGAAGGCCTTTTTGTCTATGTCTCAAAGAGTAATAAATATTACAAAACAGCCACCTTTGGTCCTTAGTAAACAGTCACTAATCCCATTACTATAACATATAGTGTTTTCTGCAGAGCTTTTTGCACTTATAACACAGTGATCATAATAAAAAGGGGAAAATGTGTTGAACGCAAGGTGTTCTCATTCCACTACCAAAATGATCTGCAGAAATTTCCATAGCATGCAGAGATCCCTGAGATAACACTGTCTCAGCTTCCAAAACAGAAGTGACAGAATGGCTCTGGCGCAGAACTCATTATTAGCCGGAGAGAGAGAGAGAAGCACTGAGGGAGACCAAGACCTTCATGGTGCTGCTGGGTTTTCTGTCTTTGAGCTCTGGGTGCTGGTGTCTTTTGGATCTCTTGAGTTTTGGTAAATAGAATAGCTGGCAATCAGATGTGACTGAGCTCTGTCAAGTTCTGTCTAGAAAGCTTTATATTGCTTTTTGTATTTGTTTTCTTAACCCCTTGAGAAAATGGAAAAGAGACACATAACCTCATTCTAACATTCTACAATGCTACTGGTTCTCATATGTAGTTACTAGCTCAGCATTTCCTCAGTGTAATGATGTGAGAACTGAAATTTGCCTCGGTAGCACCTAAATAAGTTTTCTGTTTCCCTTATTTTGTTAGACTTCATTAGAAGATAACCATCGCTGAAAAGCATCTAAAAAGTGTTCAATACCTAATATTTACTGTAGGGATAATACTTTCTGTAGTCTCAGAGCTTGTCTTTTTATCTGTAGAGATGACTTTGTGCAGATCAGGAAAGGAGCCACGAACAACACGTTTGTAATCCAGACTGTAAACGTAGGCTTGACCTTGCTTAAAGTCTGGGATGTGGCACATGGTGGAATTGCAGACTATGTCCCACTTCCTGTGCAGCATGCCATTCTTGCTGAACTCGATGATGTGGTGGTCGGGGATATCCTCTGTCTGAGAACTTCACTGATGAACCATGAAGGTAAGTGGCACTTTGGTCACTGTGGTTTTGCAGCTGTATGATTTGTCATCAGTGTGACTCTTGCTCCGAGGAAAACTAAGTGCATAATTTATGGTGTTTTATCAGAATCAGATGTCACTGCTCTTGTAAATGATAAAAATAGGTTTGATCAACTTCTCTAATTTTAGTTGTATCATGGAATATGTCACTTTTGTTGAATTAATGAGTATCAGACTTCAGACATTTCCTTTCTGGTAGCTTGAAAGGGAATCATGCAGAGCTGGGACTGTCTTAACCTCACTCCTGTATTTGACTATTCATATTAACGAGCTCTTGTCAGAGTCCCCTGTGAGTGCTGAACTACTGGCCTTTCACCTTGAGAGACCCTAGAGTCTCATTTCCCTGTGTGCATCCATGCAGCCTGTGCAGTCAGGACATATGTACAGACACCTATGTGATAACAGAGTGCTTCAGTTAGCATGAATTTATTGAATAGTGTCCCAATGGTGTGTCTTCCCAGGCCTGCCAGGTGTGTGGACCTCCTCACTAAGCAGTGTTCTTCAGGTTGACTCCAAGACTGGCGTAGCAGTGGCAAAGGACTCTGGTGTTGCCACTGTCTATTATGAGGTTCCTGGATTACTTAAAACATACAGAGAGGTGAGGCCCTGTTCAGCGCTGTGGGACCCACTGAAGTTGGTTTGCTCTGGGTGAACTCTCACCAAAAATTAGTTCTATTATTTTTAATAACATTTTTAGAAGTATTCTTTTAAAAGGAAGGTATTATCAATGGTTGGGAAGTTGTATGTTGTGTCCAGAAATGTTGTGGGTTTTTTTTTTTTAAATCTCCTGTTAAGGAGCAACATTTAGTGTAATCATTTCTATTTTTAGCCTATACTATTCTTGTATTGTACATTGTGACTCCTTTGCTTGGCCAGGTTGTTTCCAGATGCTAAACAGTGTGTGAGTATTGCTGCTTTGATGAATTAAGTTTCCCTTCAGGGTGAGATGCCAGCAAGATCTTTCTACAGTGTTGTACCGTATTACTATGCATCACTGATCAGAACAACTTAATTAAAGAATTTGTTTGCAGTGCAGTTGTACTGTATCAGCTAATACAAGCGCTAGACATTCTACTTAAATAAAATCTAGGTGTAGACCTTTATGTCTATTAACTTACAGGGGTTGTGTATAAAGGAAAACAGTTTTACTGGTTCAAATTGCCTTGAAAGGCAGCTTCTAAAATTCGATCACAGAATCTGATATGTTGGAAGGGACCTCGAAAGATCATTAAGTCCAACCCCACCCTGCTGGAGCAGGATAAGCCTACAGCAACTCATGTACCCAGACTGTCTCAAGATAGATATGCTGCCCCACAAGGAGTTCAAACCCACCACCCTGGGATTCAGAGGCCATACTCCACCAACTGAGCCAGCCAAGTGGCCAAGAAAGGCAGGATTTATTAAGAAGAGAAACAGAACCTTTTGGGGAGTCTGTCCTCCTCTTATACATACAGGCAATTCAGTCTGGTTTTGCCGTAATGTTTAACTGTTAAGAGTTTTTTGTAACAATGCACTTCATCTTTTTTTTCAGGTAGTGATTAGTTCACCTCAGAGGACAGCATCAGTGCTCAGTGGAGCAAATACAGGCTCAAAAGTGCTAATTTCAATTGGAGAGAGAAATAAAAATTTGAAAGGTAGGATGAAAAAAATCCTTATGCAAATTTCTCATTACATGTTTGTCTACTCAGGGTTGATGGTTTTACGGGGTTTGTTTTGGTTTTGAGGGTCTGTGAAGTTGGTTTAGTGTGATCTCTGTGAACCATCTGGTGCCTTTATGGAATCCCAAGAGCTCTAGAGGAATCTTAGGGCCCTGTTACAGAATTTGAAGGGTGTTCTGGGGCACTTTTAGGATTTCACAACAGATAGGTAGGTAGGTAGGCAGGTAATGGAAGTGTCAGGTTTTTATCCTGTCAAAAGCCAATTAGCAGGTGCTCAAGGTGGTAATTTGCTTATATGGTTAATTCCAATTGCTTTGTGAAGTTACTTTTTTCTTAGCCTATTTTTAAAGCAGTTACCACCCTTCAATCTTTTTAATTATCAGCAATAAGAATCAATACAAAGATTAAGCATAAGGTTGTGTCCTCTGTGTAAACAAGCTGTGTTTTGATAATGGTTCCTTTTAGCTTAACACTTAGTGCTTGTCCCTATATATTTTGTTGTGCTTTAAGTAAATTACTAGCCTATCAAAAAACCATCTTGCCACATACTCAAATATAAATAGAGACTCCCAGGATCATATATGTTATTTAACAAACACATCTGAAACAAACTCTCTCTACTTTTTTCTTTCCTGTAAATAAATTATTCCTGTCAAAAAAACAAAACCCCACAACATATAAAAATTTTTATGTGCTGTCTCTTTGGGATTAGACCTGAGATAGTCAGCTGTCTGTGATTTCCAGCTATTTTAAGATCACCATAACTTTGTGAAACTATTTCAGAAGGTGAGAGAATAACCTGATGATTTCAAGCCAGAGTTTTACTTTAAGTAATTAGAAATTAATTAGTTGCAATTTTATTTTCTAAGCAATTTTGGATTAATTAATATCTTTTTCCTTCCCTTTAGGGGAGTGCTTGCCTGCTCAGATTGAAGCGATCACTGACTTTCCAGCATATGATGTTTTTACAGCAGAACCTAGATTTGATGCAGTTTCAGGTAAGATGAGACAAAATGCCACACTCTTGTCTCGCACTTTGAATTCTGCTGTGAATTCATTTAATAACCTAGTTATGTTCAGAACATGAATTAACTGAAACTGTAACTTCATATGTCAGAATAGGCCTCTATAACTTCTGTTAATGTTCATGAGGTTATAAAATTCAGAGTGTCAAACACTGAGCTGGCAACTAATGTTTTATCAGTGACATGTAAGCTGTTCCCTGGGACCAGAAGACCTAAGACCAGTTGTTCGCTGTGACTGAAGCTAAACATGTTGCCTTTTGGGGCAGCCCAAAACTCTCTGTTGAAGATGATATAAATATTCCAGTGCTAAAGTGTCTGAAAGCAGTTTTTTCTTTTTTTTTTCCCCCTCTGATTTTGCTTACCCTAAAGTGTGTCTTCAAAACAGATATTTTTGAATACAGATTAATGTTTGTGAGCTGCGAAAGTAAGGAATATGCTTAAGACATTGCATATCAATCAAAGTTGATTACACTTATTTGCTATAAAAAGACACCCCTTCTTTTGGCTGTTTCAGTTTGAGTTCCAAGTTGTTAGAGCAACTTAGAGAAGACTTTTTTTAACTTAATATTGTTTCCTTTTAATTGATTATACAGATGGAATTGTACAGCGCTCGACTGATTTCTCCTACATAATGCTCTTAGCGCTCTTCACAATACTGGCAGGGGCAGCTGCTGTGATTGCGGGTAAGAGGATGAAAGACTACAGAGGTGGTGTTTGTCCATAACTGTTTACAGTGTCTTAGCTGTAAGATGTACGGGAATGATTTCCATGTGATTTTTTTTTTAATTTCTGTTGTGGCCATTTTGTTAGGCTTTTTTGTGATTTGCTTTATTTTTTTACAATGTCTTGCAGTCTATCACATATTTTTCTCACCGGAAGAGCAACCCAATCGTCCAGCATTTTCCTCAAGAACAGTTCATCAGAGCATTCCTAACAGTAAGCAGCTGTTACCGGATACTGTCAATTATCAACAAATTAACTAATAAGCCTGGCTATTGTGTTTGAGTTGAGGACATGGAGTTGCAACTGAGAGTGCCTACATACTGCGTCACATTACAACAAGCACTCTGGCAGTTCTAGAAATCTGCTGCCCATCCTCCTGCTCTGTCTGTCAATGTCCCCATTACGCATTACTCATTCTTACAAAACTCCTGGTTAGCTTCAGCCATCTGAGTGAAAAGCATAAGAGTTCAGTGGAGTGGAGGAGAGAACAGGAATAGGCTGCTCAGAGAGGCTGTAGCGCAGGGGTCCTCAAACCCTAGCCCGCGAGCTGGATATGGCCCGCCAGCGCGTCCAATCCGGCCCGCGGGTCCGCCGGTACTCCCCCCTCCCCCCGCCGCCGAGCGGCCGCAGTTCGCCGCTTCCTGCCTACTGCGGGGCCAGGCTCCTGCCCACCGACACGGTCCGAGGACAGGGAGCCGGCCCCATGTTTAAAAAGTTTGAGGACCCCTGCTATAGAGTCTTCTTCTCTGGAGGTACTCCAAACCCACACAGATGCAGCCTTGCATGATGTGTGCTAGGCAGTGCTGCTTTGCTAAGGGGGCTGGACTAGGTGATCTCCAGAGGTCCCTTCCAACTCTGACAACTCTGTGAGAGATCCACAATTTTGCTGCTGTTGAGAGAAAGTAAAGCTGAGATGAGCCGGTGATGTGAAGTCCTTGGTAATGCCTGGTTAGCTAGTGAGTCCTTGCCACATTAGATGGGCTGCAGCTTGTGCTGTGGCCCTGGTGCTGCGGTGAGGTATGTTAGTGGGGGCTGCATTAAGAGACACAGAAGGGTAAGGGACTTCAGTCTATAAGAAGAATTAGTTGTGTTGCTCAGGCAGTAGTTTGTTCCTTTGCTGCTTGCGATCTTGCAGTCATCTCATGTATTTTTTTTACATAATATTTATTCCCTGTTTTACCTCTCTGCAGTGCTGCAGAATCCAGCTCTTAGAAATTGGCAAAAAATGCCTGTTCACTTGGGAGGTCTGTAATTAGCAGTGGTTAGTAAAACAAAATTAACACTAATACAGGTGTACTTGTTACAGTGAGCTGCACGCCTGGCTGTAGAAACAAATGCCTGGCCCTTCAGATAATACAAGGCAAATTCAAACTGAAAGTTATTTGCTGAGGTGAAATGCTTTGATTAAAGACCTTAACAGGAAGACCTACAAAATTTTGATACCTGTGTATTTTCAACAGCTAATAAGCTAAAGAGGGGCTATTTTATACTTTGAATGAGTTGTTAGACTCACTCATTTGTGCAGATGATCTGCAGCAGTTAACGTGCTTCTCAGTCCTTGTGCCATCCCTGTGTATGACTCAGGGTTTTCTTCTCCTTTTCCCCTATATTTTAGGTTTCCAGGCATCACCTATGTTCTCCTCAACTCCTCAGTACTTGAGAAGGCAAACAGGCCCATCGCCCACACTGTGGAGCACTGATGATGCTTCATATTAGAGAGGGCAGGACTTGTCTTCATGCACTAGAGCCTTGAACAACAGCAACAGAAGGACTTCCACAGTTTCAGTTAATTCATGTTCTAAAGGTACCCAGGTTCTTAAATAAATGTTTTGAGGTTTTTATATTTAGAGAGTGCTTTTTTTTATGTCAGTGCTTCAGTTCTGCTGTTTTGTGTTGATGAAGAGGAATGTTTGTGCTGAGCTACCTTTTTTGCACTCTTCAAGCAACTAGAAGTTATGTCCAAGTGATAATGATAAGTTAGTTGTGTATTGCTTACTGTTTGTAGGAATTAACTTTCTTTTCAATGAAGCTATTTTTTAAACAAAAAAGGGAAATAAGAAAAAATACAGGTCAAATATGAGCCAAAAATCTGACCGACGGTCAGATGTTTCAAAGAACTAATTTTTTATTTTGAGTTCCAAAGACTCAGGAATCCACTGCACTGATAAGTGTTCTTACGTTTAGCCTTACAATGTGATTCATCGCCATAATATGCCGGCTGAACATTAGGAATGCTGGAACAACTGTGAATTACTTGGAGGTTTGGTATGGTGTTTTATTATTCTTTAAAATAAGAACAAGAAAGAACAATGAAATTGTCTGAATGTGGCTTCCCTTGGGTTCCACTGCAGTATTCCATTCTTGTTACTGCAAACACTTTCTTTGGGACCACGACTGTGAAACATGTGCCTTTTAAGAGGACCTTTCTTATGGCAGTAAATGTTTTTAGTTGAAGGCAACTGTCTTACTTGTGTTCTGATATAAACATAATACATTTATGTGGGTCATTTCACACCCAGAAGTACCTCGGTAGAAATTGAGCTCCCTTTTCTTGACACTAGTCACCTGGCACACTGGAACATAAGTGGTTTATTTCTTCACGGTGGCATGGTGTGGTCTTTCCAGTTGCTCATCTGTGGTGTGTTTGTGCACAAATTGACAGAGTCTTACCTGGGACCTTCATCTAAACAATATAGTAAGATGTTACCAGTATGACCGGTAATATTTCTACCATCATACCTACGCTTAAGCAATCACTTGCCAGTCTGTAAAATATAACATTTAACTGCCTTGAATATTAATGTAGTGGGTTTTTGTGTTGACTTCTTTCTTTTTCCAGCTATGATGTAAGAGATGCAAAGTGCCCAGTTCCAGGTACTTCAGGAAGTTCTCTGCTTTCTGATTCTTAGCCCTTAAAGCACTTCCTGAGAATAGAAAAGGAAAAACATGTGTTTCAGTTGGAATCCTTTATTTTGAGGATTATCATCACCATCACAATAACTTTTAATCCATAAGTGGTATTTTGCAGCTCTGAGATAAAGGGCTCTGCTTACATGTAACAAGTATCACAGTTTTGACCATGAATAATGCTCTTGACTGTCTGAACTCTCTGATGAACCATAATGAAAGTGTTCACCATTGTCCTCTTTCAAAACCCTGAACACTTGATGCAAAATCTATTGTGTGCAGATCTGTATGGGCAGGTAGGTGAGCAGCATGCAGTCACAGTTTATGGCATACAAGCTTGGTTTCATGCAGTATTACAAAAACCCAGTGTTCTTCTGTGTTCTTACATCAAGTCTTGTGTAACTTACTGGCCAATTTTGGAGAATTTGTGCCTTAAATGCTAGTGCTACTTAAGAATGACTGTTTGGGTGTAAATAATTTTTTGCTATCTGTATTATTTAATAAATTTTGTAAGATTCATTTAGTATGAACTTTGTGTTTTGGCTTTTCAGAATGTAGCACTAGACTGTTCATCTTCTGCAGCCCTTCAGTGTTTGTAGTCGTGATTTTACGACTCGAAATTTCCACTTTTGTTGACAGTGCAGTGTTTTAAAATACTTTGACAATTGTCATCCAGTATTTGTCGTCAGAGGTTTCTCTTCGTTTTCACTAGGCATCTTTAATTTCTGCTGAAGACAGTAGCTGGAGAAGCAGCTTAAACTTCCCACTGTGTTCATTTGGGTTTTTAAGGAAATATGTTGTCTACCTCCACAGAGAGAAATGAAAGGGCTGTGAATATTTCAGTGCTACTGTGATAAAACATTTCAGAAATGCTTGCAGGAAAGGTTTTGCTCTCCTCTTCCTTCTCTTCCCCATTCAGCCTACTAGTCTGGCACTAAATGTCCTGAAAAATCAAATGCTCCAAGAGGTGGGTGTGTGTTGGCAAATGCTCACTGCTTATTTCACCTTTTTAGACAAGTAGTTGCAGTCTCCTGGCATGCATCTTCATGAACTGCAATTTGCCACAAGCTAGAGCTAAAAAATAAAAATCTGTGAAATACATATTTCAGGAAGCCACCTGCTTGATTCTTCTGTGACTAGTGTGTGGGGATATACATTTTTCTGAGCATGTTACTGCCAAGGTAACGATGATTGTCTTGTCTGGGTTTTTTTTAATTGACTAAGATGAGGACTGAATTTTTTGCATTCACTGAGTTTTTCCTCAGTTTCTGTGTGTTTTCAGGTAGGCTGCTGGAAGTATGTGGAAGTTAGATGTCTTCTGTGAAATCAATTGTTTTTTAAGTTTATCAGTTAACAGAGAACTACATCAGTCTGCATTCAGTCCCAAACCTTGGTCCCTTCACATTCAGTAGGATCTTTGGCTTTGCTTCTTCCACAGAAGCAGTGCTGTGTGCATGCCAGCCATGGTAAGTTCATCACATCATGTTGGGTTTTAGACAGATGTTTCTTTTCAAATAGGTGGCTGGAGCTTTGTAAACTGAAAAAATTAAACCTGGTCTGTAAGTAGTGAAATCACTGAGTAAATAACTTGGACTTTCGCTTTCCCATCTCTGAATGCCCAGCCAGAAGAGCCAGCGTTGGAGCCGTACCATGCAATCTCTCGGGGCACAGGTTTCTGTTTTACAACTGCAGCTACTAATGCTGGAAACCCAATTACAACAACTTTTCCCCTCGGGAAAGGGAAAGGAGCTGCTGCCGCACAGGGGACAGGAGCTTTGCCCCCAGACAGATCTGCTTTGCCTCACTTTATCACTGCTGCGATTTGCAACAGAGCTTAGACTTGGCATTTCTGTGCTTGTGTAATACAGCAGCTGATGCATTGCTCACCCTGGGCACAGCTTAGCGGCTCTGGGCACAGCCTGCTGGTGGCCCCCAGCCCAGCCAGCCCCCACTTCTCAGCCCTGCAACCCCCCCACCCCAGAGCCGTCGGTGCCTAGCAAAGCCCTGTAACGGCCCCTCAGCTGCGGCTGGTCTGGGCTGCAGGGCCCGGGCAGCACGTTCCTTCCATTTCACGGCTCCCACTGCCTCTGAGGGAGCAGCCTCAACACAGAACTTTCCAGCATGCTTTTTACCTTTATTTCCCTTTTTAAGTAAGTTTCAGTGGCAGAGGAAATAAGGAAACGGCTTAGGGTCCTGCGTTAGGCTCTTTAATCCTTGCTGGCTTGGAGTGTTGCTAACCTGTTGCTAACCTAAAAGGTGCTCAGCGACAAGCAGCCTCAAGAATTCTGAGAGAAGAGGAAATTTTAGCTTTAAAATAATTTATAATGAAATCCCAGTGAAGCTGTGGTATCTTCACAGAGGGGATCCATCCTGCAGGCGCAGAGCTGCCACCAGGCAGTCGTGTCATCAGGGCTGTGGCTGGCTGGGGCTTAGGTACCTGGGAGGAGGGAAGCAGGAGGGAAACATTTTTACTATTATAATTACCATTACTGTAATTGATATCATCATTATTATCATTATTGTTATCATTAGGTACTTGAAGGAGGGAAACATCACAGAATCACAGAACGTTAGGAATTGGAAGGGACCTCGAAAGATCATCCAGTTCAACCCCCCCACCACAGCAGGATCATCTAGATCTCATCACCAACATAATGAGTAGTAATATTTTTATTGTACTGAATGGATGATGCTTTTACCATGCTAAAACATAACAGAAAAAATGAGAATCCTCACCAGAATTACAGAGTGCTGTTGCCATTTCTGAAAAGCCTCTCTAGCCTTGGGTCTCTTGTACCTCTCTGAAGCAGAAGCGCTGAAGGAAGAACAAAACTGATCACAGTATTTTTGGTGAAGTGACTTGGTCTGCTCTTCTGGTCGGTGTCACCGGACCACTTACTAATGGGAGGCTTCTTGCTCATGGCAGCAGACATCAAGTCCTGCACGGTTCTGCTCTGTAGCTTCCGCGAACTGATGCGGCTGGGGTGGAGATGGTGTCTTCCACAAGAGCTAAAAGGTTTGTTAAAACAGCCTCCAGACCCTGTAGGGTGTGGGTTGGTACATCCGCGCACAGTGGTTGAGCCTTTAGAGTGCACAAGGCAGACAGGGTACCTTTGCTGGGTAACAATAAAGAGCCTGGTTCCTGTTTGAGGATGTCTTGTGGCTTCCAGAAAATTCCTCCCTGTCAACAGTAGTTCCACAGCCATGTTACAAAAAGTTAGATAATTAGACTAGTCAGGCTGGATTAATATTAGATTTCGGGCCAATCTACTCTGCCATCCCCAACACAGTGTAATCATTATTTCCCCATCTACCCCTTAAAAGGCAAGGTGGGTAATGAATAAAACATTGAGCCAGCCTTTTCAAAGGAGTCCTTCCAGATTAGGATCCAGGATTACTGTGTGGTGCTTAAGAAGGTTTTTCCTGCAGCATTTGCTGACTTTTGTTCTTGGTGTAAAGAAGAAGCAAGTCTTACAGGTGCTAATCTAAACTCTTTCCTAATCACCCCATTTACTTTTAGATAATGGCATGATTCTCTTCCCAATTTGATTGCTGCTCAGTGCCTTTCTGACATGTCAATCATTCATAAATATCCCCTGAACATTTCTTAGTACAAGACTCCTTAAGAAGTATGAAGCCTCCTGCTTGTGATTACGCCAGTTAGGGATGGAGCTGCAGGAAGGCAAGTCAAGTTGTGTTGCTCTGTCTCAGGCAGGAGTTCTCCTAAGATAGAGCAGCCAGATAGTATAAAATTGCTTGTAGGGCTGCAGGTATTTACAACCCCTTGTTAGCTGTATTGTTAAGTGTGCAGGTTGTACAAATAAATGTTGATATGTCCTATGGAGAATTATATCTTTGGGTGCACAAGCTGTTGCTCTATACCTGCTTGTAAACCCTTGTCCCTGAGTCCAGGCTGGTGGCTTTGGTCCATGTGACACTAGTGCAGGGTGCAGTTGGCACTGTCCCAGGGCACTGGGCAGTTCCTGGCCACAGAAGCAGAAAGGAGTGTATGACAGAGTATGTGTACCTCTGCTTTTCCTAAACTACTTGGCTTTTCCCTGCAGGATGTCTCTAGAAATGGTCTGCAGCAGTGTCCCTTCAGTGATGCCTGTTCAGGAGAGACTTGGAAGCTTTGCTTTTCAATAGCACCTTTCTGTGATGTGCTTCTGGCACCTGTGTTATGCCGTGTCTCATTTCCCCATAACTGCAGTAGAACACCCTGATGTAGGAATTCACTTGGAGAAGCCCTGGAGATGGTATTTGATGTGTCAAGGTATTTGATGTCTCATGGATGGATTTCTCTTGGGAATGCTTGTCCTGGTAAGGCAACTAGAACCTTTATTCATATATTTAGCTTTATGTACCTAGGTTAGCCTCTGTGATATAATCAAAGCCATTCCTTTTCAACTAGTTCTTCATTGCTTAAGTTGCAAGTTTAAGGTTATAGCTGGCCTTAAAACCGAGCCTGACCTTCACAACAGCTGCGCTCTTACCTACTTCTTGTAATAAGTGCATCAATGCTTAAGCTAGGAGAAAAAGACATTTGGTAACCAACGGTTCTCTGAGTTAATTCAGGTGGCATTAAGTCTTCCATGTGTTGCTTGGTTCATTGGCTAAATTCAAAACCGTGTGCTTTATTTTTAGTTTGAAATAATTGGGGATTCACTTTTCAGCTGTTGACTTCAGCAAGACAAATTTCTTGTGTAAGTTAGGCACAAGATTTGATTACAGAGTTTATCAGGTTTTTGTTTTGACACTTGGAAAATTAAAACAAGAATGGGAAGCTAATTTTTCCCCTTGGTTCGTATTTGTTGGTGTTGTATTTAGTCTGTGACTTTACCAGCAGTCATCTTGTTTCTATGTTTTCCCCTGTACCGCTTGTTCTTTTTGTCTCCAGAGCTGTGTTTGTCATGGGTGCTGTGTTTAGTGCGGCAGGTGGCCCTGCTCCAGAGCTTTCTGTGCTCATAAACTATTTCCTGCAGTTTATAATGTCTTCGCTATTCAGCACAGCATCTCCTCTCTCTGTTCAGTGTGCAAACTGCCTCCATTGCAATGCTTTGGGTTCTGTTTTGTCGCAATTACTAAACAGACTGCAAGATGTAGTTGCTGTTTTCCATTTAGCAGACATCATGTACGTGTTTATAGTTCACCAACCATTCATTTTTTCTGAATTATCTTCTTAGTCACCACATTATGGTGTGAAGTTGGGCTTTCAGGACTTCTGGAATCACAAGGCATGTCTACAGTAAGAAAACAATGAAACAATACAGTGTGTACATTTGTACACAAGTTATTTAGATATTTTTCTGTGTGGAATGTTCTGCTTTAGTCATAGCAGGAAAAAAAGAGGGCCATAGGAGTAGGCTGGTGTGTGGAAACAGTGGAATGGACTGACCAGGGCAGTGGCAGAGTCGCCGTCCCTGGAGGTGTTTTAAGGACAGACTGGATGTGGCACTTAGTGCCATGGTCTAGCCTCTGTGGTGATGTTAGGTTGTAGGCTGGACTTGATGATCTTAGAGGTCTTTTCCAGCCACTATAATTCTGTAATTATGTAAAAGAAGGTGGCTAGAGGGACTCTAAGCATTTGGGAAACATAAAGCTTCACTGTGTTCTCTGACCCAGGAAACGTTACATTCCCAGCTGTGTGAGCTAAAGCCCACTCAGGGACATCCTTTAACATTTGTATGTGAAAGCAGTGTGAAATCTCACTGGAGAGGCAGGCCAGAAGTAGTGCAGAAGGAAATTGGTGTTTCCCTGCAACAGCTGGATCTCTAGTAGATGATTTGAGGTCGGAATATGTTGGTAGTGCACAGTGATTACCTTTAAAACAACAACATTTGCTAGATGAAACCTGGTAACTGGAACACAATTTACTGATAAACAGCCTATGAATTTCTGAATTTAACTTCTGATTGTTCTCGACCAAATGTGTTTGTCTTCAAAAGAGACAAGAGGTGGGAGATGCTTTTTTCTGACATGGTGTATGCTTTACTTAACAGATTCTCAGTATGCCTTTTTCTAAGCAGTAAAAAACTGCTGTTAGTAACAAAATAGTGAAAATTATCATATTTTTAGCCAAAAGGAAGCAAGAAGCTCATTTTCTAAAGTACTATCTCGTAGTTTGACAGTGTGAGTCACTTGTGTTATTATGAATGAGTCACAAATAGACAAGGCACTAGTTTTTAAAACGTATTGAGGTAACAAAGAAACTGCCTCCCACAAAGTGCTGCTGTTAAGGCAGCAATCCACTGGACAGGCAAAGCTAATCTACCAAATTTACTCATGTGAAGTGCTGTTTTCATGAACTTTTTAAAAAAAAATTAAATGCTGTTTTCAACAGGGTTTTGGTAAAAGCCTATTTTCAAAAACCACCTTTAGTGATGCTGGATCAAACATATAGTTAGTAAAACACCAAGAAGACTCAAGCTTCACTGTTACAGTCTTGCTACAACCAACAAGGTCCACATTTGAACTCCTGTGCCCTGTAAAGTTTAATTCAAGTCACCATGAGTGCAAACACAGCTCTTAAAGATCATTCACTCTCACTGTTTAGCAGTTATTCTAAAACAAATAATCATAGAATCATTCAGGTTGGAAAAAACCCTTGAGATCATCACAGAATCATAAGGGGTTGGAAGGGACCTCAAAAGATCATCTAGTCCAGTCCCCTGACACAGCAGGATCACCTAGACCAAGTTGCACAAGGACACATCCAGGTGGGTCTTAAGTGTCTCCAGTGAAGGAGACTCCACAACTCCCCTGGGCAGCCTGTTCCAGTGCTCCATCACCCTCACTGTGAAGAAGTTCCTTCTGATATTTATGTGCAACCTCCTATGTTCTAGCTTACACCCATTGCCCCTTGTCGTGTCACTAGATGACATTGAGAAGAGCCTGGCTCCATCCTCCTGACACTCACCCTTCACATATTTATAGACATTAATGAGGTCACCTCTCAGCCTCCTCTCCTCCAAGCTCAAGAGACCCAGCTGGGGTGTCGGCGATACTATTCAGCTTTATGTCATCAGCAAACTTGCTGATAGTGCACTCTAATCCCTCATCCAAGTCATTAATGAATAGATGGAATGGGACGGGTACCAGCACCGATCTAGGTACAGGCCTCCAACTAGACTCTGTCCCACTGACCACTACTCTGGTTTCTGTCCTGCAGCGAGTTCATGATCCACCTCACTACATAATCTTCTAGACCACAGTGCCTGAGTTTGGCTGTGAGGATGCTGTGGGAGATTGTGTCAAATGCTTTGCTGATGTGAAACCAATAACCCTACTCTACCAAGTTCAGCACTAGACCATATCTCTAAGCACCATATCTAAATTACCTTTAAACACCTCCTGGGATGGTTACTGAACCCCCTCTCTGAGCAGCCTGTTCCATGTTTTCTCATGAGCAGGCTAAACCTCCCTCAGTGCTGCTTGAGGCCCTTCTCTGTTGTTCTATCACTAGTTACATCGTTTGTTCCTTACTCTGAAGTGGGGATCGCCTCACTCTGGGGGGAACATCAGAGTAATAGTAGTGATATTTCTAGCCTAGTTCTCTAAACAAAGGTAGTGTTTTCAGCCATACATCCTGTTTGCTTCCACTTGCTGTCTTCATTTTGAGTCCAATCCCAACTGTTTCAGATAATAGAATGAGCATCTGAAGGACATGAGTTGGCATGAGTTTTGCAAAACTTAATTCCTGTATAAAGAAAACCTTATCATTCTATTTTTAGTCTTTTGTAAGCTCATCATCTGATAGCTTTTAGGTAACGCACAAAGGCACAGCCTTTTACAGATTCCTGGCTAGGATGAAGATCTTTCATGCAAGTTTGCAACTCTGTGAGTTGAAGCTGTAGGAAAGCTGGCAAGTGCAAACAGAGTTTCTCCTCATCCCAATTAAATAAGAAAGGATTTGATTATAATGGAGTTTGTGAACAGAAACAGACATGGGAATAAAATAGCAGTATCTAGTGCGATCACTATTGTGCAACTCCTAAATGGAATCTGGAGATTTAATGAGACAAAGCTCTGTGAATCTTGTAAGTTAAACCACTAAAGGATAAAGCCAGTAATTTACATCTTACAATTGCTCTGCATCACTACATGGATTTCATTGTTACTTGGAGAGTTTGCTCATTATTAACAGTAATGTGCAGCCACAACACATCAAGTAGAAAGAGTGAGTCTGAACAGAAGGAGAGCAAAAAGGAATTAAGTCAATTGAAAACAAGTTTGAGCTGGAGGACAAAAAGAGCGATTCTTTGTGAAAACAATTGCTGGCTGCTTCTGATATTCTCAGTGTCCTTCCAAATTCACACCAGGTTCATCTAACTTCCCTTTAATTGCAAATGTTGGTTTTGTATTCTCTTCCGAAGAATGTTTTGAAGTAATTAAATTAGATTTTGTTTTGTTTCTTTACTCAGTTGCTCTTTGTATTGTGTGTAGATAGTCAAATTATTTGTCAGAGATGTCAGGGAAATGGTAGAGTTTTACAAGTGCCCTTCTGTTGTTATACACTCTGAGCAACAGCAGATTGACCTTAATGTGTAAAATTCTTACCTACCAGCTTCGTATGAACTATAACAAGGGTAAGAGTAGAGTCTTGCATCAGGGCAAGAACAAGCCCAGGTGCCAGTATAGGTTGGGGACTGACCTGTTGGAGAGCAGTGTAGGAGAAAGGGAGGAACGCGGGGGTCCTGGTGGACAGCAGGATGACCATGAGCCAGCAATGCGCTCTTGTGGCCAAAAGGGCCAACAGCATCCTGGGTTGTATCAGAGGGGGGTTGGTTAGCAGATCAACAGAGGTTCTTCTCCCCCTGTACTCTGCCCTAGTGAGACTACATCTGGAGTATTATGCCCAGCTCTCGGCCCCTCAGTTCAAGAGGGATGTGGAGCTGCTGGAGGATATCCAGCGAAGAACAATGAGGGTGATGAAGGAAGTGGAACACCTCGCTGATGAGGAAAGGTTGAGGGAGCTGGGTCTCTTGAGCTTGGAGGAGAGGAGGCTGAGAGGTGACCTCATTAATGTCTATAAATATGTGAAGGGTGAGTGTCAGGAGGATGGAGCCAGGCTCTTCTCAATGTCATCTAGTGACACGACAAGGGGCAATGGGTGTAAGCTAGAACATAGGAGGTTGCACATAAATATCAGAAGGAACTTCTTCACAGTGAGGGTGATGGAGGAACAGGCTGCTTGGGGGGTTGTGGAGTCTCCTTCTCTGGACACATTTCAAACTCACCTGGATGTGTCCTTGTGCAACTTGGTCTAGGTGATCCTACTGTGTCAGGGGGATTGGACTAGATGATCTTTAGAGGTCCCTTCCAATCCTTAATGATTCTGTGATTCAGGAGGGCCAAAGAACAGCTAGAGCTCAACAGCTGTTGAGGATAATTTAAGTAGTTTCTAGAAATACATTAATAACAAAAGGAGGATCAGGGAAAATCTCCATCCTATTTTGGATTCAGAGGGAAACCTAGTAACTGATGATGTGTAAAAGTCTGAGGTGCTGAATGCCTACTCTGCCTCACTCTTTAGCAGTGGAACTAGGTGTTCCCTGGACAACAGGCCTCATGAGCTGGGAGACAGAGAGGGAGAGCAGAATGAGGCCATCACAGTTGGAAAGGAAGTGGCTAGTGTCCCTTCCAATCCCTAATGATTGTATGAAATTTTTTTCCTATCCTTTGCATTCTGGAGGACAGCAAAGACTTTTGAAACCACTGTCAGCTCCTAAAGCCAAAGGGAGATGGGTATGAATCTGACCATAGTGAGGCAAATTAACTTTTTTTTAAGCTGTGACTGACCAGGTGAGTCCCTAACAAATACTTCCTGTTGGTACAGTGGATGGGTCTGTATAAAAGCCCCCTTACTGCAGAGCAACTACAGCTTGTGTACAGAACTAGAACTCAAAATGTCATGTACATTAGTTGCTCCACATAATCTTTTTTTTGCAACTCTCTGTCTTCCAGTGTGACTCACTAGCCCCTTTGTATTTGAAGCTCATGGCCAGGTTGTTGTGGTAATCTCGTGGTAATCTGGAGTGTCGTTAATTTGCTAGGTTAATGTCCTATTTATGGTGGTTTAAGATTGGCCAATAGAAATAAATAGCCTTCAGTTCTAGCAGAGTTAAGTATCTCGGAGGGAGAAAAAGGAAATGTGTTGTCCTGAGCAAATGACCCAGCTGCTTAATTCTCACTGCCAGCTGAGAGGAAAATGAATCATATTACCATACAAAGAAGTATTTTCAGAAAATACCCAAACATTTACAGCTAAGTATCCTTCTTGGAATGCCAGGAGTTGATTCCAAATAAACAGCTGAATTGAACAGTTATTTGGATAGCACTGGAGAAGTGCTGGTATTACTGGAGATGTTTAAGGTCAGCTACAGTGTTTTGTCAGGCTGGGTTGGGTTTTTCTGGTGTCTGACTGCTTAGCTGTGGGCACACTGCCTCCACATGCTGGGACACTTCCTCACTGTGTAACGCAGGTTAACACTGTCACTAGTGTTTCTGTATTCCTCCTCTACTGCATGAACGGGGATATGTATTATTTTGTTTTGTCTCTCTGATAGGATATTTCAGCTCCTTCTTCAGCAGGAAGAGATTCATGCATTGATATACTGAAGAAGTAAATTATACTTGCTACTGTTCCAAAATAACTACATATTAATATACCAGGGCTGTGTTGGGAGAGCAGAATGTAGTTTAGGCATGGAAGTGGCAACGTTTAGCTTTGCCAACCACGGACAGAATTGGTGTTTGGAGTTTTGTTTCTAAATGTTGGCACTTGAAAACCATTAAGATTTTTTCTGTTTTCAAAAAGAAATTTTGCAAAGGCTGAACTTGCATTTGTCGATTTGTGTCTTTATTAGCTGGTCTGCTTCTGGACAATTTAATGTGGAGAAAATCCTCTCAGTAGCAAATCAAATAGATGCCTTCATCTATTTGATGAAGGGTTCAATCAAATGTCTGTTCATGGGAGGGCAGGTGAAGGGACTAACTCAGCCTATGTGATAATGCAGCTCACAAATCTCAGTAAGCACAAAACTCTATAAAAATCAAGTTGTCACTTCTTTTCATTTTGGTTGCAAGAGTGACGATAAATAAATGTGTACTTGAATCTCACAAGTCAGAGTCCCTAGAAGAGCCAGTGATCAGTTCTACTTTGCATCCTGGGCAGAGAAATGAAAGTTTACAGAGGACAGAAAGTTTACAGATTAGTTTTTTATTAGATGAGTTTTTTATTAGACAAGTATGTTAAATGTATTTTGGTGCAGCGTGAGCACTTCTCTGTTTCAAAACGTGCCTCGTTCAACCTGAGTAAGCAATTGCACTGGGTAGATTGAATGTCATCAACTTACAGACAGTGTACCAAGACTTTTGTCAGTATCAGTGGTCAGTGTATTTGGCAATGGAAATTATTTCAGCTGGTTGTAGCCAGATTAGTGTGTAGCAAGGTGTTGGTGTCCCTCTGACCAGATTCTCTGACTTCTGACCAAAAGCAGTTGCTTTTCTGCCTGTGGAGTTCTGAATACTTTTTGCAGGACTAACAATTAGCAACAGTTTAGATCATGAGAATAGGGAAACCAGCCTGTGCAACTTGCTTGGCCTTCTTGTTTCTTTGTGGCTGTTTGGTAATATGTCAATAGAACCATAATTGAAATATTTGTCAATAGAAGAAGAAACGAAACCAACATCCCAACCATTCCTCAGCCGGATTTCTTCCAGAATGTGTCTATATTGATTAATGAGAAAGAGCAGAGAATGATGTAATATTGAGAAAGGGTAATTCAGCCTTTCTGTTTTGCTTAAGCCCAACGTACCAAGACGTGTAAGTTAGGGTTCTGTTCCTTCTGACATTTTTCACAGAATCACAGAATCACTCTGGCTGGAAAAGACCCCTGGGATCAGATCATTGAGTCCAACCATCTACCCTACCTTACAGGTTCACCACTAAACAGATCCCTCAACACCTCATCCAAATGATCTTTAAACATATCCAGGGGTGGCAAATCAACCACCTCCTTGGGAAGCCCATTCCAGTGCTTGACCACCCTTTCTGTGAAAAAAAATTCTTCCTAATATCCAGTCTAAACCTTCCCTGTTGTAACTTAAGCCCATTCCCTTTTGTTCTATCACTAATTGTTTGTGANATTCATGCCATTAACATTGGCCCATTGCTCCAATTTGTCCAAGTCTGTCTGAAGGGCCGTCCATCCAGCCCCATAGACTTATTTATGTCTAAGTGGTGTAACAGGTCACTGGCCACTTCCTTTCCAACTGTGATGGCCTCATTCTGCTCTCCCTCTCTGTCTCCCAGCTCATGAGGCCTGTTGTCCAGGGAACACCTAGTTCCACTGCTAAAGAGTGAGGCAGAGTAGGCATTCAGCACCTCAGACTTTTACACATCATCAGTTACTAGGTTTCCCTCTGAATCCAAAATAGGATGGAGATTTTCCCTGATCCTCCTTTTGTTATTAATGTATTTCTAGAAACTACTTAAATTATCCTCAACAGCTGTTGAGCTCTAGCTGTTCTTTGGCCCTCCTGAATCACAGAATCATTAAGGATTGGAAGGGACCTCTAAAGATCATCTAGTCCAATCCCCCTGACACAGTAGGATCACCTAGACCAAGTTGCACAAGGACACATCCAGGTGAGTTTGAAATGTGTCCAGAGAAGGAGACTCCACAACCCCCCAAGCAGCCTGTTCCTCCATCACCCTCACTGTGAAGAAGTTCCTTCTCATATTTATGTGCAACCTCCTATGTTCTAGCTTACACCCATTGCCCCTTGTCGTGTCACTAGATGACATTGAGAAGAGCCTGGCTCCATCCTCCTGACACTCACCCTTCACATATTTATAGACATTAATGAGGTCACCTCTCAGCCTCCTCTCCTCCAAGCTCAAGAGACCCAGCTCCCTCAACCTTTCCTCATCAGCGAGGTGTTCCACTTCCTTCATCACCCTCATTGTTCTTCGCTGGATATCCTCCAGCAGCTCCACATCCCTCTTGAACTGAGGGGCCGAGAGCTGGGCATAATACTCCAGATGTAGTCTCACTAGGGCAGAGTACAGGGGGAGAAGAACCTCTGTTGATCTGCTAACCAACCCCCCTCTGATGCAACCCAGGATGCTGTTGGCCCTTTTGGCCACAAGAGCGCATTGCTGGCTCATGGTCATCCTGCTGTCCACCAGGACCCCCGCGTTCCTCCCTTTCTCCTACACTGCTCTCCAACAGGTCAGTCCCCAACCTATACTGGCACCTGGGCTTGTTCTTGCCCTGATGCAAGACTCTACTCTTACCCTTGTTATAGTTCATTAAATTTCTCTCTGCCCAGCTCTCCAGCCTGTCCAGGTCCTGCTGAATGGCTGCACAGTCTGCTGGGGTGTTGGCCACTCCTCTTAGCTTTGTGTCATCAGCAAACTTGCTGATAGTGCACTCTAATCCTTCATCCAAGTCATTAATGAATAGACTGAATAGGACTTGTTCCAGTACCGACCCTTGTTTTTTTATCCTGGTTGGGTGGTCTATAACACACTCCCACCACAGTATCTCTTTTGGTGGCTTTACACCTAATTCTTACTCGCAGTGACTCAAGTCTGTCCTCACTTGCATTCTTTTGTATGGTTTCATATGTGTCTCTAACATAGAGGGCTACTTCATCACCTCTTCTTCCTTGCCTATCCCTTCTGGAAAGTTGATAGTCATCAATTGCAACACTTTAGTTGTTGGAGTCATCCCACCAGGTTTCTGTGAGGGCTACCATATCATAGTTTTCCTGCTGCACAACGACCTCCGGCTCCTCCTGTTTATTGCCCATGCTGCGTGCATTGGTGTATAGACATTTCAGGGAGGGGGCAGAGTACACAATTTTGAATACTGATGGGTGATAGGCCTTCATGTTATTTGTCGTGCCGCACTGCCTCACTGGTGCTGGGCTACTATACTGAGGGTTTTCACTAGCTAAGCCAGTTGTCTCCCTTCCCCCTTCATATCTAGTTTAAAGCTCTGTCAATGAGCCCTGCTGACTCCTGCACCAAAATTCTTTTCCCACTCTGGGACAGATGTTTCATTTATCTAGAAAAAAATGAAGCCAACACAAGAAACCCATAGTGCAAGTAACGCCAAAAGTCTAGCAGTCTGAAGTTGCTTCCTTAGAACACAGCACTACCAATAACCTTAAATCCTCATATGCCATTAGCACTACAGCAGATGTATTAAGCTTATGTAAGACCATATATATCATAGACTTAACTAGAATCTAAAAATCAGACCGTGCTCTTTTCAGCTGGTGGGTTCTTTTTCCCAGCTTTAATGACTAACCCTGTTTTTAATGTGCTTATTTTATAATCCATGCACTTTTTAAAGGGACTGTGGTTACTTGGTGCTCAAAAATTGTGTTAAAGTTATTCAAATGTAGTTAACAGTCCTGTTGATGATGTGGAAGTGGAGTCTAGTACCGCTCATTTCACTGGATCTGTGTAGTCTCCAAAGATTGTGGTGCTGTTAATAGTCCTTACATTACCAATAGCCTTTATATTAAAATGAACAGATAAACCAGTTCAGTGTGAAAATGATTGACTTTTTTTGCAAGTAGTCACTGTATCTTGTCTGCTTGGAATTGTGTGTCGGGGGTTTTTTTCTGCATAAATGTTTTGGTAATTTTTAGAAAGTTATATTTATTTTTTTTTTCAAGCATACACTTGCCAGTACATTCTCGTGAAAAGCACACAGTGCTTTCAGCCCTCCTTAACAGGATGTATTTTGCACCAAGGAGTAAGATCTAATAAGCAGAGAGGCATTTAATTTGTGATGCCTGCTGAGGCAATTAAGCACTATTAAAGCCTGATAAGAGCAAAGAGCCATTTTGAGGTGGGGAGAGGACATGGAAGGCTTGACGCTAGACCACCTGAGATGGTGTGCTGTTTAATGATTCTGTGTTGGAGGTGCATGATGAAAACAGAGGAAGGAACTTTCATAGTTGGATCATTATGTTTAAAACAGTTAATGAAACGAGTGAAGACCGTGTCTGAAAAGCAGTGCAGGACTGCTTCAGAACAGCAATCCTGCTTCTCAGGAACTGACCACAGCTTCTCCCTGTTCTTCTTGAAGGTCTTGTTTCCCATGACATTGCATGTCAGTCAATCTGTTTGGAAACCAAGCATTAGACAAGTCAGATTTTGCCTCTGGCCCTTACTTGGAATTAAAACTGTTTCTCAACCCTTCACCTTTCGTCTTGTTGTTCCATTTACTCTCTGTTCTTCCTTATGCCAAGTAATGGGCTGTGAGCTGTGCTGCTGGGCTTTTATTTTCTAATATCAAATGATTTATCTGTTATTAGTAATAGAGGTTTGATAATTGCCTGCAAATGAAGCCTTCAAGTCTGAAAGCTCTGTATTGGAAAACAATTGCGAGACAAAACTGTTTTTATGGTTTTTCCTCTTGTTTTTTTAAGGTCATAGATCCCTGAATCTTCCTTGCAACAAGTGTTAGTAATAAACAAAGTCAATGCCGAGCCTCGTGGCTCATGTAATTATAGCTTGTATGAGCCATAATTAGGTACCTAATAGAAGAGATGAGATTGTAGCATATAATTTAAAGGACAACATTTTCTTTCATTTCTTAGATTTGATTTGCACCATTGTTAAAATAACAGACCTAGTCACTAAGATGAATTGCATGGTGTGTCATCTAATCATATTTCATGCATGAGGCATGAGCAGACCTTACCATAACACTGCCATAGGCTTATTTTACTTACTTTTTCATAAAACTATCTCAGGCTGTGATAATTTTGAGGTGATTATTACTGTGCCATGAAGTCCTGGGTTCATGGAAAGACCACGTGCCAAGAAGGAATTTATTCTCTCCTAATAAGGTCAGATGAGATTAAACAAGCTACTTCCTGTTCTTAAAATTAGTTCACACCTTAATGTGAATCAGTTGAAATGCATGCATTCTCTTTGACATTGTAAAACGCATAATCTTTTACTTTGCTCTTACCTAAATTCTCATTTCAAACTACTCACCACTGACACCTGACAGCCGCGTACAACAAAATCTTGCATGTTGTCTTCCCTTCCAAGTAATGTTAGTAGTCAGACTCTATCTTCCTGGCACAGGCATAAAGCTGGTTAGTCCCTTATCAATCTGAGGTCTCTGCCCTCAGTCAGCTGGTTCTGCTGCCTGATATCATTGTTCCAGACCACATCACTTCTAGGTGATGGTCACCTCGAATCATGATGGAAGCACTGCGTTGTCATTCCTGATTAGTTTTGGGGTTGCGATCCAATGTAGCAAATCATGGTTTGATAATCTAGGTAGCGATGGCATAAATCACTCCCCCTGGTTCATAATATTCTTCCCTTTCAGCCTAACTCTTTTCAGTTGTTATTTAGGACCAGGTCTTAACTGATTTGTGTATCGGGGAATTACCCAGCAGGTACAACAGCTTCCCCAGAGCAGTATTTGGAGCAATCCTTCTGGACCTCAGAGAAAGTAGAAATGTGACTCTAAAGCAACAGCTTGCTGAGTAATAGTGTTGGCTGCTGTTCCTCGAGACACACTGAGGGCAGGGTGGAAATACATCAAGTGTTTTCCAAAGAGTATTTTTCAAGAGACATTAGAAATTGAAGAACCACCATTCCAGCACTGAGTCACAGAAGCAAGTTGTGTGTAGAGACACTGGACAGTGAGGATTTTCACCTAAACAGGGGCTTGCAGAGGCATGGGTGAGCAGTGTCTTTGTGTATTCAGAAAATACACTGGGACAAGGTTTGAAATGTATCATTGGGATGTCAGGTACTCAGGATCTGTGAACTTTAGATCCATAACTCTAGATAAAAATTGTACTATTTCAGGAAACATTTAAGATAAACTATTTTGCTTCAAAACTGTGCTGGTTTGTGTCTGTTACTGCTATGTCTGGCCTCCTGCCTGAAGTCAGCATCTTAGTGTATGCAAATAGGCATCTCTTTGTGCATTGCTCCTAATACTTCTGCCAGAAGTGCTTTTTACTCTGTCTTAACAGATGAGCTGGTCTAATGATACATGAGCACCTCATTTCCAACCCTGAGAGTTCAGGGCTTCCTGGCAAATAACATGTCATTTGGGTAATAATACTATCACAGACCAGGAATGATGGCTTCACATTCTGCAGACTTATTCAAATACCACTGCAACCTTCTTCAGCAGCTACACTTTGTCATTTAGGCACCAATAAATGAACTTCACATTTTGCCAAAGAGGGCTGCCTGTGTAATTTGGCTGTTGTCTTTCTGCTGATTCACCCACTGTGTCTAAACTGAGTTTTTTTGATCTAGTTTGACTGTGTACTGAGACATGCACATATTTTCATGGAATCTGTCAGATGCCATTTTGAAGTGATTAAAAGTGCTCTGCCATGAAGCAGGCAGAATTTACGGAGCGGTCTGCCTTCTGAGAATGGGATTGTGAGCATGTCAGAATTAATTCTGGCTCCTCCGTGTAGGCTTAGCTTTGAACAGCACCCTGCTGTTATGATTAGTGATTGCTATCGTGAATAAAATCTCTTTGATTTCAGCAATAAAATAAACGAGTTTATATATAGAACCCCCTGTTGAATAGGAACTTAAATATTTATTTCCCACTCTTCTTGCCAAATAGTCTTCAAGGTGAAGCCTTTCTTCTAATAAAACAATTCCAGCAGTAAAAGCCAGGTCTTCAGGCAGTCAAGGATTTAGAAATGAAAGGAGGCAGCAGCAAAGAGCAACCTGTTAACTTTACTCATTTAAATGAAACGTCATTTGAATTCTCTGAGCTTGAAATTATATAATTGTGCCTTACTATGATGAGCTTTGTGGTGATCCCAGCAGCGATCAGCATCAGCCACTGCTTCAGGCAGAAACCCTGCAGTAAGCAGCTTGACTTCATGTATTACGAATGAGCCACCTGCTGCTCTGCTGTCACTTAACTTTCAGCCTTGGCTTTTTTCAAACAGGGAGTCTCAAATGTGAAATTTTCGTATTGGTAGACCAGTCACCAAAACCAGTTGCTTTGTGGGATTTGATAAACCATTATATGAAATGTGAATGTCTAGCTGTACAGTTCATATTTTTACAAATTAAATTCAACAGGAGAAAGCAACGGTTTCTGCCTCTTGGATTTGCCATATGAGACTTTCAGGCTTCTGGAGGATTTGGAGTAGTTCCAGTTACAGAACAGCAAGCCAAAATGTAGAAATAGTTGCAATTAATCTTTGATGAGAGGGGAGAGAAATCCTCTCTTAGAGTTCTTAAAGGATTGTTGTGTAGGTACAAAATAGCAAAAACCTTTGCTTTCTCACTTCTCAGAATTAGCCTCAGGAGTGCAATAGAGAAGGTGTTGAGAAATGCATTCAAATGAAAAGCAGAGAAAAAGGAGACAGCTTTTACTTCATTAGTAGGTTTGCACAGCTGTGGGACTAGCAAAGGAAGTTACATTAACAGCCTCCATCTCCCATTTGCATGAGAGCTTAAGCGTGTGGAATAAAACTGAGAGGAGATAGTGAGAAGGGAGAGGAAGGTTTTGAACCCCAAACTTGGAAGTTGTTTTAGGTTATGGATCATCTTACTTCCACGTTAGTTCAATGTGTCCCTGTGTGAATCTGTGATTCTGTCCCTTTGTGAGCTGAGGGCATTAGTTTTGCTGCTGGAATCAGAGCACAAAGTTCCTTTGACGCCAGATGTTACGCTTTGCACTGTTGAGCACCGGGAGTTCTCTTAACTTACCATTACACATTTCTCTAATTCCATCTACATCAGTAGAAGTGCTAAGTCTGCTAATTAATTTTTCAGGATGTTTCATTCTAGAAAAATAAAATATTGAAAGTGAATATTTGTTCCCAGCACCTGTAGCTGCTCTGAAGCACAGCACAGGAGATACAGATTAACTCAAGGACTAGGGAGATCTGCTAATTGAAAATATTTTTAGTGCTAGTGAGCATTAGGAATTTTGTTGTTCTCTGAGAACAGGTTGTTTCTAAGTCACTGGATACTTCAGCTTCTGCATATGTACTGCAAACGTGCACTTGTGCCTCTTATGTGGAACTAAGTAATTGCCTATTCATATGAATGTTTGTTGTCTCAATCAGTCTGTGGCTCAGGTTCAGAACTCAACACACCTGAATGTCTGCACTCTCAGCTAAGCCCTCGACATGTGTTGCTTGGTCACTACTTTTTGGAAGTTTTATTAGCAGTGTTTGGGAGCAATGGGTGGTTTTGTATTTCAGAATTCAGACATAACAATTCAGAACTTGCAAAGCACGTCCGAAAATCTGGACTTTAAGTGTTGGAATTAGGGGAAGTGCTATATCTAGTGGAGCAGATACATTTATGGCTTCAACAGAAGGAGCATGTCCGTTCCCCAGAGTGTAGGTTCAGTAGTTTTCTGACTACACAACTGCTGCTGAATCACACTTTCAGTCTTTTTCATGTCTTGGTTTGTATGACTGTGCAAAGCTGTGTAAACATTTTGTGACTGAAATTTCTCTTTGTGGGTCTACATGTGCAAACTGGCAATGTGGTGCCTGGCCTCACGGTGCTGTGATTGCTGCTGGATTTCCTTGGGTCGCAGGCACCTGTGAAAGCACAGAAGCATTTATTCTGAGTTCATAAATAGCTTCTATTTTCCCATTTAATGGAAAATTATTCCAACATGAAACCATAAGAACTCAATTAACAAGTGCCCAGTATAAGCACAGAGTAATGTCGGAGGCATTAAATCCTGTTTCACTGCCTCTGTTAAGAGTGTGGCTGTTGACATCCCTTCACTGGGCTTGCCAAGCCTGTGAGACAGGGTATGCTCTAGAATCTGCAGTTCTGAAGTTTGCAGAAAGGTGCTCCTAAGAAGGAGAAAAGCTAGATCTAATTTATGATCCATCATAAAGCAGTTCTTTTTCCTGCCTTTATCACTGTTACACTTTATACATCATCATTTTGCTACTGGGTTGTACTTGTATTTGTCCTCCCTGTAATGTGAACTTTACTGTTTCCATATGCTGGAAACTACATTGTATGAGACATTGAAACCTATAAAACATTTCAGCTGACGACTATTTGTTGGTATTTTTCTGTGGAGAAGAAAGTAGGAGGAAGGAGGAAAAGAGTGTATGTTTCTGGAACCCACAACACTGTTTAGTCCTGTGCAAGATGCTGGCTCGACAGCGTGTGCTGACAGGCAGGGAGAATCTTGCAGAGCAAGTATGATTTCCTGCAGCTCAGCCAGGCACACTCAGTAGGACAAGACCCTAAGTCAAGTGATGGTGTTCTTGAAGCTGCCTCTTTGGATCTGCTGTATGCAGATATTTAATGATATTTATCAATGATATTTAAGTTTTCAGTTATTTAAGCATCAAAACTTAATATCTGGCATAAACTCCCACTATCTGTGTTTATAGTCTGCTTGCTTCTTCCCCATTTATTAAGATTTTTTCCAGTGGGAAAACAAAAACCAAACCAAAAAATGTTGTACCTGATCCATCAAAGAACTGAAATACATGTCTAAAATTATGGCCAGTTAATTAGCTCCACTTGAAGTTGTTCTATCCAAATTCATCAACTTTCTAGTGTACTGCTGTTACGTACTAGATCAGGGCTTTGAGAAGAGAGAGATCCATATGGAAATTCGTTAACTGCTAATATTTCAGCCTGTAATTCAGACGTCTTCTGCTATGTTCAAAGCCCAAACAATGAAGCTTCTTTTCAAATCATTAGCTGGTTGTATGTTCCTGAAAGAATTTGAGATGCTTAATCCGGCAGAAAATTGCTATCTGGTGGGCAACAGGGGAAAAAAGCAAGACAGAATTTAATATTATTTTAAAAAATGTAGGCAATTAGAACTAGACTCAAGAAAAGCACTATAACTAAGTAATCAGGAGAACAGAGCTACGCAAAACTTACTGTGTGGCTACTAGCAAAGTCATTACAGGAAACATAATGTTTCTCCTGTTAGATGTAAGCAGTACAGAAATTTCACTAAGCGATTGTCTTGGTATCCTTTTCTTGTTCCTGTAAGTAGCCAGTGAAGTGCTGTTGCATGGCGAGAAGGTGGTGGGTGAGTTCTTAAGGTTGGCAGTAGTTGCATGGTGGGTCTGTAGCACTTTCTTGGGTGTGAACAGTGTGTGCAGGAGTTCCCTGGGGGTGCCGTTTCTCTCACGGTCCTAGAAGATACCATGTAGAAGGTAAAGATTCTAGTGCAGGCTCCCGGTTTAATACAGTGCGTTCAGGTTGTGTGTGTGTCGAAGCACATGCATCAGGGGTACAGGGAAGCCTTCCAGATGGAGATTACTGCAGGCCACTGTATGGCCCAGAAAATCAAAGCAAGCACTCCTGTTACGTAACTGTTCTTTGACTGTGCTTTATTTCCTTGTCACTGTGATCTAGAAACGATGAGATATGTGGATTTTTGTGTTTGGTCTGTGGAATTTTTTTCCCCTTTAGATGAAAGGACAACACTAAAGCAGTAACAAAACTATAGAGAAATCTCAGAATGGTAACTCAGTAAAGATTTCAGCAGCATTGTCTGCAGGAAAAAAGTGCCTAAAGGGGAGAGGGAGAATCAAAATGAATCCAGAGTGGCCAGTAGGCTAGGTTTCATGCTATAAATAAATAAATAGAATGAAGATGTAATTGGAGTGTTTTCCCCAATTCGATTTACTGAAAAACAGACTTAAAGTTGTAAACTATTTACTGCTATTTAAAATTTGGTACTTGGGAGTACTGTATGTACATGCTTTGTGTCATCAGCAGACTTGCTGACAGTGCACCCTAATCCCTCATCCAAGTCGTTAATGAATAGATTGGATAGGACTGGTCCCAGTACCGACCTTTGGGGGACTCCACTAGATACAGGCCTCCAATGTCTGCTTGTGCAGCAGATGTGCATCAAATAAACACAAAAGATCACTCCTTGTCCTCCTCCACGTGGAAATATGTGAGCAAACCTGTGAGCTCTAAAGCATGTCTTTCCTATGATGAGCCTCCGAGCAATTCTGGGCTAGGTGGTGACTGTTATATTGTTGAATCTCTGTTAACATTGAAAAGAATTCCTGCAGAGGGGAGAGCTGCTGAGAAAGGCTCTGACAGGAGTTACTTGCTTCCCACAAGGAATGTCGTACCTGTGCACAGATAAAGTAACCTTAAATGAAGGCTAGAAGTCTGGCTCATTGTAAGTCACTGATCAGACTTCTGAGTTGGGATCTCACAAACAAGCCATTACAGCACGGTATAGAGATGCAAATATGAAGGCAATTAAACATAATTTTTAAAATATGAAACTGTGCATGAAATGTCTTGCAAAATAAGTCCTGAGGCCTTGAGGTAAAATAGCTAAATAACCCAATTTTCCCCCAATCTTAGGTGCAGAGATACCTGGTGGGTCTGTCCCATTCACCATATGGTGACAAGGCTGCTGGAGAAAGGGGACAACTGGGATTAGCGAGCGTCATTCACAGGCGTCACTGGAGTAGTGTGTGGAGATGACTTTTCTGCAGGTGGCACATCCTCTAGGCAATGTACACAAAGCTATTTCCTGCTTCCTTGCCTAGCAAGGTGGCAGACTACTAGTTTGTAAATAACATTACCTGCAGATTTGTTAAACTGCAGTTAAACTTTGTGCTTTCTTGCTCTGCTGGCAAACTTACAAGCCCTCTAGGGAAAACTTGCTTTAGCTTTTTGGTAAGCTAGTTGAAATGAGGACAGTTCCCTGCTCGCCGTTCAAGCACACGATGCCAGCCACTGCTGCCATAAGGAAGCTTGTCATTGCTGCAATATAGCTGCATCTGGAATATTTTGCCCAGTCCTGAGCCCCTCAGTTCAAGGACAGGGAACTGCTTGAAAGAGCCCAGTGCAGAGCCACAAAGGTGAGTGGAACACCTCCCTTATGAGGAAAGGCTATGGGAGGAGAGTCTCTTCAGCTTGAGGAAGAGGAGACACAGGGGTGACCTCATTCATGTTTATAAATATGTGAAAAGCAGGTGTCAGGAGGACAGTGCCAGGCTTTTCTCAGTGGTGTCCAATGATAGGGCAAGGGACAGTGGGTGCAAGCTAGAGCAGAGAAGGTTCCATGTAAAAAGGAGAAAGTTTGTGAGGGTGACAGAGCCCTGGAACAGACTTCCCAGAGAGGTTGTGGAGTCCCTTTCTCTGGAGACATTCAAAACCCACCCTGGATGTGTTCCTGTGTGACCTGTGGTCCATCCTGCTCTGACAGGGTGCTGGATTGGATGATCTTTCAAGGTCTTTTCCAACCCCTAAATTTCTGTGGTTCAGTGATCCTGTGATGGTCCAGGCCAATAAAATCTGGTGCCTGAATTAATTTGCTTTGTGCATTAGGCAGAAAGCCTCTTCCTAATGAGTGTTCTTACCAACTCTGTAAACATGCAAGGAGCAAATCATCCTAATTACATGGTATTTACAGAGCTAGTAGGATGGGTTGGCATTTACTGTTCTTTGAACTTTAGGATATTCTGATAATCGGTTTGTTGTCTTTTGTAGGCTCAGAGAAAGTTCATTCTCTGCAGATGCATCTAGAGTGTAAATACCTAACTCACATAGTGCCAGCACCCTTAGTGATTCTTGACATAATCTCAGATGCTTCAAAACCTGGTGAAGAGCACTATAAAAGAACCAGGGAGTATTTGGTTATGTGATATATTTTCATTATGCTTGAGGAAGGATTAAAGTGTTAAAGCCAAAGTACGTGTCAGCAGTCTCTGAATGCCACAGCACTGCTACATCAAGCTTCTACTGTCAACAGCCTTTTCTCTAACGCTAGGATTAATGTAATGTAACTTTCAGTACTTTTCTGTGTTGATTTGCATTTGTCTTATTTTTAATGAAAGAAGCTTTTAGAGAGGTGGGGGTTGGTTTCTTCTCCCAAGTCACTAGCGATAAGGTGAGAGGAAGTGTTTCACCAGGGAAGGTTTAGGTTGGACATCAGGGTCAGGGATTGGAACAGGCTGCCCAGGGAGGTGGTGTGGAGTTGCAGTCACTGAAGGTGTTCAAAAAACATGTGAATCTGGCACTAGGTAACATGGTTCAGAGAACATGGTGGGGTTGGGTTGACAATTGGACTTGGAGACTCTCCCAGCTTTAATGATTGTATGATTCTGTGAACCACAAATTTCTACAAGAGGTCCCAGAATCATAATTTTAGACAATCTAGGTTAGGCTGTATCTAAAAAGCAGGGGTTTAGGGACCATGAATGATCATTTAATAATCTTGCCATGTAAATGAAGATTGTGGAAACTCAGACTGTTCTGGATAGATGCTTTATTTAAACTTTACTCCTAAAACCTCCAGAGAAGGAATATGTGCAGTTTCCTTTGGCTCACCGTTTGCTGGAGCTCTGAATGATGCAGTTACTAACATCTTAACACCTTTAGTTTGAAGGGTGACTCCCAGATGTGGCTTCCCCCATAGGAAGCTCACTTGCCCACACTCAGGACGCAGCGAGTCAGAATTGCTGGGGCACACTGTGAGCACAAGTGGGCAGCAGCAACTCAGGATGTCCCATATTTCCTTTAATCTTAAAGTTTCTCTAGCTCTGCTTATGTCATGGTCAAATGGGGAAGAGTGATGGGGTTTTCTGCTTTTGAAGGAATTTTTGCTAGGATTCAACTTGCTTTTTGTCTTCTGCAATTTAAAGCTGACTTCTTGTAGTCTCCCTGGCTGTCATGTACTACAATGCTGGGAAGACTGAATTTCTTATTCTCTCTTCCAGCATAAATAAACCTATTTCCTTTTGTTAATATTCATGTTTTCTACCACATTTATCACTCCCTCTCTAATCTGCACTTACTTTCAAAGCACACAGCCAAACATTAGATATAGCCCTCCAGATGACATCCTACCTCCACAGAGCAAACGTGAAATAATTGCTTCCTATTTCTTGTGTGTGGATCTTCACTTAACACCATCTTCAGATGCTTCACTCTTCTAAGCTGCCAGAAACTCCAGATATGTTTTTCCCCACAGTAACCTGTGAACGCTTACTCATAATCTGGTATTTCCCCTCCGCGATATTTCACATTCCCCTGTGGAGGTTTTATTTTAAACATTGAAACATCTATAACAGATGACATAAAATGTCGCTATCTCAGTACCTCCCACCTTGAATCCTCCATTAGTTTCTGAACCCCTCACTCCAAGAAGGACTTTGAAGGGCTGGAATATGTCCAGAGATGGGCAGCAAGGCTTATGAAGGGTCTGGAGCATAAGTGCTCTGAGGAACAGCTGAGGGAACTGGAGTGTTTAGCCTGGAGAAAAGGAGGATCAGGAGAGACCTCGTTCTCTGCAACTACCAGAAAGGAGGTTTTAGTGAGGTGGGGGTTGTTGTAGTCTCACAAGTAACAGGACAAGTGAAAATGGCCTCAAGTTGCACCAGGGGAGATTTGCATTGGATATTAGGAAATACTTCTTACCTAAAAGGGTTGTCAAGCCCTGGCATGGCTGCCCAGGACAGTAGTGGAGTCTCTGTCTGTGGCGGGATTGAAAAGCTGTGGAAGTGTGACTCTAAGGGACGTGATTTAGTTGTCACCCGTCAGTGCTTGTCAATGGTTGGACTTTGTGTTCTTAATGGTCTCTTCCAACCAAACCAGATCTGTGACTGTATGATTAATACTTCAGCAAAGGGCTAGAAAGGAAAGCAGGGAGGTAGCTGTCTAGCAGTCAAGGGATTTCTCAGACAGGAAGAGCAGACTTACTTAGGCTTGTGAGGGAATGTCTCAGTGATGTGGAACTGCCAGTCCAGGAGCTCTGTGCTCATGTCATACTGCTCTGCACACTCTGCTCAGAGATTAAAAAAGCTAGGTTTAATTTCTGTATAGCACCCTCATTCGTTTCTTTAATTTTACCTGTTAAACAACATTACATTCATTAACCTGCAACTGGTACCTGCTTTGGTCAGAAAATAGAACCATGGGTTTGTTTCCATGAATTTCTTCTTCCTCTGCAGACTGCAGTTCAAAGTGTTAAAATGGTGATAAACCTTCCACACCTTCTCATTCTTGCAGAAAGGGTCCCCTGCCAAAAGAGTGAACAAAATCAGTGTATTTAGCCAGTCTTACTAACAGTTTATCCCTCTTTGTTGTTAGGCTGGACTTGATCTCAGAGGTCTTTTCCAACCCCAATAATTTTGCGATTCTGTTTTGCCATTTGAAAGAGCCACAGGTTGAAAGCAAAACTAGTGAGTAGAGCTGGAGAGACTTCTTCAGCATGACCTGGAAGCAAAGCTTCCTTTCTAGCACTGCACCTCTGAAGTTACAGCTGTGAGATGCAAGTCCTGAACCCAGGAGTACTTTCCTGCTTTGTATCTGGAAACAAAGTCAAAATACAATTAAATAAAACTCAACCAATTAAATAAAACCTCAGTGTGGGAAACGACTGATGAGTGGGGAAGATTTTTATTAAAGGTTAATACAATAGTTACAAAACGTTGATTGTTCTGAACTAACTACTTGGCACAGTTTTCCTTGGACAAGAAGAAGGGGCAGAAATTTTGTTAACAAGCTGCTCTCCTTCTGACGATAAGAGGAAAGAAACAACCAGGTGAAGAAGACAGAGAATGAGCCAGGGTAAATGGGCTGCTGTGAGAGGCTTAGAAGGTGTGTGTCAGGCAAGATGAGGAGAAGCAACGGCATAAGACTAGGCTGATGGTATTCAGAGCAAATGGAATGAGTAAGTGGAGGGAGGATAGTAAACAGGAAGGACATTTGAAGGACATTGAGGACCAAAAACTGGGGTGGAGAGAGAGACTCTGAGGCTTTTAAACTTTTGGAGATAGTATTTCTGTGTGCACTTTGGTTTTGTAGTGTTTTGTTTTTGTGTTGTAAGGTGAGTGAGAAAGAATAGGAGAGCCGTTTCTGTCTGTTCCTAACCCTGACAGGATTGTTGCTTTGCAGCGTGAACAACAACAAAAAGCAAACAAATCTGGTTGCGGCAGTTAAAAATGGCTTTAAGTGACGTAGTAATGAAAATCAGATCATAGAGCCCCTTGGAAATTTGGTTCAAGCTCTGCAAGAAATAAGCCATAACCTAGAACAACAACTAGAGTGAGAAAGGGAGAAATAAGGGGCAAGTACGGAGGAGTTATGAATATCAAGCGCCTGCGGGAAGCTGGCCTGTCACCGGCACATGTGTGAGATTTGTTTATTAGCTTGTGAACAGGGCTGCAGACAGCTAGAAAATGGGGAAGGGGCTGCTTGGCAGAAGGATTGCCCCTTTGAGAGGTCTGAAGGAAAACATTTTGTAGAACACAGTGAGAGTTTTAAAGTGCCGGCCTGATACTTTTTTCAAGCCCAAATGAATCCAGTCAGATAAGGGTTCTCGTTTTACAGCAAAAATCGGGCAAGACTGGACAACAGGTGGGAGCAAAACGAGGACATTTCCAAGTAAAAACAATTGAGAAGCCAACATTAACAGGGGCTGGCAGCGCTCTAGTGGCTGATGTGTTGTTCTCCCCAGAGAAAGGCTGCAGTCTGTTAGGCAGAAACGTGTTAGGAGAATTAGCAAGGAGAAGGAAAATGACGTTTATGGGGAGATCTAAAAGAAGACAGATTTACATGCTAGTTACACAGCTAAGAGTAAAATCTTGGTTCTGCTCCTTTTTTTCCTGGAGTTAGAATGATAGAATGTATTGGGTTGGAAAGGACCTCCAAATGTCATCTGGTCCAACACCCCTTCAATAAGCAGGGACATCTCTAACAGATTGCCCAGGGCCCCATCCAGCCTGATCTTGAATGTCTCCAGCGATGAGCCCTCCACCATGTCTCTAGGCAACCTGTTCAGGATAATATGTGGACAGCTGAAAAAGGGTTAAGATTTTTGCTGTTTCTAAATACAAATAGGATTTAAAGTTTCCAGCACAGTCTTTTTTCTCTTTGTCTTTTTATAAAAGGAATCTTCTTAACAGTAACGAAATCCAGGGAGAGCCCAGTTCTGAACACCTTCTTTTGGCGTCCAGTTATTAATGTTGTTGCCTTCTCAGAATTTCCACTGTGTTGGATTTTCCACTGTGCATCCCTACTATTTTCATTTGCTAGTGAAGTATTTTGCTCACTGTTGTACCTTCTATCCCTCAGAAAACTCCCCTGACATTGTCGTTTCATTGCAGTTCATAACAGCACGTCACTGACATTTCCTTAACAGCAAGGTCTTGACTCATCACATAAAAAACCCAGTCACTGTGAAAATCCTGGATGGCTCCTTCTTTCAGATACAATAAGCATAAACACTGGTCATGCACTGAGACATTTCTTATCAATTATTAAATGTTCATGGCTCTTCCCTTTCCTTTTTTAGAACATAGTGTTTGTGACCTTTGGAACCAGGGGCCTGGAATTTGATTTTACTCTTGAGATTTCAAAAATGGAAGAGTCACACTTCCCTTCTCACCGTGCTCTCTAGAAGCTGAATAAAACAAGCTTTTCAGAGCTGGGAGTACATTTCCTGTTCTAACAGGCACTCTGGAATTGATTCTGTAATTGTATGTGACGGTATGTATTCCGTATACATATAATCATAACATGTTGGTAGTGAGTAATTCTGTTTGCTTCAGCACACAGCATTAACCACTTGGCTAGGACTAGCTGTAGTCCTGTCCAAAGTTGTTGTTCTAGTTCACCACTGAAGAAAATGGAAATAGTTTCAGCAATTCAGATCTAGTTATTTTACATGAAAGTGTAGTCCTGTCTGTGCTCATTTGCAGACGTGACCCCAGATATCTCTTTGTCATAGTTTTGAGGGATTGTGTATTTCCTGTGTTTTGATTTTGAGCGCAGATGTTGTGTTCTTTGTATTTTTTGGTGTCAGCGTTGTTTCTTACTAATCTCCCCTTCCTCATGATAAATGTTGGAAGGAGCTCCAAGCAACGCCGTATCTTTTGAGATGCATGGTTTGCCCTGATAGCAGCATAGCAGAGAGTGTCAAGAATATAAAAAACTACAGCGCTGTTCTTTTCATGTCAAACAACTTGCTGTGAAATAAATAGCTAAAAGGAATTTAAATAAAGTTCTTCAATGCACCAATCAGGACAGAAGGCATTGAGAGGCAGGAAAATCCATTCTGACTGGTGGAATCCTCCTTAATGAAAACTGCTGATTCACATTCAGTGAGCAGAGGGCTGTGAAGACTGAAGAGACGAAACATTCCCAGCTGTTGATTGCTCTCCAGCTGGCACTCACTGCCGTGAGTTACACGGAGCTGGCAGCACGTAGTCAATGCCTCAGCTTCAGAGAGTTGTGAGCTCACTTTGTCAAGCAAGTCCACCATTGTCCACGGTTTGACTGACTCACCAGTACATTGATGAGTGTACCTTCTAATCTGTTGAGAGGAACAGTACGAGGGAAGGAGCAAGGGCAGAGTAGCAGGGCTCAGTCTTCTCTTAATGTGCAACAGCAATACCAGTTAAGAGTAATCTCTGGATTGTTTAGGTTTCTTTAACTGAAAGTGATGGTGTCTAAACTTGGGAGTCTGGGGTGCAACCCCAAGGCTGGTGGTGTTCTCCTGCCATCCCCACTCCAGTATTCAAGATGATACCCAAGTGCACGTTATTTTCCTCTTCCGCTTTTGTGGTGAATAGGAAGAAAATTGATGCTGGATGCCCAGAGGAAATATCTGTGTCCTTCGGCTATTTATTTTGGGCTTAAAATTCAACACAAACCCAAATGAGACTCACTCACACTTAAAGAAAGGTAAGCTGTATTGCAAAAGCTCTTGCAGTCTTTTTGTCCGTTTAGACTCCTTCAGTGAGGTTGTGTCTCTTGCTAGCTGGTCACCTGTTCCCTTTCACAGCAGAATGACTTCACCTACAGAGTGAGCTTCATGTTCAGGCTCATTAACAAACTGCATTAGGAAAATGTCCATAATATTTGTTGTACATCCTTCCTGAATTTGGTGTGACTCTTAATATAGCCCTTTAGTGTAGAACAATAGAAGATAACACTTTCCAGAAGCACCAAATGTGATCTGGAGCCACAAGTCAGGCTTTTTTGAGTCACTTTTTGAAGTGGTTCCCTTCCAAACCTGCTGCTTGTAAACAGAAGTGAGGGAGGCAGTGGTTGGAGCCAGTTTGGCCACAGTGATCATAAAATGATGGAGTTTACCACTGTTGAGGAAGTATAGAGTAGGGCCAGCAGTATTGCCACCTTGGACTTCCAGAGAGCAGACTTAGGGACACATGGCTGGCTTAGTTGGTAGAGCGTGGGACTCTGAATTCCTGGGGTCATGGGTTCAAGCCCCTTGTAGGACATCTTGAGGCAGTATTGTAGGCTTAACCTGCTCCAGCAGTGGGGGGTTCGCCTTAGATGATCTTTCGAGGTCCCTTCCAACCTGTAACATTCTGTGATTCTGTGACTTTGGCCTGTTTGGGAGACTGATTGACTGAGTCCCTTGGGAAGCAGTTCTGAAAGACCAAGATGTCCAGGGAGGCTGGACATGCTTTAAGAAGAAAGTTAAAGGCACAGAAACAGGCTGGCCCCATGTCTCAAAAGACTAGCCATCAGGGAAGAGGCAGAACAAGGAACTTTATCTGGAACTCAGGATATCCATTTACAGAATAAACAGGTGATCAGGCCCAGTCAGTTCATGGAAAGCAGGTCCTGCTCTACCAACCTGCTCTTGTACGACAAGGCAACCATCCCAGTGGATGAGGGAAATGTTGTGGATGTTGTTTTCCTAGATTTCGGTCAGGCCTTTGATACCATTTCTTATGGCATTCTTGTGGAAAAAATGGCTGTCCATGGCTTGGACAGGAGGATGCTCTGCTGAGTTAAACACTGAGTGTACCAAAGAGGGGTAGTGAATGGAGATAAATCCAGTTGGCAGCTAGTCACAAGTAGTGTTTCCCAGAGCTCAGTTTTGGGGCCACTCCTGTTAAGTATCTTTATTGATGATTTGGATGAGGGGATTGAGTGCACCCGCAGTTGTTTTGCAGATAACACCAAGCTGGGCAGGTGTGTTGTTCTGCTTGTGGGTAGAGAGGCCCTACAGAGAGAACTGGACAGGCTGGATTGATGTGTCAAGACCAAATTGTAAGAGCTTCCACAAGGCCAAGTGCCAGGTCCTGCACTTGGGTCACAACCACCCAGTACAGTGTTACAGGCTTGTGGGAGAGTGGCTGGAAAGCTGCTTGACAGAAAGACACCCAGGAGTATTGATTGACAACAGGCTAAATATGAGCTTGCAGTGTGCTCGACATCCTTGCTTGTCTCAGAAGTAGTGCAGCCAGCAGGAGTAGTGGGGGGGATTGTCCCCCTGTACTCAGCACTGGTGAGGCCACACCTGAAGTGGAGGAGGCTGAGGAGAGACTGTGTTGTCTAAAACTAACTGAAAGGAGGTTGTAGTGAGGTGGGGGTAACAAGTGATAAGAGAAGAGAAAATGGCCTCAAGTTGCACCAGGGGAATTTTAGGTTAGACTTCAGGAAAACCTTCTTCATGGAAAGGGTCATCAGGCCTTGGAAAAGGCTGCCCAGGCAGGGCATTGAATCACTATCCCTGGACATGTTTAAAAGTCATGTGGAGTGAGCTTGGGACAGGTTTAGTGGTGGCCTTGGGACAGTTGGGTTCATGGTTGGACTGATGATCTTGGAGGTCTTTTAAAAATGAAACAACTTTATGATTCTATGAGCAGTGAGCCCCGAAGCATAACTTTCAGTGAATGTTGGGTTATGACAGTGACATAATGGTGGCAAGCAGGACTATTTCAAGCTACTGTAAGCAGAAGTAGCAAAACTATGCCAAGAGTTAAATGGTTCTGCCTTCAAATGGGAGCTTTGGTAGAAGTTTCAATAAAACAAGTTTATCATGAGACACTCAAGTTTTTCTTTGAGTCTTCAAGAGTAAATGGAAGAAAAGATTCCTGTTGTAAAGTAGACTGTACAGAGAAGGCCGTATTTCAGGGAGATGGAGCACGGAGCCTTTATGACCTGCTCTGCAGTCCTGCTAACATCAGAGGGGCCAAGGACACTTGGAAATAATGATATAGGCTATAAATATTCCACCTGCTTCAGGGAGCATTCAAAAACTCTCATTCCTGTCTTGAATGCTCATTTGTTAGTTGCTTCAGAAAATAGGAGTCAGTAGCAACCTGCAGTCACTTGCCAAGGAGCTTCTTGAGTGGGGTCAGAACAAATTGTCAAAACGAGGACAAAACAGGGACCTGTGTTTTAACAAGTGCTGTGTGTGTGATTTGCAGCTTGGAAACCTTCCTCCCATGACAAAAGTCTTCCAGTGATGAGAAAGGGTTCTGTTTTTCATATGTTCTCTGCTGAGAGAACTGGCAGCTGTGCACAGTGCTCTCTCTCTCTCTACAAAGACCCAAGACAGAAAGCTGAAATTATGCCAGTTCCTGGGTTTGATTCGTGGTTTGTTTTGTTTTGTTTTCTTTTTTCTCCTGCATGTGCTGTCGACAGTCATTTTAAGGATGTCTTTTCTGTTGTATCAGAAATATGCTGGAGTTACTGAGATGATTCTAAATACCTA
The DNA here is from genome assembly GCA_013400115.1 of Rhinopomastus cyanomelas. Taxonomy (NCBI): domain Eukaryota; kingdom Metazoa; phylum Chordata; class Aves; order Bucerotiformes; family Rhinopomastidae; genus Rhinopomastus; species Rhinopomastus cyanomelas. The sequence continues at coordinate 67,186 of VXBP01008057.1, forward strand.
CTTCTGAGCAGCAGATTTCTGTACAGTCATGTTTTATGTAGAAAAGATCCAAAACATTTTGCGAACTGGGACTTCGAGTCTCCACCTCCAGTCTCATCCTCCACCACAGGTTCAGTGTGGAACCTGCCCTTCTCCATTCCCTGAGACTTACTCTGTGTTGGCCAGCTGCTAGGGCAGTAAATCTTCCTTCAGACGAATCCCTTCACTCAGGCCCAAAAGAAACTCCATTCAAGTGCAGAGAAAAGCTGCTGCACTGAAGGGACCATTCATGAGCTGTGGGTCTGACAAGGAAAGAAGAGGAAGCTGGGCTGAGGTTTCTGTTTGTATTGAATGACAACAAACATAAGCACATGTAGGATGTAGCTGCGGCCCAGGAGAAAGTGAAATAATGTTTAAAATGTGCCATCCTAAAGCTCCTTAGGTATGTCTCAGGTACCTTCCCATTACTGTGGAGCATGTAGAAACCTCAGCTCCAGTGGGTTTGGCACTAGTTTTTGTGCTGCTTCTCTGAAAATAACACTGGTCTGCATTCAGACAGCTGCATGTGCTGATACTTGCTCAGATTTTAGGTAAATGTTGAAAAGCTGCAGAGGACAACACGGCTTCAGTGTATGTACTCTGTATAGTGGTTGGACACAGTGTGAGGGGAGACAGAGACTTAGCATTTTGGGGGTCAATTTGCAGGAACAGTTTGCCTTCAGAGCTTTGCTCAGACTTGTTTCACTCCAGCTCCTACTTTTGAAGGAATACTCTATCAAGGCACTGCAGAAGTGGAAGGTATGAAATAGGGATTTCAAACAAGGTTGCTTCCTACTAGGACTGTCTGCATCGCACTGGTGCGATTGCTGGCTTTGGCAGTGGTGTGGAGGAGGATTGTTTGGTTGAAAAAGTACTCTGAGTAACAACTGGAATTACAAGTGGATCCATACACTGTCAAATTCCTGTTTGTCACCACAAAAGTAGGTTAGCAGTGGTTTCTGGTTTGGGGGGACAGCTGTGCCTCACAGCTAATAATATAGTGAGTGGGACATGTCTAAGCTAAACAACAGGACATGGTAGCAGTGTCAGATTCTGCCTATCACTAGGATTTAGTGTCAAAATATTCTGTGTCCATTCAGGTTTCACAGACCTTTCTTTCTCAAAAAGAAAAAGACCTGAGGATAACATGGGAGGCTGTAGACAGATAGGAAACAGACAGGAAGATTCAGGCTGAGAGGGGCCTCAGCCTGTCTGGGACAAAACTGAGACAACAAAACCTTTCTGGGCAACCTCATCCAGTCTTTGACTGTCCTCATGGTGAAAAAGCGCTTTCTTAAATGCAGCTGTAAAGCAAGTCTGTCTTGCTTTAGCTTATGCCCAGCAAAGAGAAATAGTTGTACAGAATTTGAATGTTCTTGTTTGTTACTAGAAATATTTTACTGAATCCCTGAGCTCCTGACAAGCACGTTTTAGCTGTGATGGTCCATGAGCATTAACTGATTTGAGATGGTCTAAGAAGCAGGAAGGTCTGTTTTGAGAAAAACTTAGGGGTTTTGCTCTATCATCTGCTCACAGGAATGCCACTTTTCCATAAAGGAACTCATGTTCAATGAGCTGGATGATCTGGAGTCCCAGGTGTAGGGACCTCACTTGGATTCTGGTCCCTGCTTCAAGGGCTGACTAAAGAGCCAGTGAATACAATGCAATGCTGAGATTTTGTGCGTTGTGCCACAGACGTTTGAGCTGTAAGCGCTGTCAAAACAGGGTATTTCTGGGTCTGCGGCGGAGGCAGAATTTTGATGGAATGTTACTGTCAAAAAGTGAAAGTATAGTTGCCTGGGTGAGACCAAGCCTGAGGTTCATAGTCCTGGAGTTAGGTCTTTGAATACTCCCTCTTTTCTTTTTTAATTTTTTTGTCTAGACCAAAGGCTTTTTGGTCTGGAGCTAAGGGTAATTCCTGAACGTGTCATTCCCTTGGACTCCTCTCAAGGGTAGGAAAAAGCAGAACCTTGGCAAGAAATTGAGATGACATACCCAGATCTACAGGAGCTGTGTAATTATGTATATCCTTATGGAACCTACAGAAGGAGAAGGAGTACAAGGAGAATACAAGCAGAAACTCTCTTGGCTTGGAAAAAGAAGGGCAGCAGTGTGGAAATGAGAGACCAAAAAGCCTCGTCTGACTCTTGTTATGGTTTCCAATGCTTTCCAGTGTTGACCTTACACACACCTTTGAGCACTGGTACCTGTTATGTTTCCACACTGCTGCGTGATTGGTAGCAACTCATCTAAAGCAACAGATCAGAAACGAGAAGCAAACTGCCTTCTCACGTGGCCTGTGGATACTTGTTAATGTTTGGCTCTAATTAATGAAAGCCCCTGCCTTCATATTGCCAATGCAACCCTCACACTAATGTGTAAAACCTGCTGTTGGAACACTCTTTTCTCTAGTAACTAGCCCACAGTTCTTAAATGTGCAGCTGTGAACTAGAGAGGCAGCGGTAATTTATCAACTCACACACAGCACCAAGCCACAGCTGTTGCAGTGCCACAGCAAAATACATTCCAAATCTGTATTATAATAAGAATGTAGGAATCAGTTTGTGTTCAGGATGTAGAAGCATAAATTCTTTTAGTATCAATGATTCTGTAGGAAATGGAGCACCTCTTAACCATTTAAAAATACAGGATGTTATTACATAAAGGAAAAGGAAAGTTCCCTCCTCTGGAGTTTTTATTTCATGAGGAAATAGGAGAACAGTGTAAATGCAGATTTGATTTTGCACAGACTTTCTACTCAGGTGCTTTATGTTAAACTGAATTGCATTTAATAGTACATTCAGGAATGTAAAAGAATGTAAAATGTCAATGAGAAATTAATTAAACTGGCTTTTGCCACCAGAGGCCATCGAAAGTGCGAAGGTTAATGGAATGAGAGACAAAGGTCTTCGCATCCTGATTAAAGCAACTCCTCTCCCAGGCTGTTTCCTGTTCTGCATGGGGCATTATCACTTTTACTGTGATCTGCCAAGGTTACTTGCTTTGTTCTTTATTACCCTTTGTGATAAAAATATGACACTATTCTTGTACATGCAAAGCTTCTGATGAAAGCCCTCTGCCTGTTTGATGTACAAGGAATGGAGAATTAAGCTTTCGGTCCTGAAAGCTGGCGACGGTGACACCTGGCATTTTTTACCAAAGTTTGGTGGGGCTGCTCTTACCTTGAGAATGGATCATTCGTGGGGCACAATGTCATAGTTCATTATATCAATCTTCAGAAAGACAGGTGCATTCAATCATTTCACCACGGTGCATCTCAAAAAGCAAAGACTTGCTCTGTCCTCCCTGATCCCAGTTTGAGCGGGATGCTTTTTTTGCTCTGCATCCAGTTTCATGACAAACTGTGAGTGTATCGTAACAGCAAGTTTTACACCATACTTTCCCCATCCCACAGCAACACACTGATCCACTTCCACTTCTTCCACTGTTGCTTATTTTCAAGTCCTAATTTAGTAGTTCAATGTGTTCTTTAAGAGAGGAACTAATAACCAAACTATCTGAAGCAAACTGTAGTGGCTCCGTTCCACAATTGGCCAGGCATCATGCTTAAACCCCACAATACAAGTGGTAACAGCAGCCTAAGCACACTGGGTAATTCAAATTTTTAATTTTAGTTTTAAATTCAGCGTGTTCTCAAGGAAGTTCTGCTTGACTGCAGAAGCAGGAAGACTAGCTGACATAGCAAGAGGATTTATTTGACTACATGAGTGAAAATGGAGTAACATAAGTAACTGGTGTTAAAAATGTGTTCTGAGCCATCTGCTTCTTGCTTTTCTCCTACAATTTATTATTACATAATATAATAAATAGATGTTAAAAACTGAAGAAATTTTTTAAGCACAAAGATTTTTCCAACTTGATTCAGAAAGTGGTGGAAAGGGCACTTTCATGAAGTAATAGTTAGCTTTTGTAAAGCACATTCTATCAAAGAATTTACAGTTTCCCAGAAGAGCTGGAGTCAGGGAATTGAAGCATGTCAGAGTTCTCAATCAGCAGATGACAAATTCACAGCATCCATTAGATGGGTGTAGGACTACAAATGCTTGTGAATAGACTGATAAGTTGTTAAAATGATCTGTTAACTATGGCAGTCCTCTATGCAAGCAAATTTTATGAATCCTTTATAGACCAGGAATGAAATGGATCCATCTTCACTACTTTTTCAAGGCATTCCAGTTCCTTAAAGCGCCTTTGGATTTCTGAAGTGCCTGTTGGTGATCCTTTCATCTGCCTGAGAGAAGAGCTGAATGCTTGTATGTGCTCATTTGCTGGACCATCACAGGCTTTGGGACACAGCTCAGAATAAATGCTGGTGTGTTTACAAACAAGTGTTTAAAAGGATCTTTTCAGAGACCTTTTCAAACTGGTTTCTGATTCAGTGATGAGTCAACACATCCTTAGTGCTTTGCTGCCTTAAAAAATCAGTTTTCAGGTTTTTGTGAAGCCTATAGACACAGGTACAAACCACAGCAGATTGTTTCCAAGAGATGACAGTGAGAGAAATGAAAAGATAATTATTTTTCTTATTGGATCAAAGCATCCTCAGTGTCTGCAGCTACTTGACCCACAAAAAAGGGGATGAGATTACTGTCCCATCCACCCTCGCCCCCAAGTTTGTATAGTCTGTAACTGTGGGGTTTTGATGTTGCAGTAATAGTCTCTGCCAGAGACCAACACCTGCTTTGTAGAGGGCATTGCACTGTCTCTTTAGCCTTGTTTGAGCTTCTTGCAGTTCTCTATGACGGAAACACTCCCTTTTGTACAGCTTGCACAGCACACTGGCATCTACCCTGCAAGGAGGACTGCTCAGTACATGGCAACGTGATTAAATAAAAATAACTAGGAGTCAAGCTCTCTGCATTGAATAACAACAGGTGCCACTGATCAGTTGCTGATGTCTTTGCTGGTATCATAGGAAAAGACCATGACTCTGGCTCAGGAAACAAGCCATCAGAGAAGAGCAGGCATTAGTCTATCAAGGCATGAAGACAGTGGCATAGGCAGCTAGCAGGGTGTCTGTGAAACACCACTCATAACTGCAAACTAGTCTTTGAAAGGTCATTTCAAGGCTTCTGGAATGGGAAGAAGATAGACTTGGGTGGCAGGTGTAACAGGTGCTTGTTGCAAGTACACACTGGGGCAGCACTGAAGAAATTGTCTAGATCTGGAATTCAGGGATGTGGTTTAGTGGTCGGTTTGGTACAGTTGGGTAATGGTTGGACTCCATGATTTTAAAGGTATTTTGCAACCTGAATAATTCTATGTGTAAGAGAGCTTCACCAGCATAAACCATTTTCCACCATACCTCTCTATTGCTTCACTTTCCCTATAACTGCTCTGCTCTTTCATGCAATGTATCTGAGTCAGAATGTGCCAGTAGATGGAAGTACCTTTGCTCCAGACTGGGAAATACAGATTTGTTCTACAAACCTTGTCACCTGAAAATACGTGCAGTTGTCTTTGACAACAAGCAATGCATAAAGCAATGGAAGATCTGCCAACCACAGTGGTTACAACATGGGCAGTTTATCTGTGGCAAGTTAAGAAATTATTGAACACAAATACTGTGGTCTGCCCAAACTCAAAACTTGATAGGCATCTAAACCCCACCTAGTTCACAAAGATTGAAAGTGATGTATTAAAACCAGCAACAATGAAAAAGGATTCATTCCAGGCCTGGTTCTGATGCAGGGCACAAGAGGGGATGAACCAGCACCAATCAGGTGCAAACAGCTCAGGGCTGTAGCTTCTGTGTTCTGTTTAAGTATCTCACAGTGCTTCTCAATGGATCATTCATCAGAGCTTTGCTTTCTTTGCATGTAATTTTGGATAACGTATACCACAGAAGATGTTTGTGGGAAGGAAGCTGATAAAATGAGAAAAGCAAAAGCTTGTTTTCCTTAAGAATTCTGCTCCCGAAGAGCGTGGCAATGGCTAAATGCAGTGGAACAGCTCTGCTAAGAGTGTGCTGTTCAGACAAAAACCTGTGTCAGAGAGCACTTCACCTTGTGAAAGCCAAGAACAAATCCTCTAAGAGTGTACGGAACCTGTGCCACCATTGAGGTAGGACACCCAAAATCTTGCCCCATATCATCATTCATAACATGTAAATGTATAAAGATGTTGAATATGCATTGTGCTTCATGGCAAATGTGCACCACATGCTGTTTGTTGTTTTAATCTCTTTTAGCTATGGAATCACAGAATAATATTGGTTGGGAAAAATCTTTAAGGTTACGGAGAACAATGGTTAACCCAGCACTGCCAGGTCTCTACTAAGCTCTTCAATCTGGAGAAGAGGAGGCTCCGAGGTGACCTTATTGTGGCCTTCCAGTATCTGAAGGGGGCCTACAAAAAGGCTGGGGAGGGCCTATCTAGGATGACAGGTAGTGACAGGACTAGGGGCAATGGAGCAAAGCTGGAGATGGGTAGATTTAGACTGGATGTGAGGAGGTAGTTCTTCACTGTGAGAGTGGTGAGAGCCTGGAATGGGTTGCCCAGGGAGGTGGTTGGGGCCCCATCCCTGGAGGTGTTTAAGGCCGGGCTGGATGAGGCTCTGGCCAGCCTGGTCTAGGGCGGAGTGTCCCTGCCCATGGTGGGGGTTTGGAACTGCATGATCAGGTAGTCCCTTCCAACCCTGAGGACCCAAGGTTAAAGGGAATAAAGGAGTAAAGATGTTACTATGAAACATTTTCAGAAGGTGTTTGGAACATTGATCTCTGTTTCTGTTTATCATTGCTGATCCCCCCTGCGTGTAGTACAACCCTAACTAGACCCACTGCAGTCTGTCCAACCGGCCTGCAGTCTGTACTGGTTCTCTCCGTGGACACATGTTGTCACATAGGTTGCTACTGAATGTGATTACACTGTGTTTTAATCACATTTCAGTAAGGAGGGGCCTATAACTGCTTGCTGCAGAAGAAGTGTCTGATACAGAGGAAGGAAGAAGATGTGTATACTGGGCAGCAAAGATGCAGCAGCAGCACTTTTGGGTACTTCAGTCAGTAAGGTTATGTAAAATCCTAGGAAGAAACATCTCAAACCTCAAGGCAAGGGTCCCGCTGTGAATGTCTTGACTTTGCCTTGTAGCCATAAGAGTTGTCTGTTGCTGGGTGTTTAACACAGCTTGTTGTAGCTGCATTAGAACCATTTAGAGTGAGTCACTAGACAGTTTCTGAAGCTGGAAATAATGTGAAAGAATAATTCTTTTGGCTTTATCCAGGCATGGAAAGTATTTCATTCTTTGCCAGTACCTGACCAGGCAGTCGGTAATTGCACTAATAGTGTTACCTCTGTTATTAAGTAATGTTTTATCTAATGAATTGTGTTAATTTATATGCATCTGGTATGATTTATGCTTTCAGGACTTTATGGCTTTGTCTTGCCTTCAATTCTTCCTGGCTCTCTAGACATAATGCCTTTCATGGTTGGCAAACTGCTATTTCTATCTCTAGGCTTGAATCATTCCACTGTTTCTAGCAACAATGGCAAGTTGTAATTCTAACCAACACTGTGAGGCTGCCCAGTTCAGAACCTCCTACTGCTGTCTGCCAGCAAAAGCGAGGCTGTTGTAGGGTGAGCATTACACAGTGCTCCCAAAGGGCCACTCCAGGCATACAAGGGAGCAGTGGTCTTCGCACAAGCTTTCTTGGAATCTTCGCTGTCTTGAGATTTTTTTATTTAATAAAGGAACTGTTATACTAACTCATTATTAAACCATTACTAAACTATTAATCTAGCTACAAAAAGCTAACTCCCTTCCACTTGAGCTCACATGGATTTTCTTGTCTTGCTGATTTGTGACATGTTGGGGTTTAATAATGACACTTATAGTGAACTTGTCTGCTTCTACCCAGGAGTTTTTCCCTTTGTAGCTATCCAGGCTTTTTGAGAGCATTTGCTGGAATGTAAGACTGAAATTCAAATTACTTCAATGCCTTTTGTAGTCCCTGTAAATATTAGCTGTGTTTCTTAATTGTCTTTCCCATTACGTAGGCATTTCACAGACTGAGAAAGAGGTATTTCAAAAATTCTGTCTTGTTTATACCCTACAGTTTGCTGGGAGATGGAAAGCTTGCTTTCTTCATAGGAATTCCATTTTATTGAAGTCATTAAAAGTATTCATTTTTGCTTAAAAAAGTGCCACATTGATGTTTCAGCTCTGAAATGCAGTCACCAGGTCTCATGGGAGTTGAAGACCATTTGCCTGTTCTCCCATAGGGGCTGGCCATCCTGTGCATACCAGGAGATGCTGTAATTCTCTTGTTGCAGCCTCATAAGATCCTGATTCAACCTTAATTGGTAATTAAAATTAATTAAAGTAGAATCTTTTGTCCTTGAAAAAGAATGACCCAAATTCCATAACTTTCTTTGGGAAATGCCCCCACGAAAAACATTAAAGTTTTAACTTCATTCTGCTGTGAAGAAGGAAAGTGTTTGGGATCAAGGGAAAAGTAAAGGGTTTGGAGCTGGGGTAGGGGGACATTTGCCATCAGCTCAATGTGATATTGAGATAGAAATTACTTAAGTAAAAATTTAAATGACTTTGGGGAGAGCCAAGAGCAGCGGTCAGTGAGTAGAGCAGTAAGTACACTGCCAGAGATCTGGTGTGGTCTAAGAATTTCTAATATGGAGCTCCCCCAGAGACAACTTCTCCAGGGACTTTAGTCTTGTGCATCAGGGCACATGACATGGTTGGGTGTTAAAGCAGCTGTGGAGACAATATGAGGACTTGACCCTACCTGAGGACCTCTATTTAGCTGTAACTGCCATATCTGCTATTACCCCGCGCCAGAAAGGAAATAACGGTTTCATTCATTTGTTCATCGTTCAGGAAGCAGGGGGGACCTGAACCCAGACACCCAAGCACATCCTTCCTGTCCAGATACTGTAGTTCAAGTGTGGTGCCAAAGACACGGAAGAAAGCACAATTCCGTCTTCTTTAAAACAACAGGAAAAGGGGACTTGCCTGGGTCATACCGTTGACTTCTTCTCTTGCTGGAGAGTGAATTAGCTGGTTCTGTGTTGGTTTTATTTTTCCTCTTCATCTTACAACTGGAAATCCTGGAAAAGCTGACCTCAGTCTTTAGAGAAAGGACCTGATAATCATGTGGCTTTACTATGAACAGATCTGACTGGTTTCACTCTTTGCTGGGATGCTGATGGCCTGTTAGTGGAAAATGTGTGCTTGGACAGCCCGGATAGAATTTATCTTCATGTGAAATTTGACATGAGTTTCCAAAACACTCACAGTTTATGGTAACACGCTCTTTATTTTACTTCCTTCCATTGTTACGCAGCAAACATCTCTTGATGAGTGGTTACAAAACACGGCATTAGGAGTCCTCAGAAATAACTTTTACTCTGCACAAGTGAAACAAAAAAAAAGTGTTATGAGTTGCCACAGGTTGGACATTCTCCTTTTACTTGTGTTCATCACATAAATTGCAAAATATGTATTGGGTCACTCCAGCCATGGTCCTTAGGATCAGAAAACACCAAGTGTTCTTTCAGTTTCTTGCTTTGATAGCGGAAGGGTTTTAAACAAGGGAATAATAAAAACTGAAGAAATTATAATTCAGTTTTAATTAATTACAAGAGCACTACAATAGCTAAACCCTGAGTAATAAAGTATCTCATTTCTCACATTTTAGTTGCCACAGGGATGATAATGATTTAAATGTCTGAGGAGAGAGCAGCAGGATATTCTTAAAAACCCCTTCCCGTTTTCTGTAAGGTGGCAGTTGCTGCAGAACTGCACAACAAATCAACCAAACAGAAAGAAAAGGTGTAAGTGAACATTTATAAAGCGTTTTCTAATGAAAAGAAATTAAGCAATGCCTCATCCATCCCGACCTTTTGAGTGTAATGAAAAACGTCTCCTGCATTTGCAGAGCTCAGAATGATTTTTCCTGATCTATTTTTCAGCCAAGCATAAAGGCTGGGATGACACAAGCAAGTAAAGTGCACAAGCAGCCTGGACACCAGGCATTCTCTGAGCTACCAGAAATGGACAGCAGAACTCATGTATGTCACTGACTTAGCAAGGGAAGCTGGCTTGGGCAGCAGCCTTTTAGCTGTGTGGAGGCTGCTGCTGCTATTCTGCTCTTGAATAGGAAAAGCCATACAGAATCAGTAAGTTGAATTGCCACATGTCTTCTAAAAGGAAGGTTATAGAAATGCTCCTGTTACCGTGACCTCATTAATGTCTGTAAATATTTGAAGGGTGGGTGTCAGGAGGATGGAGCCGGGCTCTTCTCAGTGGTATCTAGTGATAGGACAAGGGGCAGTGGTTGTAAGCTGGAACATAGAAGGTTCCACATCAGTATGAGAAGGAACTTCTTCCCAGTGAGGGTGACAGAGCACTGGAACAGGCTGCCCAGTAGGGTTGTGGAGTCTCCTTCACTGCAGACGTTTAAGACCCGACTTGGTCTAGGTGATCCTTCTGTCGCAGGGGGATTGGACCAGATGATCTTTTGAGGTCCCTTCCAATCCCTGATGATTCTATGATTTGTGCTGGACACCTCTGTAATATGAAAACAAAGGTACGTTTACAGTTAAAAAGTGCAGAGAGTACAACTGCAGCTCTAATGTCTGACTGTGATAAAATTAAAAAGTATCAAGCCCTAAGTCCTGTCTCAAGCAAAATTCTTTTTGAAGCTGGGGCACTAGTGTTTGGTAAAACTGGAAAATTGTAATGCCAAGTCCAATAGTGCTTGTTATATTATCTACTACATTAAATCCCTCACAAATATTTAATGGGATTAAATCTGTCTTCCGCTTTAGATTTATATAGCACTGCGAGGGCATAAACTTTATTAAAGCTCCATGTAGTAGATACTTGAATCCTGACTAGGAAATCTCATTATAAAACATCACATCAGTTCTACATTCTCTATTTTATTCCTTGTTGATGATCACTTCCCCAAATGTGTACCCATTAATTTAATATTTTTATTCGCTTCCCTTAGCTTCAGCAACTTCTAAGGTACTTGTTTCAGCAACTCTGTGCTCACATTCTCACCACAGCCTTTATACAGTCTTGTACAGAAGTTATTCTGTGCCTAGCAAGGAGCTGCACTTTTTCAGTAACAGTTAAAATCAATGAGACTTGACATATTTGGTGCAAATGGGGGACTCTGTTTCTTACGTGCTTGTATTCGTGTAGCATCTCTTGTCTGTGTGGATGGACAAGTGTACATCCTGGAAAAATCAGAAACAGGAGGGAAAACTAATCTTCACCTGTTTTCTGCTTTGGTCAGCATTTATGTATTCATTTATGAAAAGACACATCTGTCCCTTCACTTTATTTTGTTGTACAGAATGAATACCCACCTCGGTTCTGATTCCCCTCGAATTGCAACCAGGCAAGGCATCTTCTCTCCCTCAGGCCACTCTTTAACCAAATGTACTTTGCAGGCCACAGTGCAACTGCACCGCCTTTTACAAGCAGATGTTTGCTTCTCTGCCCCGTGCTTCAAGCCAAAAAGGAACAAATGAGCTCATATTCAAAGCTGGATGTGAATATTCAACAGCTGCTTTGGAATGTGAGGAAGCAAAATCCACAGTTCTGCACTATTGGAGTAAACACGCACGGTGAAATCAATGTATAATTAATTGATTTGCTGCCTCAAAACTGAAGTGCTGATTTGGACAGCCCACTGTTATGTAGACTTGTCACTACCAGCTGTGGCCGTAAGTGAGGTTAGTTTGGCACATATTCCTATGTGTTATCTGCAGTCAGGTTACGTGCTGTGCACTGCACTCATCCTCTTTAATCACTGTGCTGTTTGCGCTCCTGAACTAAAAGAGACCGTACGTTTCTCTTCTTAGGCTGGACATCAGGAAAAGTTTTTTTGCTGAAAGAGTGGTCAGGGCTTGGAACAGGCTGCCCAGGGAGGAGGTTGAGTCACTATCCCTGGAGATATTTGAAGGTTGTTTAGATGTGGTGCTTAGCGATATAGTTTAGTGGTGAACTTGGTAGAGTTGGACTTGATGATCTCAAAGGTCTTTTCCAACCTGAATGATTCTATGATTCTTTTGCACAGCCCTTTCTCAGCTCCTTCTGTCTCCTCACTGTCATACTGAGCTGTAGGTAAATTCTTGTTGGTGCTCTTTAACAGATGGCGCTCATTCCGTCCCTGTAGATGGCACAAGCACAGCAGAAACTTCAGTGATTACGTTGAAATATGGTCAATAGGAAACGGCTCCATAACTACTGCATAACTGCTGTGACTACGTCTATCAATAGATGACTATGACATTGCCATCTTATAAGTGGTTCAGAGCATCTGCGGTGGTTTCTTTTTTATTTAGATGCAGATCATCAGCTTCAAACACACTGGGCTTCCCTCCATTTGTAACAACACTGTCAAACCACCCTCAAACTATTCTATGAACCATGAGAATGTTTTAATCTGTTGTCATTCCCTTAACTGAGAGAGTATTAGTGCTGCCTGGAACAGAGGGGTTTCATTAGCGAAGGATCTTTGTGGTGCATAAATTATGGCATCTGCCTGGTAAACAAGAGTTTGCATTATGCCTTGATGAATGAACTCACGCACGTTCCATTTAAGTGGATGATCAGAATTTCTGGCAAATTAATACACACCTTTCCAGGACATTTCCATTATGCTAAATTACATTTTAAAAAGCGCATTACATGGGTAACGTTGGTGCATAGCGAATCCTTAAATTAGCATTTCCTGTCACGGTGATTCCATGTTCAGAATCTTGCGTTTTCCCCTTGTAGCACATATTAACTGAGCATGTTCCCCCCTGCTTACAGCAGATAGGGGAACTGTTCTGCAGGTTTCATGCTTTTAGAGCTCTCAAATGGATGATTTTAAAACAAGAATGAAGAGCTAATTTAAAATACACTTGCAATTGCTATGCACTCACAGAATTTGCGCTGGGGTGGGGGGCTCTGTGTGCGTGTGTGAGGTCAATGTTTCAAATATTTCTAGCAGAACCAAGAAATGATCCTTTGGCCTGTTAGTTGAAATGCAGTTTATAAAGGGAGTTACTGCTTGGAGAGCAAGAACTGCAGCCTGAGGTCCACTGAAAAGGCTGAGATTCTATTACTGTAACACTGATCTGACAGAAGTCTCTGTGTGTCTTGAAGCAACTACTGCATGACTCTTGCAGGGATCAACGTCTTCAGGGACTGAAGTTAGACAGCAATCTGTTCCCATACAATAAAGATCAGTGTTGCTTTGTGAATGTTTGAAGATTTTAAGTTACTGAGGAAAAACAGAGGCAGCAGAAGGGAAAGTAACTTGGACCCACAGCCTTTAATCAGTCTTAAATGTGCTCTGGAGGCACCCAGACAGATGTGGTTGTTAAGCTCTCTCTATCAACAGTTCTGCTTGGTAGTTAAAGTACTCCCAGGGAACTACTTCAGAGTTAATTGATGCAGTGTCCCTCCTAATAGTAGAGGAGAGCTGGAAAACAGGAGCAAGTATGAGTTCTTTACTGAGGTGCTGAAAGGAGACAGCTCCTCATTCCCTGCTCTCAGGTGTCAGGAGTTGGTTTCCCCATGTCTCCATGCCACATCTGCTCAGGTTGTCAGCCAGGCTCTGTGATGCATGTCACCTTGAGCACTTGGGGTGCTGACCAGTGATGTGCTTGAGTGCTTCAGTGTTACGGCTAAAGAAATGCAGCAGCAGAAGCTTCAGAGCACAGTTGTGTAGTTGTGTCTGAGATGGAGCAGCCAGTGAACTTTTCCCAGAAGGACAAGTTTGTGCCTCAGGGACATGGTGGCACTTAAAATCGGAAGCTCCCAATACTTATCTGGGGAAATCTTTCAAAACCTGCATGTTTCTGGAGAAAATCTTAATGGACTATTCTGAAATTCCCTTGTGTTGTCCTAACACTTATATCTTGCGCATTTCCTCTGCCGTGGGGATTTCATCCCTTCCTGCTCTCTATCCCCCAGTATTATTGCTGTGTCTTACTGCTCGTAGGCGTTCTTATTATCCAGAGCAAATACTGTATTTCCTGTTTGCAGGGTTGGTTTATAAAGGATTTTATTGTGGCCTTCCAGTATCTGAAGGGGGCCTACAAAAAGGCTGGGGAGGGACTTTTTAGGATATCAGGTAATGACAGGACTAGGGGCAATGGAGCAGAGCTGGAGATGGGCAGATTTAGAGTGGATGTGAGGAGGAAGTTCTTCACCGTGAGAGTGGTGAGAGCCTGGAATGGGTTGCCCAGGGAGGTGGTTGAGGCCCCGTCCTTGGAGGTGTTTAAGGCCAGGCTGGATGGGGCTCTGGCCAGCCTGGTCTAGGGTGGGGTGTCCTTGCCCGTGGTAGGGGAGTTGGAACTAGATGATTCTGTGGTCCCTTCTAACCCTGATTGACTCTATGGCTTGGTCTAGGTGATCCTGCTGTGGCAGGGGGATTGGACTAGATGATCTTTCGAGGTCCCTTCCAATCCCTAATGATTCTATGCTATGATTTTTCCAAAATACTGCTCTCTGTAGTTTTATTTCCTTGGTGTCCTGCCTGGAAAAAAGCGTTTCTTACTTTGACTGCTGGGCAGTTTGCAGCAATGCCCTCTGTCAGCTTCCTGTCCCAGGATGGGTTTTCCTCTCAGTACAGCAGACATTTCACATAGTGATGGGAGTCTTTGTGGATGTTTCCTTCTCCTACCAAACTAATTAGTGCATCAGTGCTTTCACTGCTTGTCTTTCAAATCCATGCCACTGCCTTTTAGACCACAGCTTCAGAACTCTGGTTTTAACATGCCCAGACCTGCTTCTAAGCCATTCTCCTCCGCCTCAACCCCCTACATGAGGGATTACATGGTAAGAGTTGCATGGCTCTAGAAATGAAGGCACTAGGATTTGAGTCGGTGAAGCTGTAGCCAGTCACCAAGACAGTTAAAGCTTCATAGGTGAGGCAGTTAGTGTGATGAATTGCTGTGCCATGCATCACCTCATCACTCCCTCCCTGACTCAGATTGCATTTTCAGCAGCGAGATGGCAGCCTTCGGGTAGATTGTTTGCTGCCTGACTGCCCTCTAACTGTTTGCCCTGTTCAAATAAGACAGTGGTGCCAAGTGTCAGTGAGGTGAGCTGGGAAGGCTGCTGGATGTTTTTGCTGTGGAGTATTCCACAAGAAGACCATCCTCAAAACCAGCACTGCTGTACAGTTGACTCATGTTCTTTTTGCTTGACAGTACCTGTTGACACTTACATATGTGAGTGATTCAACTAAATGTACTCTCCTCCCTCTCACTTATTGCTGCATTGAAATTGGACATTCTGCATATGAAAATTACAGGTTACTGGGAGCCGTATTCAAAAGGGTGATTCACAGAGCAGCGTAGCAGGCAATTGTTGCTGGCATCTACTGATGACTTCATCTCTTGCTGTTGTTTCAGAAAGAGACAGAAGCTTTCTCTAGGATGGTTTTCTGACCCTTCACATAGATATTTTTTAAGTAATTTACCTCATACTTGTCCACGATCAATCCTTTTTTTAATCCTTAAAAGCACAGGAGTAAGTAATAGGTTGCACACTCAGTTGTGCGTCACATGCTAGAGGTCACTTTTATTTTCTTTAATGTCCCTGGGCCAGACATCAGCGTGCTTAGCCACTTTTAGGACACAGCTTTGTATCGCTATGGAAAAGCAGGAGATAATGTCTCCTGGTAATGGAGTCACCCAGACAGCTGAAAGACAGTACATGAACCGCACATTGTCTTAAGTAGTCAGCAGTTAGAGGGAGGTGAACAGGGAGGGACGATTATAAAACCTTGGAATCATTTTGGTTGAAAGAGACCATTAAGATCATCAAGTTGGACCATTAACCCAGCACTGACAGGTCAAAAGTAACCCCAGTCCCTCAGCACCACATCCCTATGGCTTTTCAATCCCTCCACCCATGGTGACTCCACCACTGCCCTGGGCAGCCCATGCCAGGGCTTGACAACCCTTTCATGGAAGAAATTTTTCCCAATATGCTACCTAAACTTCCCCTGGCCCAACTTGAGGCCATTTCTTCTTGTCCTATTGCTTGTTATTTGGGAGAAGAGAATGACCCCCAGCTTCACTCCAGCCACTTGGAGTATTCTCTCTGTTGTAGCACGACACCAGAAACATTGCACATGTTGAGTTAGCATTAGGAACAGATGGTTTAAGAGGACCAACCACTTGGCTTTCACCCATATTCAGTGAAGGAATAGAAACGTAGTAGGTGCAAACGGCTAAGTGTGACCAGCAGCAGTCACTTTTCCTGAAGAGATCTGCTTGATGACATGAGCTTAGCGGTGATTCTTAAGACTGAGATGTTTCCAGCCAGAGCAGGACTTTTTAAATTCAGAATCAGGTTATCTTCTCAGTGGGCCATTAATTACATACTTTGCAGGATTTATTTGTAGAGGCATTTATGTGTCGATGCAGTTTTTCATAGGCATTCAAGCAGCATCTTGTGTGAGCTGTAACCCAGCACTGATTCTTAGTCAGCAACTCTTCTTTGAGAACTGACATCTACAGACAAGGAGAGAAAGCAAATCCACCTCATTATTGAGTCCTCTCTTCTCAGAAGGATTTTATACCAGATGTAACACTGCCATATGGCATATGCCCTCTCAAGTTGGAACTCTAAGAAAAGAACGTGGAACCTGTGCTGAAGATCCACATGGGTGACACTGGCCAAAATCTTCATTGCTGTAGGAAACTATTTGCAGATATGCATATACTTATGATAGAGGCCAAAATACCCCAAGAAGACCTTCCCATGAAAAGAAATCCCAAATTTACCTTGGGAGGATGAACCTCAAATAGTTCTGCCGAATGGTTTTTCACTTTTTCATCAATGTCACCATAATAATATCTCAAGCATGAAATCTATTAAAGTCGTGACTGCAAATCCTAAAGCTCTGGTGTGTCGTCGATAAGTCATGGATAGCAAATAGCCTGTACAAATAACTGAACAGTAAGGAAAATGTGTTTCTCCCTGGAAGGTATCGAGTAGTCCAACAGCAAAAACTCGCTTGTGGGGCAGTGTCAGTACATGGACAGGAAGGGAGACATGTGTAACCTTCTTTTTTTTTTCAGTTTTGGAGGGGTATTTGAGAATTATTACAGGCAGGTATCTGCACTAAGATGACACTTATCTTGGTAGACAATCTATCACGGACCAGGTTGCATTTTCACTCCAGGTTGTCCTGCCTTTGTGTCAGTTTTTTCCAGCCTAGAGTGCTCCACGTGTTGTAACAGCCACGAGAACGGCGTGGTTAAATCCCTTTGCCTTCTGCTGGGAATGTAGCCCCTAATAATGCCAGGATGGGGTTTGGGCAGATTTAATTGACTTCTGCCACCAGATGGCACTTGTAGCGGGTTTGTGATGGGGAAAGAGCCGTGGGAGCTCGCTATGGCAAAGCACTGAAATCACTTTAAGGACAGAAAGAGCACTGTTTACAAGCAAGGATTTGGCATAACAAGGGGCTGCTTCTTTTGCCAGTTCTGCAAGAACTGATATGCTGTGTGTCGTCAACTGGAGTATTTGCTTTCTTTTTAGGAGGAATGACACGTATGTGCAGACCTATCACTCATAGTTTTGCACTGAAACAGTGTAAGTTGAAGAACAGAGTGTCTGAATTACAGTTTTGCTGGCCTGGAGTTCACAGCGTGAAGCAGTGACTGAAGTGGAATCTGGTTGGTAAATAATGTCATCTGCACCTTCCTGATGAAAAATAAAAGGGAAAAGGAGAAATGAAAAAAAAATGGGGAAGAGAAAAAGAAAGAGGAAGAGAAAGAAGAGGATGAAAGGGAAGTGGAAAGGGTCAGGAAAGGCAAAGAGGGGAAAAGGAGGGGAGGGGGAAGGGAGAAAAAAATTCCTGTCAGATGAAAGCTGTGGGTCTGCAGCAAGCTGTTTAAGCGGAAAGAAGACCTAACAGTAACAGAACAGAAGCCAAAGAGGGCTGGAGCACCTCTCCTATGAGGCCAGACCGAGACAGTTGGGGCTGTTCAGTCTGGAGAAGAGGAGGCTCCGAGGTGATCTTATGGTGGCTTTCCAGTATCTGAAGGGGCCTACAAAAAGGCTGGGGAAGGGCTTTTTAGGATGTCAAGTAGCAACAGGACTAGGGGGAATGGAGCAAAGCTGGAGATGGGTAGATTTAGAGTGTGGAGGTGAGTGGTGAGAGCCTGGAGTGGGTTGCCCAGGATGGTGGTTGGGGCCTCATCCCTGGAGGTGTTTAAGGCCAGGCTGGATGGGGCTCTGGCCCATGGTAGGGGAGTTGGAACTGGATGAACCTGTGGTCCCTTCTAACCCAGACTGACTGTATGACTTGGTCTAGGTGATTCTGCTGTGGCAGGGGGATTGGACTGGATGATCTTTCGAGGTCCCTTCCAATCCTTAATGATTCTATGATTCTATGAGGAATGGGGAGGAATGGGTTGAAACATGCTTAAAGCTATAGCGAACACCTATTTTAAAGCCTGTTTTATTCCCAAGGACCAAATCATAGAACTGTTTAGGGTGGAAAAGACCTTCAAGACCATTGAGTCCAGCCATTAACCCTACTGTCCCAAGCTCACTCTAAACCCTGTCCCTAAGCTCCAGATAGCCACTACTTCAAAACACATCCAGGGATGTTGATTCAGCTCCCTCCATGGGCAGCCTATTCCAAGGCCTGAGGACCCCTTCCATGGAGAAGTTTTTCTTAATGTCCAACCTAAACCTCCCCTGCCACAACTTGAGGCTGTTTCCTCTTGTGCTATCACTTGTTTCTTGTGAGAAGAGACCAACTAGGTGTCTACAACCTCCTTTCAGTTGTTGTAAACAGTGAAATATTTTAAATGAAATTGATCATTGATACGAAAGTCTTCAAAGCATCACTGTGAAAAGGCCTACACCCACCTCTCTGCAGTCTCCTTTCAGGTAGATGTGGGCCTTATTCTTCACAATTTCCTAGAGACCAATTTTAAATGTTCATTTATAGATATCATCAAGCAAAAAATGACACAGCAATGACTCTTTGACAACCAGTTTTTAAAAACCTGTGCTGAAAGTGGATTTTTTGCAATGTGGAGGGAAAAAGCAAAGTCTTCCCAGGCCATACATTAAAGGGGCAGGTTTCTCAACAGATCTGAGTAATACAAATACATTGATGACATATTTTATCCACCTTGTTTTTTTGAAAGTGTATTTTCCAGGTAAAAGGTAGACCAAACATTAATAATGCATCTTTTTCCTGTAGTAATTCAGCAACTAGATGTAGTAAGAGACACTTAAGTGCCCCACTGACAGGCAAAACAAAATGCAGTTATGTCTTGTCATAGCACTCCTCAAAGACAGGTTCCAAGATCACTCACCCCGAAGCATTTGATTAGTGCCACTTCTGCACTTCAGTAAAGAGCTACTCACATGAATTAATTGAAGATACAGAGGATAGTTCTGATTATATGGGGCTATGAAATATAAAGCTCAGTACAATAAAAGCTTTGTATGGAGATCAGGATTACCTTTTCCATGTGGGAAATGGATCAGATTTATCACACAATTTGAACTGAGCTTTCACTGCTAAGAAAGCGGCAACATTTCCAAAGGCAGAAATTCACTTAGTTGTCAATTCAGAGAAAATTAAGTTTGCTGCACAGGTCAGGATTTTAATACTTCTGAAGAAAATGGAATTAATTCCTATGGCCATAGTGGAATAGAGGAGGGAGAGACTTAAATAGCCCGCACGCTTCTTCAGTCTGAGTCCTCCTTTTGTGATTGGATCCTGAAGTGTTGACCAACACCAAGGGAAGAATCTACCACAAGTCAGATCCTACAGCTGGGCTTTGGACTCGGCTACAAACACAGATCAGACACATGGTTCTTCTTTCCTGTTATTTGGGTCCATATAAACCTTTGCAATGATGTTAGCTGCCCGGGATTTCACAAGCATTTCCATTTTTCATAGCTTTTGCCTGACTTGAAGGAGGGCTTCAAGGAGACTCACTAACATCCGAGCACTTCTGTGTTTTCTTCTCACTGTGTGTGGCCTGTCAGTCAATCTCTCCAAGGTTGATAAAGAGTACAAAGCAGGCGCCAGCAACACAAGCCTCACAGAAGCTGGAGGAGCCTGAGCACAGCAATTTATCTTTGTGTGATTGTTATTCTCTAGGAAATGTCAGGAAGCAAGTTAATTCAGAGTTCCTGAGCTCAGAACTCACAGCAGTTTGTCAAAAGCTTCCAATTAGATCAGTGATCCACAGAATCACAGAAGGCAGGGATTGAAATGGACCTCTGGAGATCATCTAGTCCAGCCTTCCTGCTAGAGTAGGTTGCCCAAGAAGTTGTCCAGATAGATTTGGAATCTCTCCAGAGATGGAGACTCCACAACATCTGTGATCAGACTCCAATGTAAAGAAGTTTCTCTTCCTTCCATATTTTTAAAAATGTAAGATCTCAATTCCTGCTGTTGAGGGACTGGGAATAAAGTGAATTCATCATTTGTACTAAGAACTATTAATATGGTGTTTCTCCCTGTGTTCTATGAACTTAGCCAAGGAAAAACCTCTTAACATCTGATTAACACTTTGTTGGAGATCTCAGAGATGTTTCACATCATCATTCTTTTCTAGATAAACAACCCAGTTTAATTTTGACAAAGCACCGTGCACAAGGCAGACTAATGGAGAACCTGCGGCTAGTTCTGTTTGTATTGTGTTTCCAGCACAGCCACCTCCATCTCTTCTTTGTAGAAGCAGCATGTTCCTTTTTTACTGTTCCTTTCAAGTAGAATTCCAGCTCATCTGTAGAGTGAGTCAAGTTGCTTTTTGCCTTCAGATACTCAGCAACAGGGTCAGTTCTGGAAGTTTATCTCAGAAAAGCTCTTCCCTCTGCCAGTCTGTAATCCCCCACGTAAGTTCACGGAACATTTTGCTGTCACAACATTTTGACATCCCGTATGACAAATTTTCATTCTGTGCACAGAGCCTCCTCTGGAAAGACAGTTCCTTTATTTAAAAAAAAACCCAAAAGCAAAAAAATCCACAACAAAAAACCCCTTCCAGAAGCAAGTACATCTCTTGAAAAACCAAATTCAGCTGGAAAGAATTTGGAATAGCTGGAAAAGTTTCCAGAAACTACTGCCTTTTTCTCAGATCTCTCAAAAGAGAGCAGGATCAATGCTTTATAGGAGTTCTGATGCAAGTGAAGCCTTTCCTGTGATCGCTCACACTCACCTGCATGTAAAGAGCGCCGCTTGCACAAGCAGCTCCTTAGGGACTCGGGGTGCCCTGTGGTCACGTGAAGCACATTAATGGTGAGTTTTCTGCAAGGACAGGAAATGCGCAACAAAAGCCACAAATTCTGTAAGGTCAACGTGCCCTCGAGACTACAGCGCCCCAAGTACTCATGGTTTCAAGCCCTTGCTTATGCAGACCCTAGGCTCTGATTGCAAAAGTAGAGAAATAATAATGAAGTTTAAAAATGGGAGGATTTTGCCATTATTTGGCAATTACAAAACAGCAAATACATTTCTTTAACGTTAGCTGTGACAGAAATAACTCCCTTATCTTTAAACCTCCACAGAGTTCAGTAGAGCTTAACTACATTGCTCCAGGGCTTCTCAGTGCAGTTGCTCATAAAATGGAGAGAGGCTGACGAGTTACAAATACTAGTTTGAAGATCAAGTGATAAAGGACTTTCCACAGCTAAAATTGTAAATAACAGACTGTTACTAATGACACAGCCCAGCAACAACCCATTTCATCCCCTCCTATAAACTTCTTGACAACATAAAGGAGAAGGGATAAGGAAAGGTTGATCCTGTCTGACCTTAGCATTTTGTCATTCAGTTTTTCATTTCCTGATTTTGAATCTTTACTCAAGACATCTTGAGGTTTAACGCTTTTTATTTGGACAAGAAGCAATTGAAATGGATTTGTCCACAGTGTGCTGTGTTCTCTTTTCTTGGAAAAAGATAGAAGGGTTTCCAGTCACAATTTGCAAATCTATTTTTAAATATTCCTGCAAATAAAAGGAAAGAACCTAAATTTCCCTCAGCTGTTGTCAGTGATAAAGCTGGGGTACGAATTTTTACTTCTTTTTTACAAATGGAAGGTTGTTTCTCCTTCACGTACACACATACACAGAAACACATACACACACACACAGCGTCTTGGACAGTGATCTATTACTAGTTTCTCCTTGGGAAAAAGTAAATGATACAAAAAGCAACTGCAAATGACTCAGACTGAAATTACAGTGAGTCAGAGCAAGCAGCCTCTTTGTTTTGTACATTAGTACAGATACATCTTAATGACCACAGGACCATAAATGTACTAATTTTACTAATGTAGCATGAAACCAATTGACAGGCAGATAGAGAGTTTCTCATTTTCACCTTATTTTCACCAATCTATAGGTCACCTTCTCATTCAGACTGGAAACAAAAACTAAACAAACATATTGTAGTCAAGGTAAATAATGTACCTCCACCCTTCAGGTAAAATTGCCACTTCTCTTGCCTCCATTAATACTTAGTGATGAAAAACTTCAGTGAAAGGCTCAGATTTTTGAAGAGATCCTGTTTTTGCCCTAGCATGTACACTAGTTTGTCATGGAAGCTCATGCTAAATCTCACTACACACATCCACATTGTGCTCTGTGAACTAGCTGTGTCTTAGCTTGCTCCAAAGTTGCAAGTTCCTGTGGTTGTTTGAACAAAGTACACTGATGTTCACCCCTCAGTGCAGAGACTGGAGCCAGTTCCCTACAGAACACCTCACTGGGGCAATGTAATTGTATTAATTAGGATTGTTGTGTTGTTTTGTTTTCTTTGTAGAAAAGCATCACAGCCTCAAGCTGTGTTTCAGAGACATAGGCATCACTCCATCCATTTTGCAAGTATCACAATGGAAAGTTGTTATCTGCTCTGACAGAACTTGGAGACAGACATGAAGTTGGTGGTAATCCGTAATTAGAATCATAGAAATAGAATCATTAGGGATTGGAAGGGACCCTGAAAGACCATCTAGTCCAATCCCCCTGACACAGCAGGATCACTTAACTGGAGAAGTTATGGAATCAGAATCACTCAGGGTTGGAAGGGACCACCTGATCATCCAGTTCCAACCCCCCCACCAGGGTGGGACACCTCACCCCGGACCAGGCTGGCCAGAGCCTCATCCAGCCTGGCCTTAAACACCTCCAAGGATGAGGCCCCAGCCACCTCCCTGGGCAACCCTTTCCAGGCTCTCAACACTCTCACAGTGAAGAACTTCATCCTCACATCCACTCTACCCATCTCCAGCTTTGCTCCATGCCCCCTAGTCCTGTTGCTACTTGACATCCTAAATAGTCCCTCCCCAGCCTTTTTGTAGGCCCCCTTCAGATACTGGAAGGGCACAATAAGGTCACCTCGGAGCCTCCTGTTCTCCAGACTGAACAGCCCCAATTCCTTCAGTCTGGCCTCATAGGAGAGGTGCTCCAGCCCTCTGATCATCCTCGTGGCCCTCCTCTGCACTTGCTCCAGCATTTTCCACATCCCTCTTTCATCTTTGATGTGATATCGTTTATGGTCATGACCTACACTGTACTACTAATGTAAAAAATATGGTGCCATCTCAGTGAGTTTCTGCTCATAGCACCCTAGTAAGCAACGTGCCAATTACAGGTGTGAAATGAGCACAAGAAACTAATGGTAAAAATGGTTTGTTTTCATCAGTGAAGATTTCCAACATCAATTGCCTCTGGCAAAATGAACATATATTTCTGAGGACTGTTCCTCTGTTTCCCAGGCTTTGTTCTTGGGGTGATCCTCCACTTTGGTATTTTTCAAGGCTCTTGTGCTGCTGCTGTCCAAGAGCTTATGAAGTGGTTTGCAGCACCTCTACAGATCATGTCTGGTGCTGCGTTTGCAAGTGCTCCACTAAGTTCTCCTTCCACCCACTTTGCTAGAAAGCAGGACTTGTGCCATGATCCAGATTACCAGCACATGTCCCCCAGCATCCAGTGAGCCTAGTGCTCAGTGTCACCAGCACACTGCCACAGCATGCTCCCCCTGAAAATGTGAGCCATCTCTTCAAACAGCATCCTGTTGTCTTCATCAGCCTCGTGCCGATTGTGCTTCTCTCCCCAAAGAAGCAAAATATTCCTTCCTGTTTTATCGCACACTTACTATTAGAGTTGATTGATGCCCTGTGTCAGTACTGCTTTGATTTTACAGAACACAGCAGAACACAGTATTTTTGCCTACTAACATTCCCTGACACTGCTTACCAAAACAAAACACAGAATCCAAATTCACAGAAACTAGAAAAATTACAAAGGAAATACTTTTATGAAAGGCCCACAATGTCACAGAATGTCAGACTGGCGGAGACTTGAAGGGACTCTGGAGATGGTCTACACCAAGCCTGTATCACAGCAGGTTGCACAGGACCATGTCCAGGCTGATTTGGAATCTCTCCAGATCAGGAGGCTCCACAGACTCTCTGGGCAGCCTGTGCCAGGGCTCCTTCACCCTCACAGGAAAAAAGTTTCTCCTCGTATTCAGGTGAAATATCCTGTGTTGTGCCTGTTGCCCCTTGTGCTGTCACTGGGCACCACTGAGAGAAGTCTGTCCCCATTCTCCTCACATCCATCCTTTAGCTATTGATCAGATCCCATCTCAGCCTGCTCTTTTCCAGGCTGGTCCATTCAGCTCTCAGCCTTTCCTTGTCAGAGAGATGCTCCTGTTTCCTCAGCATCTTTCATAGCCCTTCACTGGACTCTCTCCAGTAATTCCTCCTCAGTCCAGGACTGGATACAGGACTCCAGATGTGACCTCACCAAGGCAAAGTGGAGGGGGAGGAGAATCTTCCTTAACCTGATGACTCATAAAGACTTAGAATCATAGAATCATTAGGGATTGGAAGGGACCTCAAAACATCATCTAGTCCAATCCCCCTGCTTGGTTAAAGTTAGATGGATTAGCCCTGGACTCCACTCTGCAGGCAAATTTCCAGATTTTAAGCTACATAACCTGGAAGAGACTACTTATCTGTCTCTTCATAAATCAAAAGGCAACTCAGGCAAAAAGCAATGATCAGTACACTCAGAACATACAAAATTAAAACAGAACCTTCTCCTGCCTTAAAACACAGTCTTTAACTCTGTCACACTTACCTTGTGGTATTTCAAAGAGTTTTTAAGCTGGTCAGGTTAAAAACACTGTCCAGGTGTTCAAGTGCCATAAAAGCTACTCCTGCACCATGTGGTGATGTGAGCAGCCCTCTGGAATGAAGCATAGAACTCCAGGGCACACCTTACACCCAGTCAAGTGTTTTCCCTTGTTAGAAGAGATGCTGAGGAGCATAGAGTGGGTCTCAATATGCTCCATTCATCTAAGAAAAAGTGAAATTGTATCACGATCATGTTTTACAAGAGATTATTGTGGATAAGGTTTGTGGTAGGAAAAGGCATAAGTAAGTTTCATGCTTGTAAGCAGAAATCAGGAATAGTGGTGAGAGAAGTAAGTTGTAGTGTTCTAGACATGTGTTCTGTGTAAGCAGGAGAGAGGAAGAACAAACCAGAAGCTGCGCAGGTTCTAAAAGACTTTGGGTCTTTAAGGTTGTGCCTTCTTTTTTGAAATGTTTTTAATACCTTAGAGTCACCCAGGCAGTATCTGTCTCCTAGGGCAATGGTCCAGGCCAGCAGTAGGATTACTATTGCTTTCTTTCCCCAAAGAATCTCAAAAACGTGCAGTGAAGGGGCTACACAGAACGCTGATTTTTCTGGTATTGCTCAGCCAATTCCCATCCATCAACCCACTGGAGATGAACATGCACTTCTGGGTACACAG
Source organism: Rhinopomastus cyanomelas (assembly GCA_013400115.1). Taxonomy (NCBI): domain Eukaryota; kingdom Metazoa; phylum Chordata; class Aves; order Bucerotiformes; family Rhinopomastidae; genus Rhinopomastus; species Rhinopomastus cyanomelas. The sequence continues at coordinate 93,006 of VXBP01008057.1, forward strand.
ATCAGGAACATGCACGTCCCATGCCAGGACACAGGAAAGAGGGCTCCCACAGGGTGACAGAGGTTGGTACCTACAGAACACCTTCATCAACGGCATAAACCCTAAGAGCAAGACAAAATCCCTTGATGTCTAAGCACAAACCAGCAAAAGGAAGAAGAGAGGGAGAGAATGTAAGATGGTGAGACAGTAAGAAAAAAGTGCAAGCAAGAAGTGGCTTCCAAGAGAATTTTTTAAGAGAGATGGAGGGCAGAGTTAAGAATGAGCACAAATCACTGCATGACTTCTGGGTCCTTGTTTTTTTTTGTATTACACTGACCTAATTAATTTTACATGGAAAATAGGTACCAAAGGCTCTTCCCTGGTAAGAAGTACTTCAGCCGTTTGCTCACTTGAGGCATTATCCACCACTCCAAGCCACTTCTGAAACAGCAGTATTTTATGCTTAGGTTTTATGCAGCACAATAAACTTAAAACTGGCAGATCACCTAAGTTAGACACGCGTGAAGTAAGTACAGGAGCAACGTTTTTCTGAACCTGAGAACTTGACCAGAGTTTGTGCCAAACATTGGACTGAACACCCTTGCCCTCACCAACAGGGTATCGATAAAATACCAGGACTTGAGACAGTCTAAAATGAAGACCATCCAAAGGCTTTTTCTGAAGTGTGATGATGGATATTTATGTATTGCTCATATGAAACCTGTAAGAAGATGCTACTTACTGAATGAGTAACATTTCCTTTCACATTGAAATCTTCCTTGCTCCTTTTCCAGCTGCTGCTTCACTTATAAAATTGGACAGTTCTGAGGAAAGATGTGAGTGAAGGAGAAGAATGTGACTTTGGTACTTTTCATATTAAAAAGGTTAGGCTTGATGTCACTTAATTTTCTAACTGAGCAAATCTGAACAAGCTGGATCTGCTTTTACAATCTGTGTCTTACACAGAGAGAGAGACTGAATATATTACTGATTCCATGAATACACTTATCTTCCGCATTCACTTCTCTTGTTAATTCACGGAGCATGGGGAAGCACAGGGGCCTTTTGAGGCTCGTAGAAATAATCCCCTCAGACACAGAGCACTCCTAAGCGCTGAGAGCCAGCTATGTACAACCCACACTAGTAACCTCGTCCAGGAAGCCAACCCAGGGCATTAATGAGGGTTTACTGTATTTTTCAGTCCTGGGGAAAGCATTTCCAGCAGGCTTCATGGGAAAGCTCAAGCAGCAGAGCTTCTGACAGGCAAGTCAAGTTCATTATCTTGTTACTGGTATCCTCTCAAAAAACAGCTGCCCCTAAAATCCACTAGGCAACACAGGAAAGCCAGACCCTTCTCAGGCTGTTGTTCCTCAGCCAGATTCTCTAACAAGAATGGAAGCCACTGAACAGGACACAGCTCTGCCATTTGGCATTTCCTTGTGATCTGTAAAAGGAAGGAGGACATGAATCGCAGCTCAGACAGCTCATGTCTCTTCAGCAGCATTGCACAGGTCCCATGAACTTAACAGATTTCTACTGAAAAATGCAGATACGAGTTGTACTAACTGCTGCTGCTCCACCTCGCCTGTTCTTTCTGCAAAATGCTTAATAAGCTTTCACTGTCTGCAGATACATTAATGAGTTGAGTCTCTTACTCTGCATTTTATTTTGCATATAAGAAGCAAGTTCAGATGCTCAATTTAATGATTTAATCCTGACATTCTGTTTGTCTCAACTATTACTGTGCTGGCTGCCTCAGTGCGATGTCATGATGAACCTTTCTTTCCACAAAGAGCAGAGTAAACATCTCTTCAGCAAAAATATTCTGAACAAAAAAATATTGAAAAATGCAAAATAATTCAACAATTCAAATGAAAAATTATGATCATGTTATTGGAAAAGAAGCTTGGCCTTCTCCATGAGCAGCTAAAGACTTCTCTGTGAGTTCATGGTCCCTCCTAAGACTGGAAATCAGTTCTTCATTCTTCAGTCCCTTTGCTAGTCACCACAGCCCGTTGTTGCATGTATGTCTGGAGTAAAACCAGATTTGATTACCCATTTCTACCTAAAATCAAAATGAAAATGGCCAGATGAGTCTGCACTTCCAAGCTGTATCCTGCCCCTCTTCTCAAAGCAAGCAGCAATAAGCAGAAGAGCAGAAGTTGGGACACACACCCTCTTCATTCCAAAAGCTGCAGCCCCTCATGCCGAGGACAGGCAGGAGAAGCTCAGAGCCCCAACCTCACCAGAGCAAAGGCTGCTGTGAGTCCCCAGTGCCCTGCTTTGCTCAACCAGCCCGGCTCCGGAGCAATGTGAGTATCCACTAGAGAGGGTGTGAGTTACGCTGACAGCAGGAACAGCTGTTCTAAGGAACTTGTACTAATTAAGAACTTGCAAAGTTTAAAAGTGGAGAGAACTGGTAGAAAAATGAGAAAAAGGAGATGTTGGGAAGGACGTGAGAAGGACCTCTGTGATTTTATGTCTTCATCTTCCTATCTTCTTCCTGCAGCGCATCCCTCTGCTTCCCTTCCCAGCTCCCGGTTTCCACCACCGTTCCCCACAAACATCCACTTGGGATGAAGGAGAACCCAAACCTTCGCAACTTTTCTCTTGCCTCGATGCTCCCTTAGCAGGAGCGGCGTTCGCCCGCACCGCTCGGCCATGCCAGGGCTGCCCATGGCAGAGCTTCTTGCTGCCCGCACCCAGCTCGGGTCCGGGTCCGACTCCGGGCCAATAAAACACCCCTCCAGCTCCGCTCTGCTCCTCACCAGCTCCCGCATGGCCGCCCGCCCCCCCCTCCCCCCCGTTAAAGCGCATACCCGGGNGCGAGGCAGGCCCGGTCCGGCCGCGGTTCCCCCATGCCCGGCTGCGGGCTCGGCGGGGAGCGGGCGCGGCCAGGCGACGGGCTGGGCCGGCTGCGGCTCGGGCAGGGCGGGACGGCGGCGGGGCGGCACCGGCACCGGGAGAAGCTCCGGGAAGGAGGGAGGCAGCAATGGCGGCCGGGGCCGGGAGCCGCTGCGCGCCTGGGCAGCCGCTGCTCTAAGAGGGGGAGAGGCGGGTTCCGGCGCGGGGTTTATCTCTGCCCTCTCGCTTAAGTTCCCAGCGGAGCAGGCTGGAGGCACCTGCACCCCCCAGCACCTCCTCCCTGTGCGGGGAGGCCATGGAGAGCCCAGCCGAGAACCCCAGCAAGGCTGCGGAGTACCTGAAGGAGCTGAACAAGATCATCGAGACGCAGCAGGAGCTGCTGGAGAAACAGAAGCGGAGGATAGACGAGCTGGAGCAGCAAGTGGCCAAGTTGTACCACGAAAACGCCCGTCTGCAGGACGAGCATCACCGGCACCTGGCCACATGCCGGCTCCAGCCGCTGCTCGGGGCCATCCAGGAGAATGCCAAGAACGACAAGTAAGCGGGCGAGGGTCTGCACGGGGGATTATGTTCGGAGAGAGGGGTCTACACCCGGGCTTTCTTTCGCTTGCCGTCTCCTGAAGCCGCCCTGAGGAGCCGCTTGCTCCTCTGGGGAAAGAGACGGAATGTGGGGGTGAAGCCCCTGGGAGCTGGCCCCGTTCTCCCCACCGAGGAGCCGGTACCGGGAGTGACCCGGCTCGGGGTCAGTAAACACTGGCCACTGGCCATGGCGCAGCCTGCCCGTGCCCGGAGAGCTCCCCGAGCCCGGTGTGCGGGAAGCAGCTCAGCTGCGCGGTTCTGGAACCCCGGGGACGCAGAGCAGCAGCAACTTAAATCTCAGCGCGGACCCGACGTGTTGGTACTCATGGAGCAGCGGCGGTTAAGGCTGAGCTGTGCGGGAGCGCAGTGGAAGAAGCGCTTTGGGATCCCGCCTCACCGCGCCGGGATGCCCTACCCCGGGTTCCTGGTGTTTACGTTTACACGTCCCGGCTCCAGGCGGCGGTTTCCTCCTGCCCGCGGGGGCTGAGAGGAGCAGCTCGCCAACCCCAGGCGAGGGCTGCGGCTGCTCCCGCCTGTCGGACGGGGAAGCTCCGCTGTCCTCAGCTCTGAAACCGCCGTGCTCCGCCACGGTGTTTCCCCGGGAAAACACGGGAAGCTGGGGAGGCTGAGGGAGGTGTGGAAGGGCCAGTGGCCCCTCGGCGCCCGCAGGCTCCTGTTCCCTACCAGCTCGAGCCTGCCCGGGGTTGCAGAGGGAATGGGGAGCAGCGCTGCTTCCTCGGCTCCCTGCTTACTCCTAGTTTCAACACTCTACCTTCTTTTGGTGATGCTGGGGTAATAATTCCGGACTTCTTTTCTAATAAATAGGGCTGTCTCAGAGAAAAGGCAGCAGATATGCTCTCGAGCCTAAGAGCTCTGTTGTCATTTAACAATCAATCCCACAAGAAGAAAAGGGCTATTTACAGAAAATATGGGATGTTTACACAGATCCTACCCCATGCACTCCATGTCCAGTAGCCGAGGAGTTTCTTGTGGCTCTGCTTCTAGTACAAGACATCAACTCGGTTATCTTGTTCCATTTGTCTCTTGCAAATGACATTACTGAAAATGGTACAAATGGCTTGCCTCGCCTGGTAATATTTCTCTTGTGCAGCCCCAGACTCATTTGCAGAGCCCGCTTTGGGCAGGCAGCTCTGGGGACTTGGAGGCTTTTAAGTCTCTTAAGTGGATTTGATGCTAGGATCAGGATTAATCTGTGATATTTATGGCAGAGTTGTATTGCTTTGAGACATAGCCTGCAGGGCTTACAGGGGAAGCTGGGAGAGCCCCCTGTGTGAGTCTGGTCCAGCATGCATGTATGCAGCGGTCAGATTTTTGGGGGACACCTTCATCTGAGGGATTTTCCCCCAAAATTGCCTCGTGTCTATCTGTGTCGCGCTTATCCTTTTGAAGGGAGCAAGCCTGGAGAGACCCTCTGGGAGACCCTGCCTTGGCAGAAGGAGGGTGATCCTCACTGGTGGGCTCACAGCTGCACACAGTGGGGGCTGTGGCACTGGCTCCTGGGTCTCTAGTTCTCTGGGAGCAGCAACACCAATCCAGGCACAGAATGCGTTTTATTCTTTGGCTGGATCCAAAAGACAGAGGAAGTTTCTATCTTGGAAGATATTCATGTTGCAAAATCTGCTCCCAGCCTCCCAGTGATCTTGGTTTTATGACAAGTGAACCTGTAGGTTCCGGGTGGCAGCAGCTTCCTATTCAGCAGCCCAGTCTCAGTTTCCCCAGAATTAAATGTCGCGAGTAACTTGCCTATGTTTGGGTGGGGAATAAAAATCCCTTGTGTGCCAAAGTTTGGTATTGGATGCCATAGCTTACTTTAGGAGTCTCTGGCATTAGGAGAAAGGCAGCGTGTGAGGTGGCACATCCAGCTTGTTCCCTCCTGCCCCTGCAGTTCACAGGCCTCCTTGGCTCCTTCCTTCCAGGGGCAGCAGAACTGCTTTGTGCCCCAGTATTAGCAGTGGCCATGCCTTGCTCTTCCTTACCCTCTGACTCTTCACAGGTAAAATGACTAGAATGCCTTTTAAATGAAACTGAGCCCCTCCGCAATACATTGAGACATCAATAATTCTAAGAAGTCAATCATAGCCCTTGTTCCTTGAGGCTGGAATAGCCTTTTTCTAAAAGGCTTGTACTGGGGTACCTGCAGCAGTTCAACCTGTGTAAAGTGGGTGTTGATCGCTGAAAATCGGTTGTGAGGGCAGGCATTTCCCACTACCAGACAATAGTTAACTTATCACAGTATCACAGTATTACCAAGGTTGGAAGAGACCTCATAGATCATCAAGTCCAACCCGTTACCACAGAGCTCAAGGCTAGTGCATGTGCCACGTCCAATCCTGCCTTGAACAGCTCCAGGGACAGCGACTCCACCACCTCCAACACCTTATGTGTTAGGAAGCATGGAAATGTTGTAGAAGATGATACGTTTATTCTCACTAAAACACGTTAAAGAAACCCTCCAACTTCCCTAAAATCCTGAGACTTTTTGGTTCTTGCAATGGGAAGAATAAAGAGCTGAAGACTGCTTAATTTGAAGAAAGTTGATGTGTTTGTAGTTCTTCAGTTTGAGCTCTTGTAGGGTGGGGAACCTGCTAATAAACCTAGGAAAGGACAAAAAAACCTCACCAAGTGAAAAAATTCAAATGATTCTTGTTTATGACCTTCCAAAAAAAGACAGTAGTGAAAGAATTCCTTTTGTGGGTTGCTGTCTGGGGGAGGGAAGAGATGGACCAGATTAGCAGGTGCTGATGTGCTTGTTGTCCTGCAAGGAGGTTCTAACAACAAGGTGTGGGTGCAGTTTAATTAAATTTTGCAGTAATTTCCTGAGTACAAATCAACCTTAAAATCTGCAAGTGGAATTGAGGATAATTAGTTGATTACAAGGCTTTGTTAGATGTAATGAATCAGCATGTTAAAGATAACAATAGGTATTTAACTCATTAAGTTGCACAAAACTAATTTTCAGTTAATCTATTTCACTTTACATTAGAGAAAACAGCAAGTAGTTCACCTCAGATCCCTGGTGTTAAGGAAGATATGTTCAGTACATCTGTTTAGGTGACGCACCTCTTAGTGTAAATATGTAAAAGCAACTGTGCTGGATCTTCTCACGTCTGTGCAAATACAATTTTTCCAGCTCTGCAAATTCAGCACTGGCATGCTTCCATGTGGTATTTGTACGTACCCTTAATCAAGTTAAAAACTCTGCTGCTTTTCCACTGGGAAATTGCCTGGTAAGAGTTTGAGCAAGAGATAGAGAATAATTGTCTGCTGAGCTAGAACAGTTTTGGGGACCTGTTGTTGCTCAGCCTGAATTCTGCACTTGGCCTCAGTGATCTAGAACTGGCTTTGTCCTCCTGGGAGAAAAATACTCCCAATTTGGAGCTTTAAGATATCTTTCCTGCGTTTGAAGATGCTGTCTGTCTTCGCTGAGGTGTACTCAGTGCAGTCTAGTAAGCAGAAGTTGTTGCTCTGGTGATAGTCACATGTGACAGCCGCTTTGTGGCCTACATAAAATGAGCTTGTGGCTTTGCATGTCGCTGTTGGCACTGGATGCTGCCCTTGCACACAGCCTCAGCAGGAAGCCAAAGATTGCATTAGTGTAGAGACCAGCTTGACTCTTTTTTTCCCCTCCAGAGATGTCCTTTACTGAAACAGACTGTTTGTGTGACGTAAATCCCATTTCACTGCGTGTGCTGTGCTCAAACAGTGGCTTGCTGAAACAGGTTGCTGTACTGAAGTAGAGGTATCCAGCATCTGTTAAAGTATACTTGTGCTTGGGCAAGACTTTGCTTTCTCTGCCTTCTTGTCAGCAAGGCTGGCGATGAAGTGTTTTTGTTAGGTCCTCTCTCGCAGTCGGCTGTGTAGCCCAGTGTGATGTGTGACTGATGGCCTTGCCAGAAGAGGGCTGCGGTACAAGTGCAGTTGTTGTGAAATGATGCTCCTTTACTGATTCAGACTTCATCTTCCTTGTGAAAAATATATGTGCATGGAAAGCATAGTTTGTGTCCCCCAGTAGGCTGTTTGTTCTGCCTGTCCTGTACCAGGTAGGGATGGCTGGGTCCGGAGATGGGGCGGAATGCTCATAATGTGAACTTGCACCTTCAAATAAGAGTGCTGAGCTAGGAGAGCACGGGAGGGGGGAGGCTTTCACTTTTCTGGTGCTCATTTCAGCATCGTTTGTGGGGTTTGTACATCAGCAGATGAGTGGGCAACTCTTGGAACAGGCAGTTGCTGTTCAGGCAGCCTGTAGGAAATCAATAGGATGAGAATGTGTAGTAAGGCTGGAACTTGCTAACACCAAATTGAACTAAATTACTTTAGAACTCTGAGATATTTGCCAGTTCTAGTGCTTAGTACCTGTTAAGTGTTAAGCTAAATGATAACATGTAAAGACAAATACATTTGGAAACTAAAGAAACAAATGTGGAGGGGAGGGAGGAGGCACAGTGGTGATGGTATATCATGGTGTCAAGGAAATTGCAGGAGGGAGAGAAAAAGAAATCTGTAAAATGCCCTTCCCCGCCCCAGCAAAAATAAAAGCCCTTTTCAGAGAGAGAACAGTGCAGCAGAACAGAAAGTAACCTATCCTACAACATAACAAGTTTAAAGATGGTTTCAAAACTTGCAGTAAACCTGTCCCATTTAAAGCAGACCTGACCTAAAGAATTGCAAGTACTCAGTGGATTTGAAATCCTTCTCTGATGAAGCCTTTTACTCAGCTGATACAGAACACAACTTTTGAACTTAAATTTAGAGTACCAGTGTTCTGAACTTAAAGAACAAAGTACATTTTCATGCTAGTTAGCGCTTTGATGTTCTTCTTTACGAATTCACTGTCAAGGAAATTGAAATGCACTCCCAAAGATCTGCTTGCAGGAGGCACTTGGTAATGCTCATGGATCCTGGGTGCTCAGTGAGCAAATGAGAGCTGCTGTACTTACTGAGTCAAGCGTCTGTCTGAAGATCCCCTTCCCTCTCCTCCAGAAAAGCTGACTCCAGAGCAGGCTCTCTGCATGTGCAGCTCTCCAGCAGCAGGCTGACTACTTGCCCTGCGAAGCATGTAAAGAAGAACTGTCATAACATGATGGGTCTTGGGTCCGTCCTAAAATGGGGTGTTCTCCCATGTGGTAATTTTCTCTCATTAACAAGGTACGCTTACACATTTTCAACTTGCGCAGAAGAATTGCACAGAACAGCTACACAGAAACACGGGGCTGGAGGAGCAGGGCTGGACCTGTTATTCACAAAAGCACTAAATGTGGTGCTTTGGAAAGGCTTCACCTGCTGTTGAATGGGGGATGCCAAATTGTGTCCTGATCCACTTAAGGAGCAAACCTTTGGGACAATGTGAAATGGAGACAAGCACTTCTGCATCTGGCTTGTGGGCTTGTTGGCCTGGTTATTTGCAAAGGAGGACAAATCTCCATCAGTCCTTGGGGAAGGTGTCTTCTGGCAAAAAAATAATAAATGGGTTGCAGTGTTTTTGAAAACCTGTAGCAAAATATCTCATGCTCAGAGGAAGTGTTGGTATGAAAAGCTTATTCAGTGGATGATCACAGAAGCTCTGAGGAAGAAAGAACATGGTATTTCAAGGTGTTTTCTTACAGAATACTGATAGGGAGAGAGTAAATTATTAAAATTAAAATAGTAAATTATTAAATGCTTCTTGCAAGTAGCATCTCAAAAAGCTAAATTTCCTTTTTCACACCCAGGAAAGTGAGATAGCTTTTGTTCCTGTGCTGGTCAGTGAGGCTAAGCTGGAACTGCTGGGTTCAGTGTCATGTAGACCATGGCCTTTAGATACTGAGTTTCCACGTAGAGCTGCTGCAGAAGAACGCGAGTTTCTCCAGGGTTTGAAGCTGGTTAGGAATGGCCACAGTTGTCTTCCCTGTACTTGCTGTTCTGACACTATGTAATTTTATGTCTCCCAGATGGTATGGCTGTGCAGACCTGCAAAGCATTGCAGGACACTAAATTTCCCTGGGGTTTACAGCTCCCTTGGGATTACAGTCCTTAATATGGGAAAAATTGCTTGTAAAGCAGGCAGCCCACACCTGGATGAGTTAAATGTTTGTTACTCGGACCCCTTTTCTGTGTGAAGGCTCCTGCCTCCTGCATGCAGGTAGTGAGGAGGTCATCTCATGCTATTCACCAAGGAGTGTGTGGGAAGCTTCTTAGGTAAGTGGATTTTGCAGGCCAGAAGTACTTCCTGATATGCAGCCCACACTTGCATTATTCTAATGTGATCCTATCGTTCCCACTCATACCCTCTTTATTATGTTAATTCTTCCCTTTTTTGGTTGTGTTTTCCAGCCTGCAGATACTTCTCTGCTCTTCTTGCCGGCCTCCTCTCTTTCATCCTAGCTCAGCGAGCCTGTGAACAAGGTTGTCACAACTTCATTCTGTCTGTATCCTATGTACTAGTTTCAACAGAATTGTTTAAGTATCTCTGTCTAATTGTACCATTTCCCTTAGCAGGATTGTGGGATTAGAAATTTGGATCGACCGAGCAGGGTTTGGTACAAGCAGAGCAGTGCGATTTGAAGAGGTGGTATGTGATCGGGGGGGGTTGGATGTAGATTATCTTTTGAGGTGCCTTCCAACCCATAACATTCTGTGATTGTGTGCTCTACTAGGTTTTAGGTCTTCAGCAGCTGTCCCTGGATGTGGGCTGACTTTTTCTCACTCTTTTTGCTTGGGGGCTGCTCTGTAGAATCTTCTCTGTATTTCTCTGAAATAGTACAATCCTTGGCTTACAGTGTTAGAGCAGAAGTGCTAGTTTGTGCTAGCTAGAAGCCTAGGCAAGAACTGTTAGCCTTTCATGGTCATTGCCATGGCGTTCTGATTAAGGACAGAAGTAGGAGTAAGAGGTGTTTCTTTCATCCCATCTGGTGACCTGCTGTTTGCCCTTGGCAAAGCTACGCGCTGATAACGGTTGTTCTTTTACAGGTGGGCAAATCCGTGTTCAAGTTAAAGATCATCCCATAATAGGTTGCTCAGATTTAGATGAATTAAACATCACACTCGAAACAGCAAGCTTTTTTGAATCTTGGGCCCCTTTGTGGCTGCATACCAACAAGTTTGTTTTTATTGTTAGTGTGAAGAAAAACTAATAATGTTGCTGCAAAGTGGCCAAAACATTTCAACAGGGTGAAGGCTGTAAAACACAACCGCTTTCACAGCAGCAGCTGCAAACCTGGGTCTCGTGTTCTTCAGACAGGTCGCTATGTATCGGGCTGCAGTTCTGGATGGTTTCACCCCTCTCGCCCCCCAAACAGCAGCAGCTCCGTCTCAGGGACTTGTGCTCCCTCTCCTGGCTTGTTCCTAGACTGCTTAACCAGCTCCGAGCAGTGCGTGCAGCTGCTTTGCGTATCTATGTGTCCACGGAAGAGTGTAGAATCTGCTCTCGAGTGGCAGCATCTGTACTGCCTTTGAGTCTCCCCAAAGCATGAAAAGGCTACTGTGAGTGTGACTGAAGATTTTTCATTAGTTTGGGGATTTTTTTTTTCCTTTCCTTCTAATGTCTTAAAGTGCAGAGGTAAACTTTCTTTTCAAATAAAACCATTTAAAAATATCCATGGAAAAGAAATTACTGTGCCATATGGCATCTGTGTGGACTGAATGAGTTACTGCTGCGCTAGATGGGAAAAATACTGCTAGTGAGTAGCTCTCTACAGCAACTGATTGAAATGTAATATACATTATTTGCATGTTAATAAGATTTCTAGTCAGACTTCCCTGACAAACATGAGTAGAGACAAAGGCACACATGTAAGACATCTTTTACTGCACCGCAGTAATTCACATTCACTCAGTGTAAACAGCACTTTATTGTGGATGATTGGATGCAGAGGAAGGAAGGTGGGACAACCCTCCTGCCCTTTTTCAAATGGGAGCTGACGTTTGTCAGAGTTTCTCCATCTTTGCCGGGTTACGACTAGCTGAAAGTCCCTGCAGGTGGTGTGGACCACTCATACTTGGGAGCTTTGAGTTAATGCTTTTGGGCTTTGGAACATGTAGCTGCAGGGTGAACAGGCTGGGCTTTGAACAAGCCAGGCTTGCCAGACCAGTAAGTGCATGTCTCTAGCCGTGGGACCTGGTTGTGCCCAGCTTTGCACACTGATTTCTGCCTCAGTTTTGTTTTTTAAACTGACAAGTTGGGCTGTCAAGTAGTTCTTGATAATCATGCTGAAAGGGACAGAATTTCAGAGGGTCTTGGCCTGGTATATTTATTGAAAACTTGAGGCTACTGAAGCCTCTTCCCTCTGGAATGTGAACCACAGTCTTTCAGACGTAGTTTCACAGTTCTGTTTTCAAGAAAGAGAAGAACTGGTCCATTTAGTGTGGAGTGGTTTTTCTCTTTGCTTTTCTTAGCTGCTTCTACTAGTTTTCTGCCCATTAATGTGACTTACTTGTTCAATAACTTATTTTCTCAGCCATGCCTCTTTGCATCCTTTATATTTGAGTATATCTCTAATTTAGGTGTAAACTTCAGTAGCATAAGGTCTGTGTTTTCAGGTAACTTGATCAAGGGTAGGTAATGACTGAGTTCTTGAACTCTATGCTTGTGTGCATTTGCACTCAGACTTGCACATCACTTTCAAGATCAAATTTGGAGTCAATCATCAACCAGTCTCTTGAAGTAATGCTGTTATGGGAAGCAAATCCCTACTGGATTTCCTGACTTTCAGCGTGGAACCCATGTGCACCAAGCTGTAGACTGGAAGCTGATATTTCTGGCAAATTCAGCTGGTTTTAGTAGCTTTCTGTTTGTTGAGAGTAATGCTGGGTTTGGTAGATCTCTGTTAATGGCTGGGCTCAAAGATCTCAGAGGTCTTTTCCAACCTAAATAATTCTTTGATTCTGTACTAAAACTACTGTTTGTGCCACTCTCTTCATTTTTCCCACCTCTAATTCTCAAGTATTCAAAGTTCTGCTGCCTTCAGACCTTTGCTACCCTGTGATCAAATTCCAGTTCTGGGAGGATTTTTATTTTCTCCTGTACTTTTCCACTGTGGAGTGCCGTGGGATCACTGTGGGATCCAGGATGCATGAGAGCTGTTTCACTAAGTTGATTATAGATGACACTTAATTTTGTAGTTGCTTGGTTGGTTCAAAGTTGAATTTAAAGAGCTGAACAGTGCTACTGCTGTAGCTTAACCAGCTGGTGACCTGAGAGCTAGCATGGTGTCTCTCCTCAAAGACTTCAGTGGTTCCTGTGTGCTGTCTAAAACTTGGCAAAGTGGGAAGATGCACTTTGATGTCATGATAGCAGCTCAGCTGTGTAGGTGCCACTCGTACTCTGCATAAAACTGAAGCAAGGATCTGAGGCTTTAGTGCTTGTGAGTGCTCCAGGTCACATGCACCTGCCACGTGTCGTGTGCTTGGGGATGGAGGTGAACAGGCATTAGTCTCCCACCCTGCGCTGCAGCTAGGATGTAGTAATTGTGCTAAATTCAGAGGGACTTCTTTAGCAATTCTGGTCAGGGTGGCTGCAGTGGAGGGATTGCAGAGAGCTGAACTATCATTCTTCTTTCTTGCTGCTTACCTTGCTATGTTCACTTCAGCTTCCCTTCACCAGTGATTTTGAAGTAGAGGCTGGTTCAGACTACTTTCTGGTTGATAGTCTTCTGCTCCCTTAATAATGTCTTTAGTGAGACAGACACGTGTTTCTCCAGAAATGTAAGCATTCAAATCCAAAACAACACCTTTAAAATAAAGTTGTGGTCTCAGTGTCAGGACTCGCTGATACCCCAAGGTGCATGTGTGGGTTTTGCTGTGTGCCTGCACCCCATTTTACACCAGCTTCCTTCTGGTCATGCACTGATGTCCTTTGCTGGTAACTAGATGGGGCTGTTTATGTTAAAGATCCTCATGGTGACAGTAAAGCAAGAACTCCATTGTAGGACTATCCTTTTGAGTATTCACTTGCTACTGGACATTATGATTGATGGTTCTTTGTTGTGGAAAACTGGTGTATTTTGACTTCTTTCCTAGTATTGTGTCTTTATACATAGACTCATGGCAGAACACTTGATTGATCTTATTTTCAAGTCGGGGAAAGTGTGTGCAGTTTAAAGAAGCACAGACTCGCGGAATGTCAGGGATTGGAAGGGACCTCGAAAGATCATCTAATCCAATCTCCCTGCCACAGCAGGATCACCTAAATCAAATAGGACAGGAACACATCCAAACAGGTTTTAAATGGCTCTAGTGAAGGAGATGCTGCAACCTCTGTGGGCAGCCCATTCCACTGCTCCATCACCCTCACTGTGAAGAAGTTCTTTCTTATATTTATGTGGAACCTCCTATGTTCCAGCTTGTACCCATTCCCCCTTGTCCTATTATTGGATGCCGCTGAGAAGAGCCTGGCTCCATCTTCCGGACACCCACCCTTTCTGTATTTCTAAACATTAATGACACCACCCCTCAGGCTCCCTTTTTCCAAGCTAAAGAGTTCCAGCTCCCTCAGCTTTTCCTCATAAGGAAGATGTTCCACTCCCTTCATCATCTTTGTGACTCTGTGCTGGACTCTCTCCAGCAGCTCTGTGTCCTCCTTGAACTGAGGGGCCCAGAACAGGACATAATACTCCAGATGTGGTCTCACCAGTTCAGAATATAGGGGGAGGAGAACCTCTTTTGATCTGCTAACCACCCCACTTCTGATCCACCCTAGGATGCCTTTGGCCTTCTTGGCCACAAGGGCACATGCTGGCTCCTGGTCATCCTGCTGTCCAGCAGTGTCCCCATGTCCATTTCTCCTATACTGTTCTCCAACAGGTCAGTCCCCACTTATATCCAGCATCATTCCTCTCCTGGTGGGCTCCTCCACCATTTGCATCAGGAAATTGTCACCAATGCAGTCGAGGAACCTCCTGGACTGTCGGTGGCTGGCTGAGCAGGTCTTCCAGCAAATATTGGGGTAGTTAAAATCCCCCATGAGAACCAGGGCCTGTAGCTGTGAGGCTGCTGTCAACTGCTTCATCAATGTCCTCAGTCTGATCTGGTGGCTTGTAATAGATACCCATGACAGTGTCACCCAAGCCAGCCTGCCCCTTAATCCACTCCCACAAACTTTCAACTCTTTCTTCATCTACCCCTGGACTCAATACACTCCACTTGCTCTTTCACATAGAGAGCTACTCCACCACCTTGCCTTGCTGACCTGTCTCTTTCATGAAGAGGACATTCATGCGAGCTGTCCCACCAGGTCTCTGTAATTGCCACCAGATCATAATCACCTGACTGAACACAGATTTCTAATCCATCCTGCTTGTTCCCCATGCTGCGTGCACTGGTGGACAGGCATTTCAGGGAGTGAGCGGAGTGCTCTGGTTTCACCCTGGGATGGTGGGAGGCCTCGTGGTCTTCATCAAGACCAGAGGACTGCCCCAATGGTGCGCACCCAGCAACAACTCCAACCCCTTTGAAAATAGTTTAAAGCTCTCTGAATGAGTCCTGTCAATTCCTGTCCCCAGACCCTTTTTCCCTTCTGGGATAAGCCTTTCCCATCTGTCACTGTCATGTCTGGCGTCTTACAAAACCAGGCAAGAACACCTACTTCAATCTTAGCTTTCTGCTTGACCTAGACAGGACTGTGGATGGTGATTCTTGAACCACAAGTATAACTTCTGCAGTAAAACTTATTGTAAAACCACACATTTGTGATGTTAGGCTGTTTTTATGTCTTTAAGTTATTAAGACAATATGGTCTTATGTCTTGGGTCTGCTCAGCCTGGAGAAGAGCAGGCTGAAAAGGGATCTGATCAATGCTGGTCAATAGCTAAAGGGCAGGTGTCAAGATGACAGGGCAAGACTTTTTTCAGTAGTGGGCAGTGAGAGCACAAGGGGCAATAAATTGGAAGACAGCAAGTTTCATCTGAATCTGAGGAGGAACTTCTTTACTTTGAGGATGCTAGAGCTGTAAAAAGCCTGCCCAGAGAGGCTGTAGAGTCTCCTGCTTTGGAGGGATTCCAGAACTGCCTGGACATGGGCTTGTGCAACCTGCTCTGAGTGACCCTGCCTAGATGATCTCCAGAGGTCCCTTCTCCCCACCGGTCTGGGATTCTGTGCCCCACCCTTTGAGTTGCAGGCATAATTACCTTTGTGAAGTAAATAGTGAAGATTTTTCTCTTCATATAGTGTTACCTTTTCCTGTGTTGGTCTCCATGACTTAGACCTCAAGAGTGAGGTATACAAGGTTAGGGCTGTGATCTAAACAAATGAACTAACAGGATCTGAATAAGGTAAAATCTGTATTCAGCTTTCAGGCATGTTTCTATTTTAAGCTCTTAATTGAGTCCACCACTTCTTGAGTGCTGGAGGATGTGATGACTTTGTCTTGCAGAAAGGTAACTTTTCTGCCGTGACTAAGACACACTAGAGCTGGTGCAATGCCAGCGCTGCCGCAGAATGCTCACACTGCCTCGTGTGCTGGTACCTGTGGGGTTCGTGGTTGTGCTGGCTGAGTATTTGGAGATGTACCAGCGGTGGCAGGGAGGAGAGTTAGTACTGCTGAATGATAATCTGAGTGCAAGAACTTGTTGTCTACGAACTTTTTCCCAAAGAGCTTGGGAAGAAGCCTTTTTCAAGACAGGGATCTGAGGGGTAGTTCAGTAGCTGTTCTGGGTTTACATTTTAAAGAAAACTCCCAAAGGGTCATAAGCACTGCATTAGGAACGTGACCTTTGATTTAATTCCTGTCATGTGTGACTTGGTGGGCGAGTGCCAGGCTCCTGGGGAGATCTTATCCACTCTGGATGGAGCACACTTTCCTGTGGTTGTTCAGTAGTTAGTCAGGTCTCTGTGCAGGCAAGTGTACACTCTTGAGACCTGAAGAAGAGACAGAGAAATGAATTGCTGCTCCTGCTTCCCCCAGTTGCTGATGCTACTCTATGTGAGTTTTCTGGGCTTTGCTGCTTAAAAAAATTTAATAGTTAGACTTGACTTGTGCTGCTTCACAGAGAATCCAGAATCAAGTTTAGCTTTTAACCCTAAAAAGGTGATTTCCATGCTGAAATTTGTTTGTAGCAAAATGATT
>VXBP01008059.1:0-15182 GCA_013400115.1 Rhinopomastus cyanomelas
CCTTCCAATCCCTAATGATTCTATGATCTGTTGAGGGCCCTTCCAATTACTAATACTCTGTGATTCTGTGTTTGTCTCTGAGCACATCAAGGATAAGAGGTTCATTAGGAGCAACTGTTTTACCAAGGGAAAATCATGTCTGACCAAGCTGATTGCCTTTCATGAGGACACAACTGGTGGTAGTGCAGACACAGAATCACACAGAATGTTACAGGTTGGAAGGGACCTCGAAAGATCATCTAAGTCCAACCCCCACTGCTGGAGCAGGGTAAGCCTTCAGTACTGTCTCAAGATGTCCTACAGTCGATGTGGTTTATTTTAATTTCAGTAAAGCATTTAACAACATCTCCCACAGCATCTTGGCAACTAAACTGAAGAAATGTGATCTGGAAGGTTATGTAGTGAGGTGGATTGTGAACTGGTTGAGGGAAAGAAGTCAAAGAGTTCTTGTCAGTTCAGCTGGAGAACTGTACCTAGTGGAGTTCCTCAGATATCAAGGCCAGTACTATTCAATATATTTACCAATGACCTGGAAAAAGTCACAGAGTGCACAGTCAGCAAATCTGCTGGTGACACAAATGAGAGATGTGAAGTCTGCTCCTCTGGAGACCCAACTGGACATGCACCTGTGTCACCTGTTTTGCTCTGGCAGTGGGGGTAGGACTATTTAGTATTTCAAGATCCCTTTCTACCCCTAACATTCTGTGTGTCATAAACCATTGTCTTTCTTCTTTAATCTCTCTTCATGCATTCCACAATCTATTTTGTAACACACACAAAAATAGCTGTAATAGAAGCATGACATATATGATGCTCTATAAAAAAATAATATCTCAACAGACTTCTTTGCATTTTTGTAGGGAGAAAAAGCTTTCACAAAATATTTCATTTTCCTTGAGATTCAATAGGTGTTTTAGTTGGTTTCTGGAATATTAATTATATAATGGTTTTCTTTGAGCAAAACAATGTATTAAAGCAAAATGAAATCACAGAACATTCAAATTATTCATAACCTGCTTCTTATTTACTGTGAGAAAAAAAGACACCTTTCTCTAAAAACTTTAGCCCAAATCTAAGTCTATACAGAAAACCTAAGATGAAGGTACAAGCAAGATTTGTAGCGATAAGGAGGCGTTCCAAACAGTCTACTGTTACCTCTAAAGGCTGTTTTAGTGATGAGGAGCAGAAGCTCCATCATAGAAAAAACAACTTATCAAAGTCTTTAATCCAGGCATTTCCCTCACACAGAGAACTTCACCAAAAAAACCCCAAACAAAACCCCAACTATATCCAAAAGCCAAGCAAAACAAAACGAAATAACTTACTGTCTTCTTCAACATTTTGATGGCGTAACATTTCTGGGTCCCTTTCTGCCTGCATCTGTAGACAATGGAGGTAGCCCCACTAAATTAAAAAAAAGAAATTAAACAAGGAAATATAATTGTACATATGCCTCTTCAAACATATCAACAAACAGAGTTGCCTAACTGAAACTACATTTTCTACTCCTCCCAGTTTGGGTAAAATTTGCTCATTTTCCCCAACAAATAGAAAAAAAAAACCCCAGTGTAAATATTACACTATGTTGAACCAGCAAACTTCAGCAGTCAACAGAATTTTTCAGAGTTCAAGATGCCCCTTGTTCTCACATTTTCAGTCTTGCGACACATCATGGAGGTTTTTCTCAGGGCAGCAAGGAATATACTTTTAAATACCACTAAGCAATCAAGTTTCAGTCACCATCAAAACAGATGATGAAAGTGACGCTGGATTTAAGGCATTTTTGAGAGCCTCCTGTCCTCAGAAGATCTGTGACCCACTCCAAGGCTCACCACTTCAGATTTTTAAGCTGCAGGGGACTGCTGTTCTGTGTGTGACTTGCCTAATAACATGCATTGCAGATCTCTCTGTACCAGAAGAAATCCCTTTTACTGTGTTTACAGAAGGTGACCATGAGCTAGAGAATTACACAAGCAGCCATTGTTGAAACAGTAGAATGGCATAGCCATATTTGACTATATGAAAAAAACTGTGATAGTTATATTATTCTGGATGCACTGCTGTACAAAACTGCCATGCAAGCTGTGCACTTTTCCCTCCTCAGCAAGGACACTATATGTCCGCATTTTGTTTATGACATGAGTGAGCAAAAGTACTGGCATTTGATTGAGAAGAATTTCAGAATGACATTTTGGTGAGGCAATGCCACCTGTTGCAAATGTTATGCAATTCAACCATCTGAAGATTTGTGTACATCAAACATATACAAAGATAAATTCTCACTTCACTTCATAATTTTGATAATATTGATAAATGTGTGGGCTTATTGCTAGCCTCAGTGACTCCCAGAATCATTATATGAATGTAATTAGTTTAGTTTGTTTAATTAGTTGTAGTTTGAAAATTGCTAGCATTTTCAAATATNTTACCTAGCTCCATGCCCCCCGGCCAGATTGCCAGCTGTGATTCACCTCGGCTTCTAGTGGTGCCGATTTGCTGCTGTTTGGAGACACACCTATAAGTTCTTCCCGGACCGGCGCTAGCTGAGAATTTTGCCACAGGTTTTCCAGTGCTGCCGCTGCTTCAGGAACGGAGTACGTTCCAGTTTGCACAATTCCCCATCCAGTAATGGGCAGTGTTTTTCAGCGGTCTTGGGAAGACCCTGATTTGTGCCGCTGTGCCCCCCAACTCTGCATAGCCCTTTTGCTTTCAGCCTGAACCTGATGCCGCGATCCNGTTTAGTTTGTTTAATTAGTTGTAGTTTGAAAATTGCTAGCATTTTCAAATATGCAGTGATGCTTTCATGGAGAAGAAAAGTTCTTGTTGTTGTTTTTTGGAGGATCCCTCCCCCACCAGGAACTTGTCCTGGGGGNATGGAGAGCCTTCTCTTCCGCCCTGGAGATGAGACAGGAGGAGAAAAGAGAGGAGAGGGTCTTGAGAACCCTCTCGGCCTAGGGCGGAGTGTGGAGGTGGCACTGTTCATACAGCCACGCAATCTGTCTCCATCTTGGATCCCCCATGTGACTGGGGCTGTGCATTGGATTGCTGCCATTTTGGAGAGACTGATCAACAGGAAGAGAAGCTGTTTGTCATTTTCTGCCCCCGAGGAAGACTGGGGGTGCTTTAAGTTTGTGGGACAATTCCTTCGTGCACAGTTGAAGAAAAACAGAAGGGCTTGAGAGTCCTTAAATGTTGGATTGGAAGGACAGAGACTGGAGTTTTGTTGGAAATGCATGTCGCCGCACCAGGGGGTGCGAATGGGGCATTAAGGGAGAAGGTGGTAGCACTCGTCTCTGGTTAGCATACTTTTGTTGTTGTCCAGATCTCTGACGTGACCCAAGGCCCAAACGATAGTGACTTCCAATGGTATTTTTCCCCAGGTAGTGTAACGGCATTTTGTGATGTAGTTTCTAGTTTGAGTGCACCAACTTGCTGGGTTTTAATTTCCTATCTTTTCTTTGTCTGTATACAGCTATTAGGTTAATAAACTTCTGTCCAGTATCCTAAGCTATTCATTGTCTGGCAAATTTATCTGAGATGTCATCGAGACTTTACTGCAGAGAATGTGGGCAGTTTATTAATTTAAACCAGCTTCAAGAGCAATAAGGTCTCCCTTCAGTCTCCTCTTCTCCAGATTAAACAGCTTCAGATCCCTCAGTCATTCCTCCTATGACACATGCTCCAAATCCTTTACTAGCTTGGTAGCTGCCTCTGTACCCTCTCCAGCACTTCACTGTCTCACTTATAGTGAGGGGCCCAAAATCGGACACAGTACTTGAGGGGTGGCCTCACCAAAGTTGAGCAGAGAGGAATTATCATCTCCCTGCTCCTGCTGGCAACACTATTCCTAATACAGTCCAGGATGCCATTGGCCTTCTTGGCCACCTAGGCACACTGCTAGCTTATGTTCAGCCAGCCCTCTAATAACACTCCCAGATCTCTTTCTGCCTGGCAGGTCTCCAGCCACTCCTTCCCAAGTCTGTAGCACTGCTGTAGGAGAATGCTGTGGGCAACAGTGTGAAATGCCCTACAAAAGTCAAGGTAGGTAATATCCACAGCCTTTCCTTCATCCAATAAGTGGATTACCCTGTCACAGAAGGAGAGCAGGTTTGTTAAACAGGACCTGACCTTCTCAAACCCATGCTGATTGGGTCTGATCACCTGCTTATCCTGCATGTGTTGCATAATGGAATACAGGATTATCTGCTCTATCAGTTTTCCTAGAACTGAAGTCAAACTAAGAGGCCTGTATTTTCCTGGATCATCCTTTTGTCCATTCTTATAGACGGATGTCATATCATCTGAATTCCAGGCAGCTGGGACCTCCCCAGTCTGCCAGGACTGCTGACAAATGATGGACAGTGGTTTGGTGAAAACTCCTGCCAGCTCTCTGAGCACTCTAGGAAGTGCTCATCTGGATCCATCTGTTGTAGACAACAAAGTAGAACAGCAGGTCTCTGATCATCTCCTCTTGAATTGTGGTGAAAATTTTTGCTTCTAGCCATCATCTTTTGGCTTGTATGTACCTCTCAGTACAGGTGTTTCTATTACTACACACTGAGGCAAAGTAAGCATTAAGCACCTCAGCCTTATCCTCATCCCTTGTCTCTATCTTTCTTCTTGTGTCTAGCAGGGAATAGAGGCTCTTCTTGGTCTTTCATTTGTCATTAATATATTTATAGCGTATAGATATATGTATTCTAACTACATATACATATATGATACATATATAAACATATACATATGTACTTTAAAGTACAATAAAAAATATTAGATAAAATTCAAAGAACCTGCTTTGATAAGGTTTATATATCTACAATTTCATTACAGCACAGTAATGGGGAAGTTCAAGAAATTTCACATCATTCTATAACCTGCTTTACTTGTTCACAGTGCAATATAAGCATTAAATACATTAGTCTACATAGGCTCTACAGGCAGTAAACTTATGATAAAATATTATATTTGGTTGAGGCACAGTTAGCTAAGTTGTGCAGTGGATGATCCAAAGAGATTACCATTTCTGTGCACATCTCGGTGTTCTTTGTGGCACTGGAGGGCAGTCACTGTCCCTCAGTAATGTGATTGTCAGGTTTTGCTCTACCAGTGTGTAAGCTGGCTCTGCAAAGTCTTCCACATCAATAAAAACTTTGTCACTAGAACATCTTTGATGATTTAACAGAACTGATTTAGTGATGAGATGGACCGCTACACCAGCAGCAGTAGTGTGTCACCACCTTCAGTGATGGTTCAAAGATGGAAGATAGGCAGCACAATCCTTGAAATAGGTGTACAACAGCATGGAGAAATAGCAATTTGAGTAATGTCCAGATAACTGTTGACTATTTGGCAAAATATACACACACAGGGGCTACTTTAGAATTAATACCTACTGCAAGGTTTTCTGACAGCATATGTCTCAAGTTTTTACCTGGGGAAAAATGATGACAAGATACCACAAGACTTGAGAACACTTACAGAGAGTTTCCTTTTGATTTGTGAGTCTATGCCTAGCTCTGACAGATACGCTTTTATTAGCTAGGAAAGAGATCACTGAGGTAACAGCTAGCACTACCTCCTCTTCCATGGCAGAAACAAGTACCAGTATTCAGAGCCAGTGCAGTCAGTAGTAGAAAAGTGATTGTCCAACTTCACTTGGCACTAGTAAAGCCACATCTTGAATACTGTGTTCAGTTTTGGGCACTTCAATACTGAAGACATTTCATTACAAGGGAACTGAGATGCTCAGGGGAGATAGTATTGCTATCTACAGTTATCTGACAGAAGACTGCAGTAAGGTGTGAGTTGGTCTTTTCTCACAACCAACAAGCAAGCACTACAAGAAGTTTAGATTGGGCATTAGCAAAATTTTCTTCATAAAGTGTTATTAAGTTTAAATAGGTGGCCCAGAGAAGTGTTGAAATCATCAGCTCTGGTAGTATTTAAAAGATGTATGGACATGTTGCTTAGTGAATTGGTTTAGTGACAGACTTGGCAACGTTAGATCTACATTTGGACGCATTGATCTTGAAGGTCTTTTCCAAACTGAATAGATATTCTGTTAACATGATGGTAACTGGCTTACAGACTTAACTGCTTATCTCTTTGGCAGAAAGATCATCTCTTTGCTTTCTTTCCATTGGAAAAAAATTAAGTTGAGTGGGGGACAGAAGTCTGATGGTTTTAATAAAAATGTGCAAGTAGAACTGTCATGTACATATAAGGGCATTTTGCTTTGCTTCTTTTGACTTCCTGCTGGAGCAAAGCAGCCTTCTGCTGAATCAGCACATAGATTTCCTGAGTCTGTATGGCTTGGAAGGTCACCAATACAATTGGAGCAATTGAATCTCTCGTCACAAAAGACCAGTTTCAGCTGCAAAAATCTCATGTGCAAAGTTCAGAGAACTATTTGTAACCTTGTACTCTTATCTCAACTTTCTTAACATGAAGTCTTGATTGCCATGAACAAGGCTCTCAGAACCTTGTCTGGAATTTATACCTGCTAAATACTACACTTACATATTTGGTCAGTAAAAAAAAATTTGAACAGAAAAATAAAAATTCTTGTGGTAATGTGCTGTTTTCTTGCTATGATGTGCCATTTTTAACAGGCATGAAATTTATGGTCAGATAAACCACAAGACTCTGAACATCCCATTCTGTGCAGGTAGCATCCTACTTCATCTGATTATCGCTTATGGTGATATAGAATTTCACCACATAGACATAGAATATAGAATATTCTATAGCATTTATGGTGCTATAGAATGATATCACCTATAAAAAAAGGAGGCTGGTAGGAGGATGATAGGAGGCTGAAGTGAATTACTGTGTTTACCTTTGAAAGCCTTGTGTTAATTGGTTGCAGTGAAAAACAGAACTAACCATCCATGTAACCTTTGAATGTGGCAAGATGAAGATGATTGGTCAAATGTAGCTATTGATGAATACTGTATGGTATATAAACCCAGCTATTTTGTAGAATAAATGTCTTCCGACTAGCGACTTCTGGTGACCAGGCACTGTCCAGTCTACCCCCTCGCACATCAAGATAGAATGGTGCTCTCTGTGTAAGGAGACAATTAAGGTGCTGTAAGCGTTCCGATCACAAAGTTCCCAGAAGACAGTAAATGCTGCTCAGAGAAGCAGGAAAAGGCACCTGATTCATCCCTGTGGCAAGGAGACTGCAGGTAAGGTCTGGGAGGACATGGGATGGGAAATGTCAACTGAGCAGTGAGGTATATATCAATGTATGTGAAGTTTTCTAGAAAGACACACTCATTCACTCACAAAACAAGAATGTAAGGTCATTCTAAACTGGATGTTGGTGGATTCACTGATGTTACATCGGAGACTGCTTTCTCGGTTCGCTTTGGGATGCAGTCAGCATTATGCTGTGTGATCTTGCTACTAAAAGCAACCCCGAGATTTTGCGCTTGCTTCTCCCTAATGCTGGGGAGCCAAGCCCTCATGTCTGGTGGAAACGCAGGTTGCTGTGCTGGTGAGGACAACTCTTCCTCAGACTCTGAGAAAGAGGAGAAACATCCCCCTCCTATGGCTCTGCTGGCTCCATCTGAGTCTTTATGCCATAAACACTCAACAATCTAAACTGGTGTCTTTTTAAAAGAGCAGTTTGATACTGATGAAAACCCAGACCCCTTGACCCTGGAGGCAATGTAATACATTTTCGTATTGAAAAAGTGAAAAACGATGCATAAGAAGAAAAAGCGGTGTTAAGTCCCTTTATCATATTCTCTCAAAGAGAGCAATAAAATTCAATGAGGAGGCACTAAAAAGGCTATTGCTTTATGGCCAGGAGCATAACCTCATTCCTGGGTCACAGGCTGCCTTTAAACTATTTACTTGGGATGGAATAAGTCAAAAAATATTGGAGGAAATAAGTAATGGACCAAGAGTGACTTTCCTTGTGACAACATGAAACTGATACAGACTACCTTGGAAAACATGAAAGCTGAAAGAACTGTAGTGGCTGGTGCTTTTACGTCTTTTTTGCCTGAATGAGCTGTAGCAGGTGCGGGTTATGTCCGTGTGCGTATGTTTGAAGAATCTGCATTTCTATCCTTTGCCATCCCTTTGGCACCCCCGAAGGAGGAGATATTAGAGCTGAAGCAGGGAGCAATGCTGCAGGTACCATGGTAAAAGCCACCAGGACAGGACAACCCTTTACGTGCAGAACGCAGTGCAGCTGCTGATGTTTTGGCAGCCCCATGGCCGGACATGGCCTGGCATTTAATATTGACAGTGCTGAGGCAACTGAGAGCAGATTGCATGGACTTGCTGCACCCATATACAAATGCTGACATTTTGGGCTGAACAGAGGACAATGACCAGTGATATGTCACTAATAACTTAGAACTGTCTCAGGAGGATCCCAGGTTTGGCACAGGGCTACCACAATTAATCAGGAAATCCAGGCTGAAAGTACTCCAACTGAAAGCACATTTGCATCCTCTTTGCTAACCCAGGGCAGAGATCTTGGGATGCAGGCATTCTTAAAAGTTGCTGATACAAATGACCCGCAACAACCCTGGACCACAATTAAACAAGAGTCCACTGAAGCCTATGCATTCTTTCTGGACCAGTTGCAAGATGCCCTAGAAAAGCAAACAACTAATAAACTTGCCAAGGAATTTCTGATGGTGCAGGTGGGAAAGATAATGCTAATGAAGATTATCTGTGAGTCATCAGTACCTTGCACAACAGAAATTGCACTTTAGCAGAAACATTTGCAGCTGCTGTCCATGTCAATAGATACTGTTATGCTTGTGGGCAAGAGGGACATTTTAAAAGGACTTGTAAGAGAACAGTATGGATGTTCCTTCTGCCCAGAATTTTTGCATACCATTGCCAAGATTGATGTGTTAACCTGTAAAGAGCTAAGAGCTGCATGATATTTTATGTTAAGTTTGCTGTGCAACAGGTATAGAAGAATTGTGGATTCACAAAGTTAGGTTAAACACTAAATTTTACCACAGGCATGCTTGAGCTGTAAGAACTGGAATTATTAAGTTGAAAAGAATTTTTTGCCTGCATTCTGATAAGAAAATCGTATATGGAACTTGACCGTAGAAATACTTTAAGAGAAGGCTGGAGAGCACAAATTCCCCATGGCTGCTATTCGGGGGAGTAGTGCCTGACACCTTCTCCCCAACCTCCCCTCCACAGCAACAGACCCTGACCCATTGTATAATGTTGTATTTACTTACATGATTGCTTGCAGGTGGACAATGGAGTAAATGGTTGTTGTTATTAACATCATGTGTGTTACAGCAAAGTAGGTGAAGGCACATTGAAGAAATGAGAGAGAGGAGAGAAAAGTTTGATACTGCTCAGGTTTCAGGAAAAATGCTTGTGTATGAGATAAGAAGTGAGTAACCAAAGTTTGGTTTTGGGACCTCTTTCAGCATCTGCATTAAACAAAAATAGGAGGACACTCTCAGAATTATAAACCTTAAAAACTATGTATGGAGCTGTCTCATAAATGTTGGTTCATGATTTTTCCATCCACAGTACTTGACTAGTGGTCAGCACTTAGGCTGTATTATTTAAGCATGGTATTGTTGATGTTTTAGGAATGTGTTTTTACTTCTTTTGCCTATGCAGAATATTTGGCTAATTTTTGCTCAAGCCTTAAATCAACCTACACTGTGCCTGTCTTTGGCTGCTCCTGAAGATCCTTTTCACACTTGTTTGGTGAGAATTCCTATTGACTGGAAGTCATGATGCAAAAAATTCAGAAATGAGTCTATCATATTGCAATAGCAATGATTTTATCAAAAGATGTTTTAATTAATTGGATCTTTGGGACAACTGGTGGCCACAATCTCCAAAAGAACCACAGGAGATTGTGGCCTTTTAAATTCCATTGTTACGAATGGATGTGTCAATTCTGATTACAAAAGATATTATCCAGATGAGAATTCTGTGCAGGATGTAACTCCTATACATTTTAACACCTCAAAGTGGTGTAATTGGTCCAAACCTATTTTTTCTGATTTGCAGAGACTGTGTGTGTCCAGGTATAATTTCATGACCTGTAGGGAGTCCTTACTCTCTGGGTCAATTAACACTGGTAACACCGAACATTATAATGATTGTAAACCATACCCTTGTTAGTAATTTTCATAGGCAAAAGAAAACAATTCATGTTTTTGCCCCAGATTGTAATGATCAGACAGTCTTTTAGTTTTTTTCAATTATGACCATGTGTTTTCTTTTAGCTCTGCAAGTTGCTGCAGCTAGAAGCCTCAGTACTTCACAGTGTTGGTACTCTTGCTGATGTTTTAAACTGATATTAAGGATGTAAGACATGTAATGCTGCAAAAATAGAGCTCTAATAGATTTTTAGCTTCTAGCTCATGGACATGGACATGAAGTTGATGGTATATGTTAGATGAAACCCAGCAAATCACTCTAAAATCAATCCATGAATGCATGTAAAAATTGAGCAAACGACAGAAAAATGTAAGAAGATGTGGAAATTTTGGGGGAATAAATTAATAATTAAACAAGTGGGACAAAAAGATTGGTTAATGGGACTGGAAAAATTGGATTACTATTAGGTGCATTGCTTGCAGTACTGTTGTGCCCTGTTTGTTTTCCTATCTGCAAGGGCCCTGCAGAAGGACATTAAACACTGCCTTCATTGTAGAAAGAGGTTGCCAATCTTCGATCCCTATCGGTTGTTGAAAACATTATAGGTGTGTTTAACTAACCATTTGCAACCTTATTTTGTTATGTATATTAGGTCACGTACAACCCTGCCGGGATACCTGACCAAGGGTAATAGACGAGCTGATGTGCTGACTGTGACCATACAGACAACTCTGCCAAACATTTTTGAACAAGCAGGACTCAGTCATGCCTTTTTTCCAAAATGCTCATGTGCTTGTACACAGGTTTCAATTAAATAAGGAGCAGGCACAAACTATTGTAGCCACTTGTCCTGACTTCCCTTTGTGTCTGGAGGGGTTAACCCCCGAGGACTCCAGAGTTTGCAATTATGGCAGACAGATGTTACACACTATACACCTTTTGGACGACAAAAGTATATTCATACCTCTATTGATACCTTTTCAGGGGCACTTGCTGCTACACTCATATGGGAGAAACTGCTAAAGAAGTATGCAAACATTTTTCTGCCACTTTTGCCACTCTCGGAGTTCCAAAACAAATAAAAACAAACAATGGACCTGCATATGTCTCCAGATGTGTGCATTCCTTTATTCAGCTGTGGGGTATTACACATATCACAGGCATTCCCCACTCTCCTACAGGACAATCTCCTGTTGAGAGGAGTGCATGGCTCTTTAAAACATATTTTAGAACAACAGAAAAAGGGAGTAGAGACACATTCCCCAGTAGAGAGATTACACAAGGCTATGTTTTTTGATAGTTCATTATTGACCAAAATCCACATACTTATAGGCATTTTTCTCATACTACACAGATGGAACTAAAAAAGAAACCTCCATAGTTATTTAAGAACCCAGAAACTGGGCAAATTCAAGGACTATTTCCACTAATTATGTGGGGGAGGGGTTATGCATGTGTGTCCACAGACAAAGGACCCAAGTGGATCCCTGAGAAAAACGTCAAACCTTATAGACAGCTGATCACACCAAACACAGGTGAAAAAGAGGTGCCTGAGGAAGACACAGCAGAAGTATAACTGCAGCAAAGAACACGCTGCAACAATATTGTTTGTTATATATTTTGTAATTGTTGAAATTTTACATAGATGTATCTCTTTACATTGATCTTTATACTAGGAGCAGGCTTGTGTGGAAGGTGTTATGTGTAATTTGACCCCAAACAGGTTATTCTTAACCAATTAAAATTTATTAAATAAGAACAAGCAAACAGCACTTAAGGGTTCCTAGGGGCAGCGCTGGGTGCAAGGATGGTGGAGGTTAAACACCATCCTTCCCCTACTCCTGCACACCGAAAATGGCTCAAGTCCCCTCTTTTATACCCCATGCATGGTCCATCATTGGTCAGTTAGAAAAACAACATGGGTTTTTCACTGGACTAGGTGTCCTCTTTGGAAAGAAGCCGGCACATCATTGGACAGTTCTTAATGAACTCGGGTTTTTCATTGTTGTTAGGGTCCTCTCTGTTGTAGCATGGTCTCTTCAGGTGTCTTAGAAGATGCCTCGAGCGTGAGGGTCCTTTGGTCTCCTTAGGTGTCTGGGAGGACACCTTTCCAAAGTGGCGTAGCAAAGAGAACTTAAATAATAATAATACAACAACACTAAAAACAAAGTACATGAATCACTAAAATGCATATAACAAAGGGAACCAGTAGCTCTGGTATCCCTTTCCCAAGGGAATGTATGGCTTACACTAGCACAAGCTTTAAATGAAACTGCTTTATGTGTGTCTATGGCATCTGTTACTAACCCTTTTCGAACATATTTGGTAGCAGTGCCTTTGTGAAAAAATGAGTGGGATACTCTTTACAATCGAACTATGAGAATGCAATATGTTGATCAAATAGAACATCTGAGCTGATGGTGTAACAGTGTCCAGCGATTTCAGCATAGTCAACCAGCTGGATGGTATCTTAAGAACAACTGGAAACCAGGAATAAGATATTTAAATACTTTTCCTCCTCTTAAAACAAGACCACAAGAATTAGAAATTATGGGATCAATTCAATATGGCATCAATTCGTTCCCACAACCTTTCCTGATTGGAAAGTGGTTGGTGAGCCAGGCATTGATGTATCAGGCATTGGCATTGATGCTAATGCGTCTGCTTGGTGCAATCAAACCCCCTTTAGCCTTCAAAACGGGGTCGGCTACTTTTGGACAATTTAACCCTTGGACATTTTATTTTTACTTTGTGGTAATCAAGTCTGGAAAGGAATACCTCCAAGAGCAAAAGGAAGTCCCTGTACTTTTGGACAGCTAACTTTATTCCATCCTAAACAGGTGGACCTGTCTGCCTTCAGAAAAGTAAAAAGAAAAAAAACAAGATTTGAGTGAGTTCCACTCAAACTCTAATGACCATGTAACCTTTTGGAATAAAGCAGAACAAATTACTACTTCTCTTATCGCACCCATTGGAACTGCAAAGACACTGGATACCTTGAACAGACTAGGTTGTTGGCTCACAAAACAATCAAATGCTAGTAGCACTGCCTTAATAGGCTTGTTAGCAGATGTAGCCAGTATACGCGATGCCACACTACAGAATAGAGCTGCTATGGACTTTTTATTATTAGTGCAGGGCCATGGCTGTGAAGATTTTGAGGGACGTTGTTGCACAAATTTAACTGATAATTCCAAGTCTATTCATTCAAGCATACAAACCCTTAAAAGGGAATTAAGAAGTTGCAAAAGGTCAATGAGGAAGATGGATTGAACAATGGGGCCTGACAGGCTGGCTGCAAACCATACTTAGGATTGGAATCTATGTTTTTGTTACGATTATCATTTTGCTTATCTGCATACTGTTTGTTTTGGAGTGTATTCTGATTGACTGATAACCCAGTCAATGAACAAATGTAGTGGGTTGAAACTCAAAGTGCTTTCCTCCCGGGTTTTCGGCACCAATTTTGTAGTGGGTTCAGGACCACAACTCAATATAAAAGAGAGGAAAGCAAAGCAGTGAGGTCTCGATGGCATCTCAGATATAAAATTCACCAGACAATCGATGGCTTAGGGAAACTCCAGAAAGGTTTATTAACACTATAACTATATACAGAATAGGAGAAAAGGTTATGCAAGTCAGTGCACACAAATTAGAAACAGTGTCATAAATGCCATCACACAACCTGAGAAAAATAGAATGGGAGACCACTATAGTTTGGGCCTTGGATCTTCTTCCAATTTAGAGACCTGGGAAAGAGAGCATGTCAGTCCGGGATGGCCTGAGTCTCTCAGCGTTCCACACCTGCATCCCTTGGTGCAGCCGCAAGAATTTCAGCGTGGCTTCTCCAGCTCAACGCACAGGGATGGCCTGACTGCTCAGCGCCTACACCTGCATCCCTTGGTGCAGCTGCATGCATTTCAAAGGACCCAGTCTCTGTCTTTCAAATCCACAACTCCCACACTCCACACGTGGCCGAGAGGGTCTTTCAGACATCCTCTCCTCTCCCTCTCCTGTCTCAGCTCCAGGGGGAAGAGGAGTAGCCCAGCTCACCAATGCTGAAGGTTGTCCATGGTGGGGGGTCGCGATGGCAAATCTGCACCAGTCTTGCTTCTCCAGTCTTAGCGCGGTGCGGCGGCGAGCAGCGGTGGCACCGCGCTGCCGTGGCGGGGGAGCTGCTCCTCAGGTCCGGCACGCTGCTTCTCAGGTCCGGGGCACGGCAACATCCGTGGCTTTCTCCAGTCCGCTGCCGCCGCGGTGGCATCAGCGGCGGCGAAGCCACGATGCGGTGGAACCGCGCACCCGTGGCAAGTTGTGACCGGGGTCGCTTCCAGACCCCGCGGCAGCAGATGCCTGCCGGCAGTTGGGTCAGGCCGGGGCCACGGCTGGTTAGGGAGCAGCGGCAGGTCGCTCCTCAGAGCCGCAGTTCCCCTCCGAGCTGTGGTTCCCACCCCCCCTACTGCCCATTCCCAGGGCGGTGGGGGAGGCGCTCCCTTCAGGGCCACAGCCCCAAAAAAGGGCCTGAACAAAGACTGTGCCCTGGTTTTTATAGGCTGCCTTAGCCCGCCTTTCAGGGGNTTTCCTCCCAGAGCTGAAACAGGAGAGGGAGAGGAAAGAAGAGGATCTTTGGAAGACCCTCTGGGCCACATGTGGGCTGTGGGGGGGTGCGGCCCTGCTGACGCAGCACGTGGCCGGGGCCACTCAGCTACGAAAAGTGCCATTTTGGAGAGACTGATCAGCAGGAAGAGAGGCTATTTGTCATTTCTGCCACTGAGAAAAGACTGGGGCACTTAAGTTTAGGGGGAGAACTCCTTCATGCTTAGCTGAAGAAAGCAGAAGGACTTGAGAATCCTTAAACCTTGGATCTGAAAGACAGAGACTGGGTTCTTTGAAACGCATGCGGCTGCACCGAGGGATGCAGGTGTGGGCTCTGAGAAAGTCAGGCCATCCCAGACTGACATTCTCTTTTTTCCAGGTCTCTTAGATGAAAGAAGGATAACAGGGGGATAATAGGGGAACTACACTGCACCCTCCCCGTCTGCCAGTTTAGATAACCAGTCATCCTG
>VXBP01008060.1:10157-65594 GCA_013400115.1 Rhinopomastus cyanomelas
ACAAAAGTATAATGTTTTACTTAAATTATATACTTGGTTGATTATTCTAGCCTTACTTTTTCTGGAGGTTGGATTTTCTTTCTTTGTCTCAATTTCTGATATTAATTAGAGATTGTTGTTTTATTTCTTAATAAATTATTAATTTAATTTAATTTTCTTGTTCAGAACCTTCTGGTATCTTTGTGAAAAGCATTACAAAGGGCAGTGCTGTTGAACATGATGGCAGAATCCATGTGGGAGATCAAATTATAGTTGTAAGTAAAAACAAAGAAATGAGATCACTTGTCTGTGGTTGCTTATCTGTCATTTCATCCTCTACTACAGATGCAGGAGAAAAAGATTTCAATGACTTCAGAGAAAAAAACCTCATTTTTAAAATACAATTTAAGTGTGGAGTAACAGTTAAATAAGCCCAGTTCATTTTTAGTTACTTTGTATTTAGGTAAGTGCCAGAACTGGAAACCGTTCAGAGACAGGTAACGGAGTGATTCAGGGAGTTAACTCTTCATGCAGGAGGAATTAGTGTACTGAAATGTGTTTGTATAGATATGCTGAAAAAATTACAGGAGTCCAGGAGTTTAGTATTATTAGAAGTATTTCAGAAATTAAAGGCACTGAAGGGATAAGATGGAAAAAGAGTGGAATAACATGGATTTGTAGGAAAATGGAGTATAAAAAGTGGCATGAACTAGGGATAATGGGATGGAATTAAGCAATGCCAAGATCTTGAGTTTCAGGGGAAAAAAACCTTCAGTTAATGAGATAATGGAGTAGCTTCAAAGAAAAGTCACCAAAGTCATCATCTTTAAAAATGGTTGACCAAGGATAGTATCTGGCTTGCTAAGACAGTGCTTGATTGGGAAATAGGACTTCATGGTACTCACTGGTAGATTTCACTGTGTCTGAGCTAACTTGGCCTCTTGTAGTTCTTCTGTCACAGTGTGTGGATTCTTTGCCCTTCCCCAGCCCTCCTGGACATGACTCTGTTGGTTTATTCACTCACTGTTTTCCTTGGGGGTGGGAACGGCTAAAGCAGCTGAGCAGGCAGGCTGTACAGCATGCTCTGCAGAGCATATGCTATGTCCTTTCCCAGCCTGCAGAGCACAGCTGCTTCTGAGACAGGGACTTCTCCCCATTTTACATGGTACTGGTTCTTACCTAGCTGTAGGGTAATCCGGTCAAAGTGCTTAGTGTATCCAATGTCATTAGGTTTTTGTCCTGGTGTCCTGTGCTCAGGCTAGCACATACTAAGAGCTCACTGTATTATTTTGCCCTGGACACATCTTATTTTTTCTGAGCGGTGTCTTGAGGGTTGAAGAGCTGCTTAATCCTGCAGGTGGATGGAACAAATCTTCAGGGTTTTACTAACCAGCAAGCAGTTGATGTGTTGCGGCACACAGGACAAACAGTTCAGCTCACTTTGATCAGAAGAGGGCTTAAACAGGAAAATCATATTCAGCCCCAAGAGGACTTCAATGTTGCTGCTGAAAAGGACTTACGATTCCAAACAACGGATGGTAATACTGTCAAAGGTAATTAAAACTGGCTTTGCTTTCAAGTTGGCTTGAAATGGTTTTCTTCTCAGTTGCAGACTGGAAATTAAAAGGGCTGGATTCATTCTGGGTAGCTATGACTAATGGCAGAGCTGTTCTACATGAGGGGAGAATTTGGTCTGCTATGGTTTGATTAATCTTTTAGACACAGTGGTATTATTTGCTACGTTTTTCAAAGCATTGAAAGTACTGTTGGAAGCTCTTCACTGAATTGCACTTCTGGCTGAATTGCTTCAATGCTTTGATCTTGCAAATCTTCAAATGGTAAGAAGTCAGTGAATGTTTTATTTGTGCTCATGGGTGAAAGCTGCATTCAAGAACAAGCAAAATGTTTTTGCCCACAGAGAGCAAAAACACCTCTCAGTGTCTTTCACTCTTCTGTGTCAGTGACACAAGCTTGAGGTGCGAGACAAAAGACCTATATTGAGAATTCACTAGTAATCGGACAGGACACTAGCTATACATGAATGCAGAGTTCTGAACCCAGTGACCAATATTAGTTTTGTTGCTGCTGAGATTAGTGAAGTATGCATACCAAATCATGACAGTTGTTGGTTTTCAACAGAATGTCTGCTTGGACAGATGTTTTCCAACTGTGTGTGATATAGGTTCATGTCAGCAGAAGTGTGTCACAGCTTGTAGACTGAGTCATAACTTCACCTCACACAAAAGCTTGGAAGTAGGGTACAGTCTGTATGTCATCTTCTAATTCCCACTTTGGCAAAATTTACATAGGCAGTGCTGAACCAGTGCTGTTTCTGCAGCCCAGAGGTGTTCAAAACAGGTGACATCCAGCAGCATACCTAGAACAAGTTTGTACTAGGAGAGGCCTTCTGCAAGTGAAAAGTTTGCAAGTGTGTAAGTCTCTAAGAATGCAGTGTTTGCATTTTTCAGTATTAGGTCGCTAAATTGTACAAACAAAAAAAAAGGATCAGAAAAATAAGGTAATACAAGAGTGCCAGAGAAAGTGACACATGTTTTCCAGTACTTTTTCTTTCAGTCGTAGAGGCTAATGGTAGTTGAAAAAATCACTACAGAAGACAAAAAGTGTGAAGTACAGCATTTCTTCCGGGTGCCTCCTGCCAGATTCTATTTGCCAAAAATGGATCCTCTGAACTCTGGTGGAAGAAAGAGCCAGTGCCCTGAAGGATGCCTGTGAGTTTGGTCAGTACTGCAATGCATAAAATAGCTAAAAAGATGTATTTTTTTCCAGGTAACAGTGAAACTGAACAGGGATCCCCATTACTGCCATGCAATGCTGGTGTGGTCTGTGTTGAAGAGGACACAAAACAACAGGAAACAGGTTCTTAGTGTTTACTCTTTTGTTCTGTGAAAATACGCTTGAGTTTTCTTTCACAAAGGTCAGTTGTTCTGTCTGCCTTTCTGATGCCTCCATGCTGTGTAGCTGAAGTACAGCTAGAATGTGAAGGTGCAGTAAGATCACTGACTCCCATATATGCCTAAAGGTAGTTATCTTGTCATTAACAGTTCAAGAGAGCTGTGTGATTCAGAAGACTTACTTGGTCTCTCAGGTTCAGAAGCCACTTGACATGTTTTATATTGTTGTGTTTCCAGCACTAAAGAAGATCTGAAAAGCATCACAGAATTACAGAACAATGGGGATTGGAAGGGACCTCGAAAGATCCTGTAGTCACCTTTATGGGTTCTGTAATACATATATTTTCATAACTCATGCTTTCTGTTAACCTGAATTTCTCTTTAACCCCTTCAGATACTGCAGGGTCTCTGCTTTGGGGAAAGATGTTGTCGTCTTTGAATGTCACATAGCACCTGGCTTTATTTCTATAATGCTTCTGAGCAATGTCTAGATATAAAGTATTGAGATTGTTAGTCTCTCTATAGGGGCTGTACACTAATGTAGTCCCTCAAACTGAAATTCAGTGGGAGCTGGAAACTTAACCTTGTAGCGAAGATTGCAGTCTTGTAGATGTTCCTATGTGACTTGGTCTAGGTGATCCTGCTCTAGCAGACTAGATGATCTTTCGTGGTCCATTCCAATCCCTGACGTTCTGTGGTTAATTCATATTGGAAGAGTTTATTTTGATACTTACTGTTGGCACAACACAAAGCTGGAGTATGTTCAAGGGTCCTGCTACATCTGTTGTGTTTTCGGGCTGTTCTGTCTAAATACTGCTTTTTATTGTTTCTTGCCCTAGAATCTCAACAGTATGACTATGGGGGAAATGAACAGGGGGAAACAACTTCTCTGTTTTTTCAGTCTAGAATTAAAATTTCAATGAAGTTGCTGCAGTTTGCTGTGTAGCTTGTCACTGTATTTTTTGCAGCATCATTACTTTTTCCCCTCCTTGCTTTCCCATTTCATTGCTGCTCTTTAGCTATTAGAATTATTACCCATTGATGTATGCATGTGTTTGAGTCTCACCAAAAAATAAAAGAGCCTGGACTTGGGTTTTTTCACTGCCAGCTAGGGCTTACAGTTTAAAAATACCTTTTGCAGCTAGGCTTATAATCCTATAAGTACAAAACCTCCAGATTTGTTTGAAAACTTTCCTTGGACACTCTAAATTCAGGGTCCGAAAGAATCAGTATGATGTATCACATGCATAAGTATTTCAGCCGCCACCTTTCATGTATTTCAAAGTACACAGTTAGTTCTGCAAGGGTGGAATCTGATATTACAGTTTTTGCTCTGTAAGCTCAAGCCTGGTGAGACAGAATGTGCAAAGTTTTAGTCATGTTTAGGAGAGTACAGGAGTTATGGGAAGGATTGTGTAGTCTTGTATGATACATGTACTTTTACCAATTCCAGGAATAGAACGGTTGTTTTACTTCTGTCACAGTAATCTCAGACATAATTTTTAGATTTCCAGCTAACTACCACAGAAGAAGCAGCTGTTAAGGCAAAGTGGCAGAGGATTATGGGTTTGAACTATGAAATAGTGGTAGGTAAACTTCTATTACAGATATTAAATACCCTCTGATCTGTCCACCTGTTAAGTTTTTAATTGTATTTGTTCTTATAAATAAAAGAATCATACATATACTGCTTGATCTGTTTAGACTATTTTATGTTGATTATAAATTTTGGATATGGGTATATATTTTTCTGTACTGATTTTAGAAAAATATTGATTAGCTTCTTAGATTAATAGGCCTATGAATGTAGCTTTGCAGATTTCCTAGCTTTAGAAAGATATATGTCTATCAGAAAAAAACCCAAGCCTCACAGGTTCCTTCACTAGTCAGAATTTGAAGGTAGTGTTTGAAACAGTGCACGCTTGATTAATTGTTTTATGTTATCATCTAAATGATGCATAGAACATACACTGTAGGTACTATTGAAAAGCAGTATCTGAATTTAGGACTTTATTTTAAAACTACATGCCAGAGCTGTGGTCTCTGCAAAAGTATGTATTATTAGATATATTGTTGACATAGAGAGTTGTCACTTGTGTACACTGTAGTGGTATGTAATCAAAGTTTCGGCTTCTACCCAGCTATCAGGTTTTTCCACCTGAATGTTCAGTTTTTACCTGCCTTGTAATATTACATATTACATTACATATTTCTGATTTCTCACTTTTTGAATATTAACTTCATTGTATGTGAATTTAAGTGGAAAGTAACAGGTGTGGCTGAAAAATGTCAAAAGTAACCATTTGTTAATCTTGTTGTAGGTGGTTGTAGTTAACAAATTCAGTGAAAGCAGTGGGTTAGGTATAAGCCTTGATGCTACAGTGGGACATCATTTCATCAGATCTATCTTACCGGAGGGGCCAGTTGGACGAAGTGGCAAACTGTTCAGTGGAGATGAGCTGCTGGAAGTAAGATCACAAACTGCTTTATCTCAGTCTGCATTAAGTAGGATTTTTCAGTAGTGACTTGCTTCTCACAGGTTATGACTTGGGGAATGCAGCATATCTAACTGCATACTTGTGTAACCAGAAGCAGTTGCTGATGCATGCTTGAGCATATTTAAGTGAATGCATGTGCTTACCTGCATCTCTCAGCTGATAGCTGAATTTTCAGATTTAATTGGAATTTCCCTATTAAACATCTGTTTACTTCTCTAAATTATGTTCTTAGAAGTAAAATGTGAATTTGGTTTACATGAATGCAAGAAACAGGAAGTAACAGAGTATGTGGTGATGGCAGGGTGATAATATTTATGAGACTAAGTAGAAATTAAGGTCTGAGAATGGCCGTTAGTCTGTGCTTTGGTTTGGGCTCTTTTCAAGTGAGATAATGAGCAAGTTGATGTGTTTTTACCTGGTTTTGTTCATTGTAGAGGTAAACACTGTGTATTCTTTATTTATTGAGGTGAATGAGATTTCGCTGCTTGGAGAAAACCACAAGGATGTAGTCAATATATTGAAAGAACTGCCAATTAAAGTGACAATGGTTTGCTGTCGTCCAGTAGCAACCCCCATAACTCAAACAGAAGTACTGGAGAGTGTAAGTCGGTCAGAGGTTCAAAAAGTGTTTGTCTTGAAGCCAGATAAATAGAAAAAGGCAAAATTTGCTCATTATTTGTATTTTAGGCCATCAGAAGATCTCAATTTTGGTAGATTGTGGGCAGAAATATTCTGGGATGCAGGTCTATCTACATTTGTACTTCTGTTTCGTGGATGGGCTGTGATGGGGGTATGACAAACTGAACTGAGTGTTCTTTAGATTCTGAGTATATTTTATCTTATTTAGAATTGTGCTGTATGGGTTTGAGCAGAACTATGGATGTGTTCATTGACAAACCTATTTCTGTAAGTGCAAAGATCTAGGTAGTCTCTTGTACTAAATATATGGGAATGGCTTGCAGTACAGTAAGAAAAGCTGTAGCATTTGTATCTAAATAGATGCAGTTAATTCTGAATTGTGGGCAAGGTACCAAATTCAGCTTACAGGTGGTAAGCTTCTCGTAGAAAACCAAGGGAAATGAGGAACATAGGCACATGTGGGGTTGGTTTTTTTAAGTCTTCTTACTCTCATTGATGTTAGTGTATTTCGATCAAGGCATATTTTTAGATATACTGTTTAATAACAGGTATCTCCTCTAGATTTGATTATGTGTACTAATCAAGTTTTCTGAAGTTTTTGAGAGAAATTCCATATTCTAAATGTTATTTTTCAAGTGAGTACTTTCATGTATTTCCTACACCGCTGTTTAGTTACAAGGACATTTGAACTGGATGCGCTAGATTTATCAGACTTGTTAACTCTGACAGCATCTTCTCTTTGTTTAGAGGCACATAACTTAGGTTTTACCTTGTTCTGTATAAACAGAGTTTTTAGTGTTTGCAGATTCACAACCATTTACATTGTATTTATTGGCGAACATTTAATGGTTTTTCTCAGGCTCACATAGAACTTGGATTCATTGGGTCCTCAGACACAGAGGGAACAGCTTTGGAAATCCCTGGTGAAGGTCAGAGTTTGGAAGAGGGGCAAAGCTCGTCTTTGGCAATGTGGGAATCAGAAGTACAGCACATTGAACTGGAGAAAGGGAGTATGGGACTCGGATTTAGCATACTTGACTACCAGGTAACTTCTGCACTCTTTTCATTGCTCTTTTTGGATCATTGGATTGTTCAGTTGAAATGGGAACCAAAGAATATGGTAAAGCTGAAGGGTTATTACTAATGTAGGCATCTTACCAGCTAAATTTCTTACACACCTTACTGTGTTATGTCTACAGATTGTGATGATAGTGGTCATACATGTCCAGAAAAACAGATAATCTCTGTCTTCAGGAAGTTAATTTTATAGTACCCAGGGGTAATGAGTGATGTAGTTAGAATATGCAGGCATTTAGCCATGTATTTTGCATCTGCAGTGAGGTGCTTAGGGAAAGATCCATTAAAAGGCTTAGATGCTTAAAGCAGGATTTACTAGAACCCAGAACAGCAATTATAAAATCCCTTGCTTAGTTGCTGTCTGTCCAGTACATGCCTAGACACACTTCTTCGTTTTGTGTTTGACCGAACAGTCCCTGGGTATCACAACCTGCAATTCTTGGTGTGTGCCAATGAACAGCTCAGTGACTGTCTCCTGTTTGCATTTGTTCAGGACTTCAGTAAATGTTTCTCCTGTTTACTGTTATCACAGTAGATAATTTTTAATCTAACCTCAGTTAATTTCTTCTTGCAGTCACCGTAGGCTTTTGTGCAGCTGTTTGATGCTATTTCAGGATCCAGTCTCCCGTCACAGGTTCCTGCTGGTTTTTGTCCTTAAGAGTGTATGCTTTTGCATCTGGAGGTCACTTCCAGGTGGAAATTATGCCCACAGGGCATAGAATTAACCTGTGCCTCCGAAATATTCTGTATTTGCACACCAATAAAGTGAGAAGCACTACAGTTTAATAATCTGAAGGATAAAGATGTAGTCAAACACTTACGAGACTGTTTTATGAAATGGGTTACTCTTCAATGTATTAAGGATACTTTGCTGCAAGACACCACAGCTGAGCCTGAGTATTTGGGAGTCTACATCAGGACAAAGGCACAGTTCTGCTTCAGTCTCTTCTGAAGCGCTGGCATGAATGGTGGTTGCCTATGTGGTTGGTTATTGAATTTTGTTTATAAATGGTAACACTGGAAGGCTATGGGAAATACCTAAAATTGTTTAATATATTGTACAAGTGTGAGTTTAATTCTATCCTGCAGCTGTAGTCAGCTTTCTGGAACTTAGCGTTTTGTTGTTACAATGATTGTAATTTGTCCTGTTTTCTCTGACACATAGTTAAAGCAATCACTAAAGTTTCTGCTTTTGTCTAAGATAGTGAACAATAAACTTGCAGTAAGATCTTGAATTTTGCAGTTTTCCCAAAATTTTCAATTGATTTTTAATGAATCATTACTAAAGTTAAGGACTGTTACATTTCTGCTAATGCATTCCTCGTGCTTCATAAAATGGCATCTGTAGGAACATCTACATAATATCTTACCCTAGGGAAGACTGTACATATATTGAAGAGGTTCTTTTTCTAAAAGAAAAAAAAAATGACAATGAGAACATGTGTCAAAATGGCGAGGACAATGTCAGTGTTCTGGCTTAAGTGAAGGCCTATCTCCAGCAATGCTAGTCATATTTCCACTTGGGAACTGTTTTGTTGCTCCACAACATTATTCTTAAGGCATTGCCTGCCGTGAAGCCGTAAAGGTTGGCTCAGTGCCCTTTGCTCCTCCGTCACCCCTTCCCTCAGAAATTATTTCACATTACCTTTCAGCAGTCTCCAAATCCTGTGGCTTTGGGTGCTGGCTTAAGGGTGTGCATCCTGTCAGATGCATGGGAGTGTGTGGCCAGTTACATGTCAGTTCGTAGATATTTGCTTTTCTCTTCTTTTTGCTGTCAGTGAAGACATTTTCCTGTCATTGTTAACATTTCTCATTTTTTTTCTGCTGTGCACTTAAATGAGTTGTGATGTTGGAAGTATTAACTTGTGTTGATATCATAGAATCATAGAATCATTACAGATTGGAAGGGACCTCGAAAGATCATCTAGTCCCATCCGCCTGCAACAGCAGGATCACCTAAACCAAGTCACACAGGAACCTATCCAGTCGGGTCTTGAATATCTCCAGTGAGGGAGACTCCACAACCACCCTGGGCAGCCTGTTCCAGTGCTCTGTCACCCTCACTGTGAAGAGGTTCCTTCTCAGGTTGATGTGGAACCTCCTCTGTTCCAGCTTACAACCATTGCCCCTCATCCTATCACTACATGACACCGAGAACAGCCCAGTGCCATCCTCCTGACACCCACCCCTCAAATATTTGTAGACATTCATGAGGTCACCCCTCAGGCTCCTCTTCTCCAAGCTAAAGAGACCCAGCTCCCTCAACCTTTCCTCATAAGGGAGGTGTTCCACCTCTNAGCACAGTCTGCTGAGGTGTCGGCGACACCACCCAGCTTTGTGTCATCAGCAAACTTGTTGACAGTGCATGCCAATCCCCCATCCAAGTCATCAATGAATAGATTGAACAGGACCGGTCCCAGCACCGATCCCTGGGGCACTCCACTAGATACAGATATTCCTCATCAGTGCAACTTTGTACAAATAATGCAAAGTGTACATCTCTGTTAATTGTTATAACATAACCATGCCTTCCTGTTACTAGTATTTGGTATGAGCATTTTAATAAAAGTCAGTGCATTGAGTGATGGAGATCTCAAAGCAGTTTTCCTTCCTAAAAGCAAATACTACTTTTGTATTGATGAGTAGAGTGCTGTATTGGTATGTTTCTGTCCTCCATAAAGTGTTTAATTAGGCATGCACAAGGACTTGCCTCTTAAAAGCTGAGCAAGATCAGGTGCCATGAAGTATAAGAAAGTGACTAAAGACAAAACTTTGTGTTCCACCAGAATGCATATGTTAACTTTGCCCCAGTCTCTACCGTCCAACTGTAGTCCCAAACCAGTGAGTGTGAGGGACAATACAGTCTGCAACACTGTCATTACAGTAGGAAATAACTTGATTTTCTGGTGTGTTGTTACAGTATGAGCAGCACTCTGCAATTTAGCAGTGTTTTTTGTGTGAGATGGATGTTGAGTCACGATAGAAAGAAGTGGCAATTTAAGAATTAAAAACAGGTGTAGAACTAAATGTATAATCAGCATGGACAGCAGGGTTCATCAGGAGCAGAGCTCCAACTTTTTGGTAATGCTTTAGTGACTGTTTAACAATTTGCTTAATAACCCTGTAGGGTTATTAAAAGCTTATGCATAAAAACCAGTCTCTCAAGATGTAAAAAAAGTTTAAAAATTGAAATGTTTTTCTTCCTTTTATTTAATTAGGATCCTGTTGATCCAGCAAACACAGTAATTGTGATTCGCTCATTAGTTCCTGGAGGTGTAGCTGAGCAAGATGGCAGACTTCTTCCTGGAGATAGGCTAATGTTTGTCAACGATATCAACTTGGAAAATGGCTGCCTGGAGGAAGCAGTACAAGCGCTGAAAGGAGCACCAGCAGGAACAGTTAAAATAGGAGTTGCCAAACCACTGCCTGTAAGGATTTGGGAATTGAGTGGGTACTTTTTGTATCACTTAAGCTGGTGCACGATGAGCCTGGTTTTTGCATCCACTTTGTCAGCTTTGGGGTGCAGCCTGGGTGGCTCAAAACATCCAGAAACTGCCTTTAACAGATTCCTATATCTCCTTGCCTGTAGGGGAGGCCTGCATAGTGTATGGGAATTGCAATACCTGGCATACATGTCTTGCAGCTGAGAAAATGGAAGTATCTTGCAATCAGCTCAGTCTTTCAGAGCTGCACGTTGCCAGGCATAGTGTAGTACAGTTACAAGATTTTCTGAGTATGTGAGACAGTGACCTAAATTTTGTGTGGTTTGCCTGGAATTTGCCTCTTCCTTTGCTTTACAAGCTATAGTACATAAACAGTAATTGCATTTAGACTGCATACTTGATGTTTACACAGTGGTGAGTGATCTTCAGTTCACAATCATCAAACTGTTTGTTTTAGTATAGCCATAAATAATTACAGGCTTGATTTTAGAGGGTGGTCTGTAACAGAAGAACGAAGTTGAAGGAGACCTGGAGTTATCAGGATAATGTATTGGTAAGGATGCTGGTGGAGTAGTGTCTCTAATGTGTTAAATTCAAACTTGTAGAGTAACATCAATTCATATATCCAAAGACGGTTCCTTTCACTGTAACTGTAAGCCCAGGTGCAGTCTGTAGGACTCATTCTTGCTTTTCATTCAATTCTAGTCTAGACAGCAAATTTTCATTCTTAGGTCTTTGTGGAGTGGGTAGGAAGGAATGACTGGCATTTAAGTTAGATCAAACTTTGCTTTTCATAGGAAAAGCATACATTTTTAAACTTCCTTGAAGTTTGGTTTTTGTATTTGAGACTCAGTGGAACATGCTAAAATGTTTTGCAAATCAATATTGAGTGCCATCAACGAAGAAGATGTCACTCTAAAAGAGAAAGTGCATGGGTTGTTTTTTTCCTCTGTTCCCAGCAGTTTGCAAACACTCAGTGTTTGCACTTCAGTAGTTCACATGTTATGCTTGCCAAGTAATTAAACATTGTGAATAATTTCTGGCTTTGCAGTACTGGATGAATGCACCTAGCATCAAATTATGTTGGGAAAAACTGTTTTTGTCCTTTTGAGGCTGTTCCATTTGACTGATGCAGTCTAAAAACATGGATGCAGTATTCCTGCTTTCTGACCAGATTATTCTGAGGCTAGCAAGCTTGTGGAGGTCTCTGCTGCTTGGCTCTTACCTGGTGTCAGCTCTGATGAAGTTCTAGTGTATATTTAAAAAGACCAGTAATTCTAAAAAAGTTTGGACAAAGCTGTGGGCCCTGTGGTTTACTTGGATGGGCCTTTTTCATTATTTGGGGATGTGAAATGAAATGTGAAGCTCAAGTGATTCAGATAAATTTGGAAAACAAAAAATCGCTTTACCTGCCTAACACTGACTGTGAAATTAACTGATTGCTGCATTTGGATTTCATTTGCCTCTCTAAAC
This sequence comes from Rhinopomastus cyanomelas, assembly GCA_013400115.1. Taxonomy (NCBI): domain Eukaryota; kingdom Metazoa; phylum Chordata; class Aves; order Bucerotiformes; family Rhinopomastidae; genus Rhinopomastus; species Rhinopomastus cyanomelas. Next base: position 22,179 of record VXBP01008060.1, read on the forward strand.
CCTTATGCAACATGCCCAGTGTCCTGGTCACTCATCCAACTCCAAGCTTCCTTCTTTCTGCAGCTTTCACCACAGGAGGGCTGTGTCTCTGCTAAGGAAGATTGCTTTTTCTACACTGCCCAGTCACTTGAGGAGGAGGGGCCAGCTGGTGCAGCCCTCTTCCGTGCTGAGCTGGCTCTGGTTAGTGGCCCAATTTAACCAAAAATTTCTTCAGTTGTTACATTTTGTGATGAAAGGGATTGCTTTGTCACTGTTCATGCTTTTTGTTTTAAGTACCTACCGTTACCACGTTTCTCATACTCCACATGCTGGGACTGACATGTAAAGATTTTGTCTGTCTGCACGAGCTGTGAATCTGGCCTATGACTTGTTAGTTGTTGGAAAAAAACAGAATTAGTTTGCTGAGATTTTCAGAAGTGCATGGCTACAAACTTCTTGCATGCAGAGAGTATACTTTTGAAAATCTCACCTTGTGTAGAGAAATGTCCGTGTGCTTATTTTGAAAATAAATCTTCTCATCTGTGTGTCCTAATGCATCACTTCTCTGCCTTGGAAAGTTTTTGGAACTATTACTTGGAATGTAAACCGTCCTTACAAGGAATGCAGTCTTCAAAAAATTCCAGCACTTCCTCCTAATAGTATTTTTTTATACTTTAGCATCAATCCAGTGATTATGAGATTTACTAGCTCAAAAGGTGTTTGCTGGTGTAAACAATGTGGATTACCTGAACATTCAGTACCTTAGATAACGCAGAAATGAGAAAAAGAACTCTAGATTAAAAAGACAAAGGAAATACAACTCTCCAGAAACTCCCCTGAACCTACAAAAAGTTGTCATGTCCCCAAAAATCTTCCAAGCCAGAATATAGGTTTTTCTTAATATGTCTTCTCATGATTATTTATACTTATCTGGGTCTTATTTTGAAGTTATTTAGCCCTCATTTTCTGGGGACGTGTGTAGGGAAGCAGAACTAGTAAACACCAGAACTTAATTCATTATTTAAAAATCCAAAGCCTAAACAAAACCTGAAAGGGGACCTTCCAAGGCAAAAATCTGAATTACTGATTCCGTTGTGTTTACTATTTTTAACATTTGCAAATGACAAGCTGATTTTAATAACTAGCTTTTAAAGAACACTGCCTGTTTTTCTTTGCAATTTGTGACCTTGGTACGGTAGTTAGATAATAATTTCGCCTTATTCTGTTCATAGAGATGGATTAAGGGGACCTAGGTAATATATTAAGTATCCCTTAATTAAATGTGTTGAAAAGCTGAGATTGAAACTGAAGTGTTTTAAAAATTGGCTTCTCTCTGATTCCTATGAAAAAGACAAATTATGAAAGAACAGTGAAAATATATGGAAGATGATATGGCTAAACTGTTAACTCTTTCAACCATCTCATTAAATGCGCAAAATCTGAAATTGAATGTCTAGTGATCATGTCAAAGGTGTGTTTGCAGACTGCACTCATGACATAGTGTTTATTGTAGATAAATTATAGAATCGTAGAATGGTTTATGTTGCAAGAGACCTCAAAGATCATCTAGTCCCAGCATCCTTGCCATAGGCAGGGGCACTTCCTACTGGACTGTCTTGTACAGAGCCCCATTCAACCTGGGTTTGAACATTTTGAGGGAGAAGGCATCCTCAGCCTCCCTGGACAACCTTTTCCAGTGCCTGACCACCCTCATAGTGAGGAATTTCTTCTTAAGGTCTAATCTAAATCTACCCTTTTTTAGTTCAAAACATTTCCCCTGTCCCATCACTAAATGCCCTTGTCAGAAGTCCCTCTCTAGCCTTCCTGTGGGTTCACTTCAAGTACTGTAAGGCTTCTGTAATGTGCTCCCATTCTACTCTCCAGGCTAAACATATCCAATTCTACAGGAGAGGTGCTCCAGCTTTCTGGTGATGCTCCTGGCCCTTTTACTTTAATAGTTCCGTGTCCTCCTTATATTGGAGACCCATAAATCTACAATTCTGCCCGTTTTTCACAGTCCTGTTTTTAGGGATTAGCTTCAGTAACACTGCTCTGTGTTTTCCAGTAGGTGGGCTAAGTTACACTGAACAATCATTTTTAATCAGCTACTAAGTCTTTAGTATTGAAACAATTAAAAAATGGATCATTTGTGATCCAAATGATTTCATTGTGTTGAATCACTGCAGAATGTCACTGTTGCTGTGAATTTGACAGAATGAATTCATTGTATGATTAGCCGTGAAAGCTAAAAAATGATAGTCAGGTTCCATCTTTGCAGATGAGTGTACTTGGCAGTTTTATACATGTTTATGGTATGTTGATGACTCTGAACTGACTGATCATATTTACTAGTATATACTGCTTTCTTCAGCTCTGCTAGGGAAATTGAAGTTACAGTCAAAGTGTAGTATGTCTTTCAGGGCTTAGTTTTATGCTGTCATTTGAAAGTACTTGGATCTTGGGGAAAAAAGTATATTTCATTTAAGAAATAAAAAGCAAAAAACACTGTATGTCTGGAACTCTTAAGAAATTTATTTCACATGTAGGAGAGGAGGATTGTCTGTTAATCTTACAGTCAAATATAAAAAAAGCAATGTTATAATTTTTTCTCATAAATGTCTTGGAAAGAATTGAAGTTTCCGGAAGATTATTTTTTGTCCTTTTTAAAAACAACTGAGCCTGTGGAGCTCAGTGGAGGGACCATTTCTGACAGGTGGCACTAATTGAAGCTAATTATTTTTTTCCGTGGTAATTCTTGCAAGAGAAAATTAGAAAAACCTTCAAGAAATCTAAATATTAATGCTGGGCTGTACAGCAGAATTATCCCAACACCTCGTACTTCTTTTAACAAGCATTCACCTGCCTCAGCTCTGCAACTCATCCCAGCTGAGATTCTCACTTAAAATATTCTTTGCAGGCTCTGAAGTAACATGAATTGTAACTGACTGCAGAATTTTTCCCTACTGCACTGTGCAAATGTCTCCTCAATGTAAAACACAGAGGGAGAAAAAATAAAAGGAGTAAAGTGTCGGTTTGTGTGAAGCAGCTGAGGTGCATGTGTTTGGGGCTTATGTGGTGTGAAGGTAACAGCCTGGCTGATTGAATTGCTTTTGTTGTTAGGTGGACTCCAGTGAGGCAGATCTAGCGGATGAGTCCACCTTTGAATCACAGTATTCTCCAGGGAGTGACGTCTTCCAGGCTTCAATGATAGCTCTGCATGGTACTGCTTGTAGCAGTCTGCTGAACTACAGCTTCTCTCTTCCATTGTCATCTCCCAAGGTAAAAATGAGGATGGTTTGATTTTAAGTGTGAAAAGGCTGTGTTATTAGATATAAAGGTTCTGTGTCATCCTGTTTCAAACGGCGCTGTTTGCTACGCATTGAAAGTGCAGTTTTGATCAGGGTCGTGCTGGTGTCTTTCAGACATCTGACTTGAAGAGAAAGGCAGCTGGAGGGACAAAAGCTTGGACTTGTGTTTTGTATATCTAGATAAAGTATGGTGAGATGTTTGTAGTGTTAAAGCTGTGGTGAGAAGTCTACTATGAAGTACTTGTTATTACTTCCGAACATAGCAAAGAGTAATAGTGCAAAATAATTGCATTATTGTACAATAATATGAAAAGCAAGAGTAAGTTTTCATCCTAAGCTTTGTTTTTATGCGTTATAGTATGTGTGCTGATTAATTTTCACTGTTCTTGAATGCAGTGTTCATAATNGTAAATGAAGTTCTTTAAGACTAATTCAAAGATTAGTATCTTTTTTATGGTTGTTCACATACCCTTAATAACTTGATTGTATCGGAGCTGGAGTTTTGTTTCTCTCCATGGTTTTTCGTGCTCTGTTTTTTTCCAGTGAGCTATAGATTTGTTTTGCTAATCCAGAATCTTCCATGTGATTTCTCACAGTAGTCATCTTTCCAAGCAACATTGTAGGGACTTCTTTGCAGAATCGTAGTCTGTGATCTTTAGTAGAGCAGCTGCTACTTTTTCCTCTACACCTGAGCTGCAGTAACTTACTTTATCCCTTCTGGAATATATTCAGCCCTTACAAGTCACTGGTTGGAAAGCTAAATTCATCTTCTAATGATTCCTCCTAATCCACAGAAGAGCACATCTCTGTTGTACCAGGGGGACAGATTGCATTGTTTAACTCCTTAATTGTTGCTTAAATGGATTATGCATATTGCTACTGAGAGGTGTTTTATGAGATAGAGGCTGGATTTACATATATGTCACACTGAGGCTCTAGAAAGGCTTAAGTTATTTTCAGCATTGTCTTAAAGATAGTTTTGGGGCGCCTGGTTTTTGTTTGTTTTTTTTTAAGACTCTGGTCCTGACTTTTGAGTGTTCCTCTCTGTTAATGAAATGTGTATAAACTTCTCTTCAAGTAACACTTTATATTTACTCTACAGTTATAGAGTTACTTCAGAAAGTGAGTGTAGTGAGAGAGTCTGATCACAAGTCACTTGATGCAAGTGAAATGCAGTAAAAACTAAAACAATGTTGTTCAGTACTGTGAGGAACACAGAAGTATTTCAGAAATTTCCGACTGCAGAGCTGTTGACAGGTTCTGCATGCATTTCTTTTTTTTAAAAAATACTTCAAGTAATGCAAATGCTCTGATAAGGCTATTTTACTTGTATGTGCATATTTTTAAAATCATGGAATCATTAGGGATTGGAAGGGACCTCGAAGGATCATCTAGTCCAATTCCCCTGACACAGCAGGATCACCCAGACCAAGTCACACAGTCAGCCTGGGTTAGAAGGGACCACAGGAACATCCTGCCATGGGCAGGGACACCCCACCCTTAACCAGGCTGGCCGGAGCCTCATCCAGCCTGACCTTAAACACCTCCAAGGATGGGGCCTCCACCACCTTCCTGGGCAACTCATTCCAGGCTCTCACTACTCTCACAGTGAAGAACTTCTTCCTCACATCCTTGCTAAATCTGCCCATCTCCAGCTTTGCTCCATTCCCTCTAGTCCTGTTGCTACCTGACATCGTAAAAAGCCCCTCCCCAGCCTTTTTGTAGGCTCCCTTGATGTACTGGAAGGCCACAATAAGGTCACCTCGGATCCTCCTCTTCTCTAGACTCAACAGCCTCAGCTCTCTCAGTCTGGCCTCATAGGAGAGGTGCTCCGGCCCTCTGATCATCCTCGTGGCCCTCCTCTGCACTCACTCCAGCCTGTCCACATCCTTCTTGTAATAAGGGCTCCAGAACTGGACGCAGTCCTCCAGGTGGGGTCTCACCAGAGTGGAGCAGAGGGGGAGAATCACCTCCCGTGATCTGCTGGCCACACTTGTCCTGATACAGCCCGGGATCAGGTTTGCCTTCTGGACCACGAGTGCACACTGCCGGCTCATGTTGAGCTTTACGTCCACAAGCACCCTCAAGTCCCTCTCCTCGGGGCTACTCTCCAGCCAGTCACTGCCCAGCCTGTATTTGTGCTTAGGATTGCCTCGACCCAGATGCAGGACCTTACACTTGGTCTTGTTGAACCCCATCAGGTTGGCTTGTGTCTACCTCTGCAGCTTGTCCAGATCCCTTTGGGTGTCTTCCCTGCCCTCCAGCGTGTCTGCTGCACCACACAGCTTGGTGTCATCAGCAGACTTGATACTGTGTGTGTCTCTGATATTGTGTTTGTCTTCAGCATTTATGGCATTGGCTTTTCTTTATGTGAAACAAAAATGGGCATATGGGCGTATGTCATATGAAATAAATGTTATCATTTGCATCTGGTTTTCACTAGTTTGGAAATGGACACAATGTCCCAGCTGTCTTTGAAGCCTTACAGTTTAAATAGATGATAGACCTAGTGTTCTGTTCTCCAAAAGGCATGAAATTATTTAATTGATTACATCATGCCTTTTGGATGTATTTAGACTTTGCTGAATTACCTGCTCACAAATGTTACTTAAATCACACACTGACAGGTGAACCATTTGCTCCGAGGACAGAGCAAGCATGTATGCTTGCATGCCTCAAAAGATGAAAAACTAGTTCTTTAAAGGCATTTGGTTTAAAAAATACTGCGAACTGTCACAGAATCCTGGGAAACACTTTTTGCTCACTTTTGAGCAAAGTAATAGTAGAATTAGTAGGACCAATAGCTAAGACTGATCGGTATAGACATTCTTGTGGCTTCATTTGCTATAATTCAGAAAAAAAAGGCCTACTGTTGATAGAGAGCATCTAAGTCCCTGATATGTCTTTCCAATATCTAATGATTTACATAATTTTGACATTAGCTATCTGGAAAGCTCAGGGTTTTTTGTTTGTTAGGGGCTTTATTTTTTAGAAGATTTGATTATTGAAATCCATTAAAATGTCTGTAGTGCAGGACCTTAGAATCTTGAAAATCTGTATCAAATTTTGTGTGGAGAACATAGTCACATTACTGCAGCCATAGTCAATAAACTTGCAATAATTGCTAACTAAGCTTACATAATAACATCATTATATTTTGTTATTGTCACACTTGAAAACCTCCATGTTTGTATTTTGCTGAGATTTGGCGGCCTACTTTTTACTTTTGGCTCTTTGTGTGGAAAAGTAATCTAAAGATGTGTCTACTCCGTTAAATGATTAGATTATGTGCTTACTGTCTGAGCTGCTTGAAACTGCTGAATGCTTGCTAAGTGTTCTAAAAGTAAAGACCTTGTACAAGAGAGAAATTCACCTTCAGCAGTAACTTATTTTCATTCATTTCTGGTACTGTGAAACAGAAAAAGCCAACTGAAAAATAAAGTACATTTTATAATGAAGTTCCTGTACAGGTGTACTGAAGTTACTGATGTTACAACAAATTAAAATTCAGTGGCATTAGTTTCTGTTTAAGTTTTAACATGAAATGTAGGCTTTAACTATACTTACAAAACAATGATTGTTCATTGTCTTCTGTGTCAGTCTCTTGGAGAAGAATGTTCAAATGCTGCAGCTGATTTTGGTGTATCTGACAAGAACCTGTACAACATGAATCCAAATCTGAGAATGGAAGAACAAAAGTCTGCAGTGGTCAGTACACTGGAAAATGCAACTGACTTCACTAAAAAGGATCTTCTGCCTCTCGATGTTCCTGATATAAACCAAAATGAAAGTGAAAACACATCAACATGGACTGAATCTCAGACAACAGCAGAAATTGAACCAAGTACCAGCCTTTCTACTACCATGCAACTTGATCACACTGGAAAAGTAAAGACATTATTTTATTTTTTTAATATTTTTTTGTAAATCTGTATTACAGCATAGAGTTTCCTACAGAAATTGACACTGCATAACAGTTGTGTATGTTCTTCAGTTATAAATGTCTGTCAGATGTGATATCAGCTAAGGGTTTACACCTATCTGCAACAGAAGGTAGTTTATGGCATTAAGGTACTCGTCTTAGTAAAGCTGCAGATGACACCAAGTTGGGGGGGGAGTGTCAATCTGCTGGAGGGAAGGAAGATGCTACAGAGATATCTGGACAGGCTGGATCAATGGGCACTGGCAAATGGGATGTGGTTTAACAAGGGCAAGTGCAAGGTCCTATATTTGGCCACAGTAACCCACTGCAGCTACAGACTGGGAGATGAGTGGCTGGAGAGCAGCCTGGCAGAGAGAGACCTGGGAGTACTGGTTGACAACCTGCTGAACATGAGCCAGCACTGTGCCCAGGTAACACCAAAGGCCAGTGGCAGCCTGCCTTGTATCAGGCATAGTGTGGGCAGCAGGACTAGGGACGTAATTCTCTTCCTGTGCTAGGCACTGATGAGGCCTCAGTTCACGTACTGCGTGCAGTTCTGGGCCCCTCACTTCAAGAAAGATGTTGAAGTGCTGGAGCAGATCTGGAACATAGCAGTGAGGCTGGTGAAGGGACTAGAGGGAAAGCTTGCTTAGGAGAAGCTGAGGGAACTGGGGTTATTTATCCTGGAGGAGACTCAAGAGGACCTTATCCCTCTCTATAACTACCTGAAGGGAGGTTGTAGACAGATGGGGGTCAGGCTGTTGTCCAGGCATCTAGTGACAAGATAAGAAGGTATGGCCTGAAGCTGCAGCAGGGAAGGTTTAGGTTGGATATGAGGAAGCCCTTCCTCATGAAAGAAGTGATCAGATGTTGGAATGGACTATCCAGGGAGGTGGATCCCTGGAGGCATTTAAGAGAAGATTAGATGTGGCACTTTGTGCCATGATCTGTCTTGTTAGGTGGTGGGCTAGGCTTGATGAATTTAGAGGTCTTTTACAGCTTCAGTGACTTGGTGATAGCTCACAGCAGTAGATGCTGCTGGGCCATAGGCTATGTTTCGGGCAGGCCAGGAGTCTTTTCTTGTCTCCTGTTAACCTCCACAGAGGCACGAGCACTAGGAGGTGTTGCACAGCTGGGAACCAGGACTGGAAAGCGAATGGGGAGTGATGTGAAGTCTTGCACCATGGTGTTTGTGCAAGCCTGCACAGTTAGGTTCACAAACTGGCCTGTGATGCCACAGTGTGCAGACATAGTATTCCTCTATATGACAATCATGTTGTTCATACATTTATTAAAAAATTCTTAAAAGAGCTGCATTTTCTTACAAGATTTTCGTCTTCAGGCACTGGCATCTGGAGTAAACAAGTGTAAGAGCCCTTGAATTTGTCCCACTAATTTTAAGCGTGTCACCAATGTCCCTAAATTTAAAGACTACTTTATGGTGCTTTGCTTTATTACCTGAATGAAAATAGGCTCTTCATGTGTGTAGGTTTGGTGTTTGATGGACTTACTTTTCCAGTGTCTGTATAAGAAATCTGTATTAATTATGCCCTTAGCTTTTTCTTTTTGGTAAGATGAGATAGGTTGATGTCAGGATGTCCAGTTGTGTCTTTATCTCTGTATTCTGAACTGATGTTATTTTTCCCTCTGCTAGGATCAAGTGCTTTTAATGGAAAATAAATGCTCAGTATCTTTGGAGGAAAGTTCTGTAACCTTAGATTCAGTCAAAAACTGGTATGAGAAGACTATCACTATCGCAAAAGGCAATTCAAGTCTAGGTAAGTTAGCTGCCACTTTTCGTATTGTTTTATCAGAAGCTTAGCTTTGTGTTTTTCTCATCCGTTTCCTTTTCCGTTAGCAAGGGCTAAACATTTTCCTTGTAATGGGGAAAGCGTAACAGCAAAGAATATTAGTTTTGTGCTGCTCTTACCGTGGTTGGCTGTGATGGCAGTGTGTCCGTTTACTATCACCGTGAATACAAAAATATCCAGTCTCACAAGAGAATTCAGTTTTTCCCATAAAAGAGTTTAGTCATTCTAAAATGCAAAAAGTGCAGTTTAAATGCATTGGGTTTCAATATCTATATATTTATACAATAACGTGGAAGCCCAAGATAAAGCCAAGGGATGCTGCAGAAGAACACTTTGGTCAAAATGTTTTAGACTAGACTTTCAAACATATGTAAACACAAAATAATTTTGCTTTGTAAAGGTGGTCAAAAACAGTCTAAACAAACTGCTTGATCCCGTGCTACATATTTTTAGTTTCTTATGTGCTTCAGTAGTTATGAAAGTTAGATCATTGACTATATTTAATAGGTAGTATTTTTAGCTCCATGAAAGTATCACTGTGGATAATTTTGTAGAGAATTTTAGGGTTCACAACTTCTTAAACATACTGATGACATTTTGAACATGCACAACAGATGGAAACATCCTTCAGTGTACTCTCCTGGTCTCTGGTGCAGAGACCTAGTGCCCCTAGGCAGTGTGAGCTCCATCTCATAGGGATTGGAAGGGACCTTGCAAGATCATCTAGTCCAATCCCCCTGCCACAGCAGGGTCACCTAGACCAAGTCGCACAGGAACACATCCAGGCAGGTACCACATCCCAGAGCCAGTGTCAACGAGGATTTGTTGTGGGCATCAGTCCGCTTGTGGTTGGTCTGTGCATTTGCTTTGAATTAGGTTCTTGGCGCCATTTCTTCCAGCCAGCTGCTCATGCTTGAAGACTGGTGCTTGCAGGGTAGGAGTTTATGTGGGCACTAGCTGATTGCAGTGATTTTGCAAATGCTTTAAGTTCGTTCACAGAAGGTATCCTGAAAGTATTCCTTAATGCCCCTTATTTATAAAGAGCCACCACTCAGGAATAGAGTGGATCATTTTGAGTAGTGGTCAATGGGACAGAGTGTAGTTGGAGGCCTGTATCTAATGGAGTCTGCCAGGGGTCAGTTTACTGATGCCACAAAGCTGGGAGGAGTGACCAACACTGTGCTGCCAGTCATCAAGACCTGGATCAGCTGGAGAGCTGGGCAGGGAGAAATGGAACAAACTGTAATAAGGGCAGGTATAGAGTCTTGCATCTGGGCAAGAGAAACCCCAGGTACCAGTATAGATTGGGGACTGACCTGTTGGAGAGCAGTTTGGGAGAAAGGAACGTGGGGGTCCTGGTGGACAGCAGGATGACCATGAGCCAGCAGTGTGCTCTTGTGGCCAAGAGGGCCAACAGCATTCTAGGGTGGATCAGAAAGGATGTGGTTAGCAGATCCAGAGAGTTCTCCTCTCCCTTTACTCTGCCTAGGTGAGACCACACCAGGAATATTGTGTTCAGTTCTGGGCCTCTCAGTTCAAGAGGAACATGGAACTGCTGGAGATAGTCCAGTGCAGAGCAACGAAAACAATGAAGGGAGTGGAACATCTCTGTTACAAGGAAAGGCTAAGGGAGCTGGATCTCTTTAGTTCGTAGAAGCAAAGGCTGAGGACTGACCTCATTAATGTTTATAAATATGTGAAGGGTGGGTGTCAGGAGAATGGAGCCAGACTCTTCTCAGTGTCATCTAATGATAGAACAAGGGGCAATGGTTATAAGCTGGAACATAGGAGGTTCCACATTGATATGAGAAGTAACTTCTTCCCAGTGAGGGTGACAGAGCACTGGAACAGGCTGCCCAGGCAGCTTGTGAAGTCTTTTTCTCTGGAGACATTTAAAACTCACCTGGACATGTTCCTGTGTTTATGTGATCCTGCTGTGTCAGTGGGATTGTATTAGATGATTTTTTGAGGTCAGAACTAAAACTTAGTATGATGAACCAACACCATTAAGAAATGTTTAATTTCTGGGAAAAAAGTCCGAAGAAGCAGAAGAATTCCCTGATTAGTTTTGGTTTTTAAATATTTACAGTATTTAATTTTTTTGTCTGAGACAAAACTTATTGCTAGACATTTGTGTAGTTGGCTGAACCTGTGAATTCGTGCTTGTAGCTATCTTCTAAATTCTTTTCAGCCAGTCTGCCTCCTGAGGTCTAAAGTCAGAGAGTAAAGTGATCTTCTCTTTTCTGTACCTAAATGGTTAGAGTTTTTTCATAACTGGAATCTTTGCTGTGGTTTAATGTCATCTTTTTTCCATTTACAATCTGAACAGTAAGGTAAGGGCTTGCAGACAGCTGTGCTTGCAGTACTTGCTTGCCTGATTTTCATATGCAAAACCAGGAGAACACATAGTGGGATGATCACTACCTCCTTCTCCAATACATATTCCCCTAGAAAGCACTCTTTCTTCAGTGGCTTTGTCTTGTTATTGAAAATACAGCATCCATCTACTGCACAAAAAAAGAACAAAAATTAAATTGGCACCGTTAAGATAGTGACAGTTCACCTGGTGGACTTCCAGAATGATGGGCTTTCAGCTTCAGCTTTAGCAAAGAAGCTTTTCTTGGAAAAGTTGTCAAAGTTGTTTTCATGAGCAGCAACTACCCTCAAGATAACAGTGGCAATTCATTCATGTAAGAATATGCACAAGGGCACAATGCAGGTAATAATATTCACAAGGGCATGTGAAGACCAGCACCACAGGAGAGTTATCATGGTGGGGAAGAGAGGGAAGAGCATCTTTGTCTCATTTTCTATTAGAAAAAAGAAAGTGGAGTTAACTTGTTTATGTAAATGTTGAGGAATAGTATTATAGTATCCTGCTGGCACAGGTGGAATCGTAGTGTAACTCAAGTAGTGGACTCTATCCATCAGTGTTTCATGGACTGCCACAGAAACAAAGATACTGTTTTAAGCCCAAGTGCTGGCCTACTTACTGTTTGAATGTTTTGACTCTGTGCTCCTAATGCACTGTTTAATAATGGTAATGCTTTTCCAGAGAGAAACATCATAAACCAACCTGAAATGTGCCCTGTAAACTTAGTTAGCGATCCAGAAGAGCGATAAATTTGACTTTCAGAAGCAATTTCATCACCGTTCTTGGTTATTTTCTGAAATATTTCACTAGGTTTTTTTTTATATTGAGCCTGGTATGCAAAATGACACTAGGTAAAGGTGCTGTGATTATGATTTCGAACTGCTGTCTCTGCTGGAAAGGAGGAAATGCAAGAGAGAATAAGAGCAACATTTACAGGCTTGCTAACGCTGGCAGGTCAGCAGGTTGGCGTTTGCCTTCCCTGTCTCACATTACATTTCTGTTTCTTGGCATTCAGTGCTGGTGCTCAAAGGTGTTATTAACTGTGTCATGTGTTTTTTCTATAGGGATGACCGTAAGTTCCAATAAAGATGGCTCAGGAATGATAGTCCGCAGCATCATCCATGGAGGTTCAATAAGTCGTGATGGACGGATTGGTGTAGGGGACTGCATCCTGTCTATTAATGAAGAGTCAACCACTAACTTAACCAGTGCGCAAGCCCGGGCTATGCTAAGGAGGCATTCGCTTATTGGACCAGATATAAAGTAGGTAAAGCTAGATGATGAAATGTGGTAGGAAGAGGCTAATAATCAAGATCTGTTGTTTTATGGAAGGGTTCTAAAGCAAAAATTTGTTTGTTCTTACTATATGAGTTTGCCTTTCATTTCAGCTTCAGGTGGATAATTCAGCTTCAGATTATAGCTTCATAGATTTGAAAGAGAAAGTAACTTGTGTGGCTTTGGATATTCTTAGAAAAGTCAGTGCTGTCGTTAGTAATCATCATCATTGCTGTCTGTCTAGTTTTATTGAAGAAATGGGATTAGTCAGAGTTTTCCACTCATGCTGTGATTCTTCTAAAGAGCACAGCGTTTTCCTAAAGGTGTTTATTTTTTTAGAGGCGGATTGTTCTGTCCATTTTGTAAGTCACTGAATTTGTTAAAGATCTTTTTAATGGATTTTGCTTTTTACTGCCACATAGAAAGCATGATGCAAACTCAGAAAAGTAAGTGTAACTTAAAGTAATACTTCAAAAATTTTCAGTACATCTGTGATAAAGAGCAGAAACAATATTTTGGGAAGTCGCTTCCAGTTTTTATGAGTTCATATGAACTTATTTTATATTTTTTTATTTAAAGCATGAATTTATTTTAAGGAATATTTTAAAGCATAAATAATCTACTCTTGAGGGTACTACTTTAAACTTCCAGTTAATAATGCAAGTTTTGAAAAAAATATACTTGCTTGATTAGAAAATTTCTCTCAATTTACAAATTTTTGCCTTTTCTTTAAGTACAGTTCTTTCTAGCTGTTGTGGATATAAAGTTTATTTTACCCACATGCACTGTCTTGAAGTTCCTAAGCTTGTGGATGTTGCTGTAGAAACACCTGTGCTTGGTTTGCAGCTCAAAGAATCTAGAGGCTTTTTTTGTCAAAACCGTGATAACTTGGATTGGTGCTGCAGATACCTCTACTTGTTTAAAGGTGTGCACTTGAAATAGATAAGCTCAGTCTTAGTGTGGTTGCAGATAACTATGGTTTCTGTCAGTTCAGAGTAGACTGCAGGGCATTCCATTCTTTTGCAGAAGTATTCTTGCTTTGAAGACATCTGGCATTTTAGAAGCAGGTAGGTAAAATATCTTCCTTGTGGATGGTAGATTTAATTGTCTGCTTCAGCTGTCATGCATTCAGGATAATTTAAACATTTGTCTAAATAATGGAATATACCCATTATTGTCAATGCTGTTATGAATATGAGTGTTGATAAGTCAATGTGGATAGAATGTTAATTCTGGTATTTCTGTGGGCTCTCAAACTGTGTTACAATTACTGCTGTCAGAACTGAAATCAGTTGGTATGTACGCATGCAGGTGTGTGTATGCCAGCTTAGATACACAGATGCTACAGTACTGTTCTTCTCTGCTGAGTAGTTTTATTAGAGCCTTAGTTACATGACTAATCAGAAATGTGTTTGTTATTTATGTTTACCCTTTTATAGCTGCTGCATTTTATACTCTGTTACAATAAATTTTTGTTTGCAGCTTTAGTCTTTTGCAGTTGTGTCAGAAATAATAAAATCTTGTCTTAGACACAAACACTCAGATTTTGCAGAGAAGAGTCCATCCCTTTCTGAAAGATCTTATAGACAGTTGCTATTCATAGTCTTACTTACAGATTTTTGTCTTTGATTTTATATTCTTTGATGCCTTCTCATGGTAAGAGTTTAAAGGGAAAACTCTTTTCTGCAGTTCAAATAAAACTGAAAGACCAAATCTTTTGGTGGCTTCTAAGGGAGTTTTGAAAGAATAAGAACAGTATTTTTGGGCCACATAGTTTTGATGTAAAACTATTTGGCATAATTAAACTCTTCTGTAATTATTAATTCTGTGATCAGTATAGGATCCTCCAAAAATATCATGATAGAAACATGTGAGTAGTGTCCTAAGTCAGTAATTTGGAGATATGGAAAATTACCTCATGATAGTTCTTCCTTTTTGCAGAGATTGTTACAGAGCTATACATAGATGTCATTTCAGACCCAATGTGGTTCACTTTCATGCAGGATTTGCATTTTAAGGGTCAGCATTTCAAATAAGTAAGTTGAGTCTGTTTAGCACGTTACTTGGGAAACAATTGTGCCTGAGCACCTACGTGCGGCCATCTAGATTTCATTCCTCGTCATCCATACAGAGCTTGCACTTTGATTTTTAGATAAGGAATTCTTTGAGTTGCAGTGTATCTGTACCTAACCTTTTTACCCCTTCCCATCCAAGAGGGAAGGATTGGGAAAAAGAAGGAAGACTCAAGATTTGCAATCAAAACAGATTTAATGAAACGGCAGAACTAATATTAATGCTGATGGCATGATAAAATATACAAAGAGATTAATGTAATATGGTTACAAAAGTGAGAAAGTGGTTCTTGGCAGCAGAATGACGAGTGAATTTGGTCAGGGATGATGACCTTTGGGAAACAGAGAAGAAGGAGCCCACATCCACAGCAAAATTCTTCCTTTATAGTGAGCGTGATGATTTTGACTTGGGATATACCTGTGAGCCAGCTCTAGTCATCTGCCCTGGTTTTTGCCCCTCCCGTGTTAAGCTTCTGGCTTATTTCTAGCCAGCAGACCATGACAGGCCTGTGATTCTATCCCAGTGAAAACATAGGACAGTGTTCCCCCCCAAAAAAAAAAGAATCAAACAGAAGTATTTTTAATTTCAAAGTTGTATTTCAGTGGCAAGCATCATTTGCTGAGAAAGTATGTGTTCTTACTTGCCACCTAAGGCTTTTTTTTATTTTATTAAAGGAAATTTGATTTTGAATAGCTTAAGAACCAGAAAGCTGAGTTTTTTAGACTTAAGGATTTTTTTTCCCTTTGTGTGTGGAAAACCAGATGTGTGGCCTTACCAGAATGCATTGTTTCACTCCTCACTCCAGCTTGACTGGAGCTCTTATATTTCTGTATTAATAGCCGGGACTTTGTGCTAAGCAGCAGCTGCTTGTAACATCTGTCAGATAAGTACAGGAGCTGTATCAGAATACACCTGCCTAAAGCTTGGGGATGAATTCCTGACCAAGAAATAAAAGATAGATTGCAGTTCCATTTTACATGCTTGTTAATAAATCACTGCTATAGACAATAGTAAAGAGCAAATGCTTTCTAGGGGAGATACAGATCAAGTGAAGGTGCAATGAGGTAAAAAAAAGAAGAAATAAAAAATCAGCTCACACTTTTAACTACCTAAGTATGCCTTTCTCACGTTCAGCATGAGACATTTGTTACATGAGACCATTGTAAAAAGATGCTGCATCATATGCTTCACATTCTAGATCTTCTCCAGCACCTGCTGATGATCAGGCCCTCTGTTATGTGTGAGTATTGGCAAATCAGAAACATCATTGTGGCTCTGTGTTGCAACATGTCTGTAAAATCATTCCATGCTATTATGACATCCATAGTAATAACAGGGATATATCCAGATGTAGGTACATGTTCACCCATTCTTTCTGCATCTGTCCAGGTGTGTGTATGCATGTAGATGTTTCTCTGCATATGGATGTATGTATATATGTTATCTTTAAAAAGGTATGAGTGTGTGTGCGTCTGTACATGTTTACAGATACAAAATAGAGGATTGGAGCATGTGTCCTAAGAGTAGAATGAAAACATCTGTATTCAAAAAAATAGTTGCTAATGTTTTAATTTATGATAGCTACCCCAGACATGCTCTGAGCATGTGTGCATGTGTATGCACAAGGTTCATTGCTAGAATTGGCATGACTATGGTACTGGTATTGATATCTGGATTAATCTCAGTGTCCTATTTTCTGTGGCACTTTGAATTGCTTTATATATAAAGGAAGTAAAATCTAAGTAGATGTTAAGTGTTAATCACAGTAATTTGTCCTGAACACTTTCCATACTTTGTTGCGTGATCTGTTGGTGTTTCAAGGTTTTGTGTTGCTACTCAGTTAAGCATGTGATAAATGTTCCTCTGTACTGCATGCGTGTTCTCTTTACAAGGTATTTTCATATGTACACCCTTTGATGTTTCCATTTGTCACTGCTTTCATTGCCAGTGTGTACCACGGGATGGGAGGAGGGTGGTTGCAGCTGTCAAGAAAAGAAACCAGAACACTTTCTCCTTCAAACAGTACAGCTATGAAAGAGAGGAAGTTATTAAAACCTGCATGTATTTTCCCTTGAAATTGTTGAACTTTAACTTCTCTTCTATATAAAAAATGCAGCAGAGTAGTAGAGCAGTAATTTACTTCGTTCCTATTATCTTTGTCTTCATACCTATTTTCTGCTACGTGTTTCTCTCTGCTCTCTTCCCTGTGACTGTATAAAGGCAATTACCAGTCCCTTCAGCAGAACAACAATTCAAGTGCTTGAGTGGATTTTTATTTCCCCTTTACAGCACAAGAGTCAATACAGTTGACCAGAGGAGTCCAGCACCCTTCTTACACTGGGCTTGTCATGATTCTAGTCACAGGCTAAGCTGTTCAGGGTGATGCTGGCTCTCTTCAGACCTCACTGTGACCTCCATGAACTGAGTGTGGCCGCTCTAGCCATGGTGTAGCATTGTGGGAGTCCTTGTCTCCCATGTCCTCATGTGTTGCACATGCCTGGCCACCAATGTCATGGGTCACAGACCTTGGCCGTATTTCAGCCAAAGGCTCCCATCTAAAGCATCAAGACACAAAGGGAAGATTTAACCAAACCACTTAAGGATTTGCAGGCAATAAACAACTTAGAAGAAAGGCTTTAAGACATTTTCATTCACGTTTCCTACCACATATAAGTAGAAACCAACAGCACAGACATAGGGAGTTTTGCACTAAGGGGATGGGGGGGGCAGGAGGAGGCGCAGGAACTTTTCAACTTTTTTTAAACCCGAACTTTAAACTTTTTTAAAGCAGAACAGTGAACTACAGTAATGATCCAGCGAGCAATGGATTTTATGATTGTAGAGTGTAGAAGCACTAAACAGGGAAAATATATTGGTAGATATAAATCCCAAGGTCGTTGGTACAATTTGATATTGCTTTGTGTCACCGAAGGCAGGACCAGACAGCTGCTGAGCAAAGATGGCTGTATTGTGTACATATTTTCTGTAATTTACAGCAGAAAAGGTTTTTACATAACTTTTAACTTCAATAATAACTTAGAAAATAAAAAGGGGAGTATGAAAGTCAAATCAGTAATATAGCTTAGCTAGTGAGAGCTAGAGAAGCCTTTGTTGTGAGCTGAATCATAAGCAAGAAACAAATGTGAAGTCCTGTTTGATCCATGTAGTTTAGTTTTCTATGCTGCTTTTTGCATTCCATTTCTATTTGTCAGGTAGCTCAAGCATAATTGAAGGTTAGTTGTAGATAAGAATGAACAATTAAAAGCATACTTAATGTTTGAGTAGAAACAATGAAAATTTCCAAACATCTAAAATGTAACAATTCATAGTGATACTATCTAAATTTTACTTCAGCTGTGGAAATCAATTAGGTAGTTCAGTTACTCGGTTTCAGATGCATTTTAAAAAGAGTTGGAGGGAGCCTCTTTTCTTCTCAGCTCTTGTGGTGTACACCTACCTGAGAGAGCTGTGACAGATGCATACGGCTGACCATCCATTGTGCTGGGACATTTTGAGTGTCCCAGCACAATGTCAGTAATTCACTCATACTATGAGAAGAGGATGACCCAAAAGCTGGAGTGTGTACGGTTTGCTTTCCTCTTAGCAGACCTCTTAATGCTGATGTTGCATGGAAGTGTAACATAAGGGCTACTACTACCCTTGTAGTATGAGACCTTGAATAACTGCTTGCCATTTGGTTCTTACACAAAAGGCCTCAACAGTAGTTGAAAGATGTTCAATACCCTGCTGCTGATGATCACAGTGATGTTTGTGTTCATGTTGAGACTGGCTTTTTCTGTTTCCTTTTTAGGGGCTTGCCATTCTTCTTTCCATACTTTGAACAATAGCTTCCAGCTGTAGTTTAGCATGAAAGAGATTGTCCAAATGTTCTAGCCATCAGAAATATTGCTGGCAATACTGGTTTCTTTGCTGTGGCTCTTTTTCAAGGGAAAACAAACTATTTCCTACTTGTTTTTCTAGGGTGTAAATTGGTAAGTCTGATTGGGATGAAACTGATGAATGTAACTGGATGATTGATGCATTTTCTTTTATTGAAATACAATTTGCACTGGTGGTACTTCTACTGCAGCATTTGCCTTGTGAGAGCTTTGTGTCCATAATACTAGCACTTTGCTATAGTTCAACGCATTTGGAGTTGGAGATAGCTAAGAAATAGTAATGATTATTTTCAAAAGCTCTTTTCCCTCTTGTATATCTCCATTTCACTGCTAGGCCTTTGCAGAATAACTGCTGCATGTCTTGCATGTTCCCCAGTGCTAGAATGTCCTCAAGAAATACAGATAATAGTTAGCTACTTTTTGCCAAGCATGGCTTCATTAGTGTATATTAACTTGCCAGTGCTTCTAAACAAAAACACTTTGTTGTCAAGCACATTGCACTGGTGTGTTTGAAAAAAGGCCAGAGCAGAAGAGGAAGGAGCTCAAAGGAAATGGATGACTGAGAAATTTCTTTTAAAACAACTGAATGTTTTCTTCCATTTAGGTGCCTCCTTAGTGACCATCTTTTTCACTTTTCCAGATATTATAGGTAACAGAGGAGGTAGGGAACATGCTTGGTCACAAAGATGAATAAAAGTGGTCCTTTTATTGTCACTTGGACATATAGTGATCTACATGTCCTTAACCATTCAGTATATTTCATCGGAAGCATAGGAACCTAAATAGGAAAGCACAAAACCTCCTGCAAGGCAGCTCCTAGAAGCATTTTCAGCAAGCATTTAGGATGGATGGCAATGGTGCTTTACACCTCACAGATCCTTCAGAGTTTGCACAGGGAGTCTCTTTTTGGCTAAAGTTGCATTGTCTCTGTTAAACTCTTGTCACTGTTCAAGTGGCATTTAGTTAAGATCAAGTGGCAAGTCCTTGGGAAATTGTGATGTTCAGCTACCTAATTTGATACTAAATTTTTATTTCATATAAAGTCACAAAGAACTGTTACATGTTATATAACTGTTATAACTGTTATATGTTATATAACATATAACACTTTCAAGATGCCAACATGGTGGCTTTGAAGTCAGTGACTCTACGAAGTACTCTGAAATGGATTCGTCTGTTCCTTACATCCACCAAAGGTAGGACCAGCAACCCTCATGCTACTTTAATCATCTCCCATTTTATTGCAGTATTACGTATGTGCCAGCAGAAAATTTAGACGAGTACAGGGCCAGTTTGGGAGAACACACAGATGGAACTGTACCACTTGAACTTTTTCCTTCACATACTGTCAGGTGAGTCAGAAGGCTTACTGTTTTCTCCCTAGGGCTCTTGGATGTAACTCTTTCTATACCCTTTGCACACAGTTCAGGAAGGTAAGTTATATTTTAGAAGAACTGAGAGATGGACGTTTTTTCTTCAGACCAGCAGCCATCAGAATAAAAAGCACCTTAGAATATATTTTGGGTTTGGCTAGCAGATTTTGCCGAAAAGGCTATTTTATAATCATTCAATCTACCGAAAACCACTGTCTCATTCTAAACTTCCCTTAAATACCATGTAATTTGATTGGTTTATTGCCAGAAATACTCAGCATTTCCAACATGATAATTCGGCATTGACTATCTTTCCTAGATTGTATACTGGAAATAATGAGTTGTGCTGTCCTTTTCCTTGAGTTTCAAAAACTCATTACAGTTATAGGTAAAACAGTTTGACTAATAATTTTAATCTTGAGACTGATTAGTTTGGAGACTTGAAATTAGTCTCCAAAAGCGGTAACCAGTTTTGAGTGCTGACGGTCTTCCTTTTGGGAAATAATATATAATTACCTTCAGCTTTGATTTGTCTAGTTACAAAATTCAGTCTGTTAGTCTGATAGTAACTTAATTGCAGAGACAAGAATACATGGATTTCCCAAAGACAGTATGTGTTCTATCAGGCATCTGAAAAACAGGTTACTTACGTGGATTCTGTGTATAAATTCTGATGCTGACAGGGTGATCCAACACATGAAATTTTGCAGTGAAATCTAATGATTATGGCAGCTTATTTAAAAATTAATGTTTCTGTTCATCATTAGGGAACTCCCAGAGCTTCCAGAACGTGAAGAAGGGGAGGGAGAAGAAAGTGAGCTTCAAAATGCAGCTTTTAGTAACTGGAATCAACCCAGAAAGTGAGTACAGATCTCATGGTACTGTATAAAACCATATCTGAAATTGAAAAATTCTGATGCCAGGAATAGATTTTAAGTGGAATAAGAAAACAAAATAATTCTTGGACTTAATGTGTAATTGCAAGCATAATTCACAGTTGATTTTAACTGTCATTAGGCAAAATTCCTGCAATCTAGCAGATTCTTGATTGCTTAATTAATTGGTTGACTCTCTTGGAGCCAGTAAGAAGGATGCATTTGTCATTTTAGGTAACAGAAATACTTTTGCTTAGGGAATTGAGTAGTCTGTGATTCAAAGTCTTTATTAGAATCTAAAATAAAATGAACAACAGATACAATTACAGACTCTCAGAACCGTTACTTAGGTAACCCCCCTGAAAGACTAAATTTTCCAAAGAGGAGTTATTTCTAAATGTGTCTTCACTATGAAGTGTTGTCATAATCACAACAGATTTTAAGGTATTTTGGTAATTATGTTGTCACAACAGGGTTGAACTCTGGAGAGAACCTAGCAAGTCTCTGGGGATCAGCATTGTTGGAGGTCGGGGAATGGGGAGCCGCCTCAGTAATGGAGAAGTGATGAGAGGGATCTTTATTAAGCACATCCTGGAAGACAGCCCAGCTGGCAAAAATGGAACTCTGAAAACTGGAGATCGGATTGTGGAGGTACCAGCCTTATGCCTTTCCCCAGCATCTCAGGAGCTACTAAGATGAAATTTGTGGTCTTGGGCAGACATCTGTGTAATTGCTTCACCTGGTACCACTTGCGTTGTACAGTGTAGTACCATCTGCTGATGTTTATATGCAAACAGCTTGAATTTGAATATGTGAGCAGGAGTGTACAAAGACAGGAAATTTATCTGTCTGTTTTAAAACCAGCATGTCTACAAAAATGTTTTAAGTTTGATGAGGCCAAAAGGCTTTACCTTTGCACATTGGATAGCAAGAGAAATGGCTAGTGAATAGCAAGTCATGCAAATAAGTGCCAAACTTATTTTCCTCTTAAATCTTAATCAGATTGTATCATTCTTTTGCAAGAACTGAAGGAGTCACAATTTTTTTCCTACTGACACAAATGAAGCTGAGTTTGATACAGAGGAAGTTGAGAGCATTGTGTCTCTGCCTCTGAGGACAGGGTAACCTGCAGTGCTGTAGGATGGAATTTATCCAAATTCCTCTTCTGCTTAGCCAGTCCTGTGCTTATGTGGCCACTTCTGCTTTCTCACTGCTGAAAAATCAGCAAACTGAAAGAAACCTGTCTTATATCCAGTGTCAGGCCTTTAGGAACTGCGTTCTTCTTTCTGCCACTGCATGTGATTATCTGACTGTCTCGTTAGTAAGGACTTTACAAGCAGGATGATGGAGATTGTTATTCTTCCTCTGCGTCAGACTGTGCTTGCTATGAAGTAGCATAGTGCTACTTAAATAGCTGTTTACTGTCTACTACAAGATACACATAAAAGATCTTGAAATTATACCTTAATATACATAGTGTTTTATAAACAGAATTGAAGAGTTCCAGTGTACTAAAAGTTATGAGATGAAACTTTGCCTGATTACCTAGATTTTTATGAAAGCAGTAATTATCTCTGATAACGATGCATGCAGAAGTTGGTTGAGTGAAAAGTTGTAACTAATACTACGTTAATGTTTCCAAATGGATTATTTCAGTTTCTGAAGTAGTGGCATATCTGCGCTTTTCTCTCTATCGGAGCGTACAGTATTTCAGACATGAGGAGTCCAGAAGCCTTGGTGGTGGTGTTCAGTTCCTCATGGGTTTAGGATTTTCTTTTTCCTGTTACTTGTTTTCATTTAGTTTGGATACTTAAATTTAGTCAGACAATTTAAACAGCAGGGGTAATTCTCATTTTGTAGCTGTGTGTAAGACTTCCTACTAACAAATAACCTATCTGTGTTAGCTTTCAGCTCTTGTTATGGTCATCATGAGAATGCTTTACTGATGCTAACCTCGCCATAACATGGTTCTTACTTGAATTGTACAACAAAGTGTTTTACACAACGATACCTGTGAAGCAATGCAGAAAAACAACCAGACTAAAACTTGGCCTTTAGCCATCCTTTGTAAATGCGTTTTTTCTAGAAGAGAAGAAACTTGTCATCTTTGACCTGAAAAGTAAACTTTTGAGGCAGTGTCTAGTAGTTAAATTGTTTGTGACTCACATTTTAGAAAAAAAAAAGCAAACGCAGAAACACAAAGCACAGGAAAAAAATAAACAAAAGGGAAAAAATACCCTGTCCTGACTTTAACAGTTGGACTGGAGTATCTCAACTATGTCTTCCAGCAAAAAGGATTATGATTTTGTGACACAACACCTGATAATGGAAGACCTTCCAGCATCTAACAAGTTTCAGTTTGTAAAACTCTTAAAAGTTTGGGGTAGTAGGTTGTTCTAATAAAGAATTTACAGGAAGTAGTAAAACACTACCACTCCCTTCATATTACTTTATATCTTCTTATGATACATCCTCTTTTACATTGCCTTGAGGAAAACATCTGGAACCAGAATTGTTGAAAAACCTGTTTTTAAAATAATGGAGAGTATTTGTTGTCCTTTCATTGCTTTTTGGAAATCTCAAATCTATGTGTGAGGGACCTCAGGCCTGCTCAGTAGAAACCTTTCCATCATTAACAGAAGAAGTTTAGACTTGGGTTTTAGTCAAAACTAAAACCTAACATAAATCCTAAGCTGACTCATGACTCTTGTAGCTTCTTGCAATGTTAAGATGAGGCCTTGCAATTGCAGGTGGATGGAATTGATCTCAGAGATGCCAGCCATGAACAAGCTGTGGAAGCGATACGGAAGGCAGGCAACCCTGTAGTCTTTATGGTACAGAGCATTATGAGCAGACCCAGGGTAAGCATGAAGAATATGGGAAGAGTTGTAATACATAGTAATAGATGAAACATGTTCAAAGTAGTGGTGTTTGGGAATGGGGGTATTTAGTCTTGAAAGTTCCATCTAAGCTATTTTAGAAACAATGATTTGATTTAAGTATTATTTCCATTTAGAATGAAAGCGATTTGGATTTGGAATTGCCCTCCATCACGCCATCCTCAAACTATTTTGAAAAGCCTCAAGAAAGATAAATTGTTGGGGGGCAGAGTAGTCTAAGTAAACCAGCTCTTAGAGATTGACAGCATGTCTGAGGAGCGCATACAGAAATACAGCACCTTTTAAAAAATTCATTGGACATTAATGAAAGGACCTAGAAGTACATGGAATTTTTCTGTCACTAAGTTTCATGGACATTGCAGACAAAAGCTGCTAAGCTTTAGTATAAGTTGCTTGCATTACTAGAAACTAAACTTCCTCATTGTAGTCTCTGTGAGCTTCATGTTTATTTACTAGTTGTCTCATAACTCTTGTTTCCCAGCCTCACTCTGTTTGTAGCCCTTCTTCAACTTCTGCTCCTTGTGGGCAGAAAACTACTAACCCATTTTATCATCAGCCATCTAAGGTAAAGTTGCATGAAAAAACTGTGACTGTTGGGGGTTGTTACTCAAGGTACTAAATTAAGGCTTTTGCATTTGCTGTGATGTGAACAAAATTGCCACTGCTGAATGCTTTAGGCCAGTTTGGGATGGGGAGTGATGCCACTGCTTTATCAGAGCTTACTTTTATTTAAAGAATGCTCCTTTGCTTTTTTCAATTGTAGTTCTTGGCTTTTTTTTTTTCCAATTACTGAACTTATTGGTTACTTCTTGAGTGTTTATTTACAAAATGTTTTTTCTGTGTAAGCAGAAACGTAGTAAATCTTCTTTCCATACATGCGCAATTATGCTTTTAAATGTCATTATATTTATTGTCTTAATCTTTTAAAAATTGCATCTCTCTCTTATAGGAAGATCTTACAAGGGATTTTGTGGGTTATAATTAAAGGGAAGACGGGGAATGGTGATGTTTCTGTTAGGGTCTGCTACAGGCCACCTCACCAGCAGAACCAAGCAGATGAGGCCCTTCACAGGCAAATAGTAGCAGCTTCCAGGTCACAGGCCCTGGTCCTCATGGGGGATCTCAACCCCCCTGACATCTGCTGGAGGGACAACACAGCAAGGCACCAGCAATCCAGTTTATTCTTGGATTGCACTGATGACAACTTCCTCCTCTAAATGGTGGAGGAACCAACAAGAAAAGGTACTATGCTGGACCTTGTTCTCACCAACAGGGAAGGGCTGGTGACCAGTGTGAGGCTCAGGGACAACCTTGGCTGCAGTGACCATGAAGCAGTTGAATTGAAGATCCTCAGGGCAACCAGGAGGAAATTTTCTAAGCTTACAACCCTGGACTTTAGGTATGCAGNTGCAAAGGCCTACAGCCACACTCCTGGAGTCATGGAAAATAACGGCAGGGACTGCAAGGAAGAAGTGTCCATCATAAATGAAGATCAGGTTCATGATCACCTGAAGGACCTGAAAGTGTTCAAGTCCATGGGACCTGACGGGATACACCCACGGGTAATGAGAGAACTGGCAGATTAGGTTGCAAAACCCCTCTCTATTCTATTTCAAAAGTCATGGCAGTCTGGTGAAGCCCCGCTGACTGGAAAAGGGGAGACATAATTCCTGTTTTCAAAAAGGGTAGGAAGGAGGAGCCAGGGACCTACAGCCCAGTCAGTCTCACCTCTGTGCCCACTAAGATCATGGAGCAGATCCTCATGGAGGCACTACTGAGACAGGAGAATAGTGAAGGGGTGATTCTCCCCTTCTGCTCCGCTCTGGTGAGACCAGGGGAGTCAGTTTCTAGTGACATAATCAGAGTCTTACACTTTACTGTTTTGATTCAGGCCATTGTAGTACTTGCAGATCTGGTAGTTTAAAGTATACTTCAAAATGTCCCAAATATTGCAGATGGCCTCTGAAAACCTACATATTTTTGTTAAGAAATTAAGAAATTTTTGTTTCCTACTGATACTGCTCTGGGCATTTCTGAGTGAAAATTACTCTATCACCAGAGTTCTGTTTACAGGTAGCTTTTGGACTTGGAGCATTATGCTCTGAAATGCCAGCTAGTTTCTCACACCTGGATGCATAAATAAAAAACTGAACACAATCTAGTTGGAAAGGAATAAAAAAAAGGATTTTGTTTAACAAGAAGGTAAGGTAAATCCTGTTGGTTTAGGTTTTGCTTTCTAAAAAAGCAAACAAAAAAGGAAAAGGAAAAATACCCTTTATTTTAGCATTTTCTTTTCTTGTTCAAGACTGGGCAAGGAATCATGCTAAATGTGGCAGGGAATATAATGGTCTCTCACTTTCCTAGGCTGTGTAGGGTGCTAGCGGGTAGATCATCTGCTTAACCACGTGGCACAGCTGCAAGATGAAGATGAACAGCTACAAGCGGGAGTAGAAAGGCTCATGAGCATTAGAGAGTTTGAAATAGAGGTAGACTGGTAGAACCATGCTCTGCAGTCTCGACAACAGCCAAATAAGAGCCAGAATCAAGGGGCCCCTGTATCCTGCACTTCTCATATGGAAGACAGAAGCTGAAGTAGAAGAGGTGAGTGGAGGCAAGTGCAAGGCCATGGCAGAAGGCAAGCAACACCCTTGGGTGCCTCACCTCCCAAGTTGCCATTGAGAAATAGATATAAGCCCCTACTGGAAGATAGCCAGTCTAGTAAGTATACAGAAGATTGGCTACCTATTCCAGAGGTCCTAACACGGTCACATAAATCAGAGAGGTCTTCCAGTAATCCAGTTTATGTGACAACCTCCTCCACAAAGAAGAACAGGGTCCTAGTTATTGAAGACTTCATCCTGAAGGGAGCTGAGAGCCCAGCATGCGGAGTTGATCCCCATCATAGGGAAGTCTGCAGTCTACCTGAAGACCTTATCAGGGACATCACTAGGACCTGATGTCCCTAACACCTCCCTAACCTGGTGATATCAGCTGACTATTACCCACTGCTGATCTTACATATAGGTTGGGAGGAAGCTGTATTGCGTAGCCTTAGGGGAATGAAGAAAGACTTCAAGACCTTAGGGCATTTGGTGAAAGAGTGTGGGGCACAAATTATATTCTCTTCATTACTTTCATTTCTGGGTGAGGATATCAGCTGGAATAGAAGAATTCAGTCTGTAAATGCCTAGCAAAGAGACTGGTGCTACAGGCAAGGCTTTGGGTTCTTTGATAATGGCTGGTTTTATGAGGCACCAGACCTCACAGGTACAGATGGAAGGGGTTTATCTTAGAAGGGACAAAGTGAAGGGTTTTGAGGCAGGACTTGGCAGGGCTGATTCAGAGGGCTTTAAACTAGATTCAAAGGCAGGTGGGATTGTTGATGTATGCACACCAGTGGGGACAGAGCTCTGGTCTTGATGAAAACCATTCGGCCTCTCGCTGTCCTACAGTGAAATCGGAGTGTTTAGCTCATTCCCTGGAATGCCTGTACACCAATGCATGCAGCATGGGGAACGAGCTGGAGGAGTTAGAGATCTGAATCCAGTCAGGTGATTATGATCTGATGGTAATTACAGAGATGTTGTGGGATGGCTCGCATGACTGGAATGTGGTCATGGATGGCTATGTCCTTTTCAAGAGAAACAGTCAGCGAGGTGGGGTGGCGGAGTTGCTCCTTATGTGAGATAGCAACTGAAATGTCTCGAGTTCTGTCCAGGGGCAGGTGAAGAGAGAGTTGAGAGTTTGTGGGTGCATATTAAGGGGCAGGCTTGCAGATCAGAATGAGGACGCTTATGAGGCCTTCTACAGGCAGCTGACAGCAGCCTTACAGTTACAGGCCCTGGCTCTCATGGCACATTTTAACTACTCTGATATTTGCTGGAAGACCTACTCAGCCAGTGGAAGACCTACTATCCACAATCCAAGAGGTTCTTCCAGTGCATTGCTGACAATTTCCTGATGCAAATGGTGGAGGAGGCCACTAGGAGAGGAGTGCCTCTGGATCATGTACCCACCAACAAGGAGAGACTGGTTGAAGCAGTGAAGGCTGAGGACAGCCTTGGTTGCAGTGACCACAAGATGGCAGAGTTCAGGCTCTCTTATGTCAGGAACAGAATAGCTAGCAGAATCACAACCCTGGACTTCAGGAGGGCCAACTTTGTCCTTGTCAAGCAATTGCTAGGGGAAATCCTGTGGGACAGGGTACTGGCAGGTAAATGGGCCCAAGATAGTTGGTTAATGTTCAAAGACCACTTCTATAAAGCCCAAGGTAAGAGCATTCCAACAGGTAGGAAGTCAAGGAAGGGAGCCAGAAGATCTGTGTGGTTAAACAGGGAGCTGCTGGGCATACTCAGGAGGAAGAAAGTCTGGAAGAATGTCATGGCAGGAGGGGATGGCCACTTGGGATGATTATAAGACTCTAGTGAGAGAACGTAGGGAAGCAACTAGGAAGGCCAAGGCCTCCTTGGAATGAAACCTTTCAAGAGAGGTCAAGGGCAACAAAAAAAGGGCTTCTTCAAATATATAGCAAATAAAACTAAAACCTAAGGCAGTAAGTGTAAGCCCCCTGCTGAATGAGATGGGTGCCCTGAAGACAGAGGATACAGAGGAAGGAGAGATACTGAACGCCTTCTTTGCCTGTGTCTATACTTCTGGAGGCTTTCCTGATACCATGCTGCAGACTGCTGATGTCTCAGAGGAAGTTGAGACAAGAGAAGAGTTTGTTGATGAGGACTGGGTTAGGGATAAGTTGAGCAAACGAGATGTACATAAATCCATGGGCCCTGGTGGGATGCACCCACGAGTGCTAGGGGAGACAGCAGAAGTCATTGCTAAGCCACTGTCCATCATCTTTTCTAAGTTGTGGGAAAAAGGAGAGGTGCCTGGGGCTTGGAGGATAGCAGATGTCTCTCCAATCTTCAAAAAGGGTAAGAAGGCGGACCCAGGTAACTATAGACCAGTCAGCCTCACCTCCATCCCAGGAAAGGTGATGCAACAATTTGTACTAGAGGCTGTTTCCAGGCGCATCAAGGACAGGAGGGTCATTAGGGACAGTTAGCATGGTTTACCAAAGGGAAAGTCATTCTTGACCAACCTGATAGCCTTTTATAAGAGCATAACCAAGTGGATGGATGATGGCGAAGCAGTGGATGTGCATTCTCTTGACTTCAGGAAAACATTTGACACAGTCTCCCACAGCATCTTCATGACCAAACTGAAGCAGTATGATACTGATGATGAAGTAGTCAGGTGGATGGTTAGCTGGCTTCAGGATAGAAGCCAGAGAGTGGTAGCCAGTGTGACACAGTGTAGTTGGAGACCTGTATCTTGTCAAGTCCCCCAGGGGTCGGTACTGGGGCCAGTCTCATTCAATCTACCCATTAATGACTTGGGTGAGATATTAAAGTGCACTGTCAGCAAATTTGCTGATGACACAAAGCTGGGTGGTGTGGCTGACACCCCAGCAGGCTGTGCTGGCACTCAGCGAGATCTTGACAGGCTGGAGAGCTGGGCATGGGAGAAATGGAACAAACTATAATAAGGGCAGGTATAGAGTTTTGCGTCTGGGCAAGAAAAACCCCAGGTACCAGTATAGGTTGGGAACTGACCCGTTGGAGAGCAGTTTGGGAGAAAGGAACGTGGGGGTCCTGGTGAACAGCAGAATGATCATGAGCCAGCAGTGTGCTCTTGTGGCCAAGAGGACCAACAGCATCCTAGGGTGGATCAGAAAGGATATGGTTAGCAGATCGATGGAGGTTTTTCTTCCCTTCTAGTCTGCACTGGTGAGACCATATCTGTAGTATTGTGTCCAGTTCTGGGCCCCTCTGTTCAAGAGGGCATGGAGCTGCTGGAAGGAGTCCAGCGCAGAGCAACAACAATGATGAAGGATGTGAAACACCTTTGTTATGAGGAGAGGCTGAGGGAGCTGGGTGTGTTTAGCCTGTAGAAGAGGACACTGAGGAATGACCTCTTTAATGTTTAATGTTTCTAAATATTTGAGAGATGGTTGTCGGGAGAATGGAGCCAGACTCTTCTCAATGTCATCTACTGATAGGACAAGGGGCAATACGTGCAAGATGAAACATAGAAGGTTCCACATAAATATGAAAAGGTACGTGTTCACAGTGAGGGTGACAGAGCCCTGAGACAGGCTGCCCAGAGGGATTGTTGAGTCATATTCTCTGAAGACGTTTAAAAGCCACCTAAATATGTTCCTGTGCAACTTGGTCTAAGTGATTCTGCTGTGGCAGAGGGATTGAACTAGATCATCTTCGAGGTTCCTTCCAATTCCTGATGTTCTGTTATTCTGTGAAACTCAAACATTGTGTATTTTATCGTGTTAGTATTAATACAATCCTGTTACCTGAATGAGAATTTGAGCTAATAGTCGTATTTTAGGTGCTATGCCATCGTCAGAAAATCTGAAATGGAAAATTTTTAATTACTGTGGATGATCCTTTCTTTTGTCTTCTACTAGGGTTTTGCAAACTGCACAGTGTTTGTGATGCTTATTTTACTTGCTTAAAATTTCATCGAGAAACAATTTAAAATGTAATGGTTGAAGTGTAATAGGATCATTCCACGAGCAAATTACTTCTCAGAATTTCTCTTTATAAAATCCATTGTGTATCACTTGTGTAAAACAGAAATTCTTGTACTGTAGCTCAACTTCATGCTGTAGTTTAGTGACTCGTTAAAGAGAAAAACTCATTTTTCACTGCTGAAAATACTGTAGAAACAAAATGAGTTCTTACCAAATGATACTATTTTTTGTTTTGCAAAATTATATGTTATAGTGAATGCTTAGGGATGCATGTTCTATCTAAAGAAACAAAATGCTTTAAGAGTTTTTCTAGACAGTAGCATTTCTGTGACATTAGTGTATCTATTGATGCTGCAAGGCTTGCTTGTTTTGTGCATACTGTGATTATTATTTTCTAACAATGCTAAACTAGTAACCCTGAGACATTTAGTCTATTGTCACATGGATGCACTTAGTGCAAAAATTACTTTTAAGTATACATGGAATGTATTTCCAACATATCATGCAAAATTGGAGCTGATGTGTCTTTTAGTAAACAGTTTCTCGTTTCAAAATACTGTACAGTACAAAAATTATATGAGTAATAGCAGTAGTCAAATTACATCGTTGTAATTTTGTCTGTATATGAAAACTTTCTTAAACAATAAAAAGAAATTCCTTGTATTGTTTAAGGAGACCAGAAAATTAATCTTCATTAAATTAGGCATTTAGATGTATTCACAGACTTACAAAGTGATCTGAAAAAGTTGTTATTAGATGAGAAGTCTGGAGACGTCTGGAGCTACTAAACCTTCTCTTTTGCAAAATACACCATGAATGTGTTACCATGAAATGTTAATCTAATTATCAGAATTAGTGGTTTTCAAAATAAAGCTAATTCTACTGCACTGTTACAAAGAATTTTGTTTATCATGATGTAGAAATCTTAAATTTTATAATTAAATGCGTAAGAGATACTTAGACAAAATTGCACGGATTCCACAGCAAGTAAACTATCTGGTGTTCACGCTGCTGAATTGTGTACTTCATATACTCTGTAGCTAGAACAGATATCAGAGGCATGACTTCCTAACTGATACAAACACAAGGCAAATACAGTTTTGCCTGCTTTCACATTTGTGTAGCAAAATGCAGGAAGCAACCTAGCACAAACTGCTAAATAAATGTGTTTTGCTTCATGAGTCACAAATTATTTTTAAATAATAAAAATAATTGTGCTTAGTTTCTATTATGTTTCCCTTTTACAACCATTCTCTGCCTTTCCCCCAGAGTAACCTTTTCTGTAGGCCAGCTGTCTTCAGCAGCACTAACCCATTTGCTGATTCTTCGCAGTTCAACACTAACAAGGTTGGACGATGACGTACTCTGTCTGGTTTTGATTCATGAAACATTATCTGTGTGCTTCTTTGCTATTAGTGTCTCATGTCATTTAAGTTCTTTTATGCCAGTTTGAGTAAAATATTGATCTGATGAGAGTGTAAAATCTGTGTAGTGAATTAAATAGACATAAGAGTAAGCACATTAAAAAGATTTTGAAGTTTAAGTTAAAAAATGCCAGCTCCATTAATCATAGCCTGAATCTGAGAGCTACCAGAGAAGTAGGTTCTCAATTACAAAATCAGTTTCTATGATGTTAAAGTATCCACCTGAATATAACTCTCTCATCAGTGTGTGGTGTTTTGCATCTTTGTACTTAATTTTCTTTTTATGTGGTTAGGACTTTCCAGCTTTGGTATCTCTTTTTTGGTTTTTTCTTTTTGCATGAAAAAAAAAATCCCCAAAAAACTTTTGCAGCTTCAGTTTTATAATGCTGAGAACGTTTTTCCTCTGCTTCATGCACATTCTTTTAATGCACCATAGGCAGGATGCTGACATCCTTGAAAACGTGAAAAAGGAAAGATCTTTCTTTTGTGATTAACGCTTACTGCATGTTATTCGTATTTGGAATTCATATTCATGTTAGGGTTAATCTCTAAAACAAAAAAAAATAAAGTCTTAATTATTGTGTGCATGCATTTTCTAATTTAATAAAATATTTCTGTCTGGCAAGTAAATCTTGAGAGTGATTGTGCCCTTTGTTTTCTCATGTTGTGAAATATATTAGATGTACAAAAAACAGTAATGAAATGTGGTTTATAACTGCATGTGTGTTTTTGAAATTTGTCCTTGTGTGTTATAGTTCAGAGGAAAGGAAGTGAGAGTGTAACATAACTAATGGCTTGTATTGTCTACATTTTCCAACGTATTTCTGGAAAAAGTGCACATTGTTAGAGAAAACGTAATGTTTTTGCAGCTACTACTTATTTTCTTTTCTAACATTGAGATAAAAATGGCCTTTTGTCATCGCTGTCCATGTCTGATTAACTGTAGTTCATGTGTACTAAAAAATTTGCAGTATCAGAGTCCTTAATAACCCCTTAAATAATTTTGTCGCTTATAAACAGAGTTAATAAAGTTGCTGCAGTTAGTAAAATGAATGTGTAGTAGAAAATCGGTTATTAAGTAATAATGCTGAATATTGCCAAAGGGTCTGTAACGCAGATTGCTGTTTTCTGTTACTGTAGGAGGTACCAAATCCAATTAGGGTTACCTTCTGTTGCTCCCCAACTAACCCTTTTGCTCCCACACCATTCAAGGTTTGTCTTGATTCCAGTGAATGAGTCCTACCTTATGTGTGCTGTACAATTCATACATGACCTGTGAAATCATCTGGAGTACTGCTGCTTCTTCTGCATGTGCCTCCTTTGCTGAAAGTGAGATTGCTCCAAACTTACTGCCATTTTAAAAATTTGCTTGGCTGTGTCTGGAGTGACCCTGGTAGTCAAGTGGGTTCATGCACCATCGGATGCTTTGCATTTTTAATGAAATACTGTGCAGTGCCACACTGCAAGTATTTCATGAGTTAAAGCATTACGAGTTTTTTTGATGTGTGGCCCGATTCAGGGAGAAAAAGTCTTATGTGTATGTAACTGGGGGGGGACAGCTTCTGCTGCTGGTGATGCGTGAGCAGCAGGCTGAGTTTGGGAGGCAGGATATGGTCCACTCCACTCCATTGGCATTTTAGTAGCCTTTTTATCCTTCTCACAAAGGAGCTTTGCATTTACTTTCATTTTACTTTAATCAGACACATTCAGACTTATTTATGTATGCACAAAGGTAGAGAAAGAGCAAATTTGCTTGTCAAGCAGATAATGATGACTACAATTCATAAATACTAATGTCAGGATGTAGCTGTACATTCATGCTTTACAGATCTTCCATAGGTCCTTGACAGCAATTTTTTGTTTTGCTGTTTTTGACCATGTTGTCTATAATTTTGCACTGTTCTTGGCCACTGGCATTTAGCAAAAGTACCACTGAAGTGGTACATTAGTTTTGGTTTAAAAACACAGAGACTGCTGTAAGGTGTATTGATCTGGTCTGCTCTCATCTTGTAACCTCCTAGGTTTTTTCAGTATGTCATGTAGGTTTCTAACTAGAACTCCAGAAAGCACTCTGAAACATCACTGTTTCTAAAACTACTCTCTTAACATTTCTTTGAGGTAGAGATCTGTCACCAACTTTTCTCCACAGTGGATACAGACATTTTTGATGATAGAAAAAACACTGAATATTATGGAGTGTTGTTTCCACCCTACCCTAATTCTGATAGGTAACAATGTCTTCACTAGAACTTCACTGCTTCAGTTTAGGTTTATGTCTGCCCTGTAACTATTAGAATGCTAAAGTAAATTTGCATAAACTGAAAAGAATCTCTACATTAAGTGTTATCAAGCAAGTTTAGTCTCCTCTCAGTAGGATGGCATTGTTTAAGATTTGGAGCACAGGTCAATGTGACTGGTACAGTGATAGAAATAAATCATACAACATTTCTACTCATTTCATACAAAAATTACTGGATTGGGTGCTGTATGAAAACTTGCCACAATCCTGACTTGGTGACTTCTTAGTTGAGCTCCTAGAACAAGTTCCTGAGTGAAAGAAAAACATATTTGGACAGAAAGAGAATGAAGAATCTGAAATGGGATATGTGTTTTGTTTAAATCTTGCGAGTATTCAGGGATTGAAGGTCACTCACTCATTTTCCATAAGAGATGGAACCTAACTTAAATTTCTGTTTTATTAAATTGGTGACTTCCCAGTTTTTCAGCACCTTCAATTTTAATCAGGTTAAAATATTCCAAGGTAGATGTTACCCGTTTCACTAATGCTTGTGAAAAAGAAACTGTCTCAGTGTTTTTGGCACCCAAGAGGCACCATCTGAGATACTCTGTTTGAGCTTTTACTAACAATGGTAATGAAAGCTCAAATGATGAGAAACAAGATTATGAAGCTAGGACAACACCAGAAAATACTAGTGTCAGAAAAATAATGGTTTTCATGTAAACCATTTGCTGTTTGTGTAAACAGTTGGTCTGCCAGGTATCAAAGTCTCTTCGTCATGGAGAAGCTTCAAAATGATGTCAGGTGTAATTTCTTCCCTGCATGTTTATTTTGAGTAAGCCAAAATTGTGTAAATTACACACATTTATCCTAATGCCTGGTGAGAGTCCATGGCTTTTAGGAAAACTTAGGTGATTTGGGTGTTTATTGTATTGCAGTAGCCATGTGTTTATACGTCTCAGTTTTTTGTGAATATGGGTAGACGGTTTGATCAAGACCAAAAGTACTTCCTTGGGGATTCAATCTGCATGCTCCTTTATGTGATCTGCCCCGTGCAGCTTGTAGAGAAACAGTAAATAAGACAGAAGAAGTCCAGTTTCTGTGGATTCCTTCAGTTATCATCTGTTTCATTTTACTATTAAATTGTCCTTTTGGTTAATATGCCAGTTATTTACTTTTTTCCTACAGACATTTTGAAAGCACCAAGTTCTTTATTTCCTTTCCTTATATTTGGCTTTCAAACCATACAATAGGAAGAAATTATGTGCACTAGCTTTTAAAAGTAAAATTGCATAGAAGTCTTTTACAAGTATGGCATTTCAAAAATATCCAACAAGTCTTCATAAGAGACTTTTTATAAAATGTAAAGTGGCACATAAAACTTTACTGAATTGGGCTTTTATTGTGATTTCCGTTTGCTTCCAAACAATATTGGAGTGATGTTACTTATTTCTTACCTGGTGTTTGTTTCTATCTTTGATCTCTTGCAGCCTTTCTGTGCTGTGTTACTAATTTAGAATTCCAGCTGCTTGATATTTAAACTTCAAAGCCATAGTCATTGCCATTTCAACATTGTTGTGTACTAGTTTGCGATGCACAGAGTCTGTATCTGCTTAGTCATTGTTTTTCTTTTTCTCCACAGGCATTCAGTCAGTCTGATTTAGAGCCAGAAAAGGCTTCGCGCTGTAACTTTCCTCTGCCCCCTCCTTCAGCATTTTCCAGAATGAGCTGTGATGTTGCCCAGTCACCTTCCAGCATAGTCCCAGATGATGTGGAGAATGAAGATGAGTTTGGTTACAGCTGGAGTAAGTTTGTCATTTTGGATAATGTTTGAAATGTTCAGTGCAGAAATGGCACTGTAGCAGAAGATACGGGATGTGGGGGGTTCAGTTTGAATACTTTGTTCTCTTTGTGGTTTGGGTGTTAAATGTTACTGTCAGCTTCCAGTTCTGCTTTGGCAGATGCACATGATGAAATATTAAAACTAATTTACTCTTTTCCATTGCACAACAGTCTCTTTTTCTGCATGGCCCAAATACTTTCATACGTAGGACTACTTGAAGAATGTCAGTGTCAGTGATGGAGGGTAGAATATTGCTTTCTTGGGTGAAAATTTGGGTTTTTTTAAGAGAAGTTAAAAAGAAAGCAAAAAAACCTCAAAACATTGTTATAAGTCACCAAACGCTTAGCTTAAAAGAAAATATAGACTTAAAATTTTGTGATCCAGTTTAGAATTATTCTGTCAGCTACTGCCCACTGGATACTGATCTTGACTCTAGGTAACTTGTGAACCTTTCTAATGTAAATGCAACCTCTGCTGCCCACACTTTCACATTTAGAAAAGATCATGCAGCGCTATGGAAATCTGCCGGGAGAGCTACACATGATTGAGCTGGAAAAAGGAAAGACGGGTCTGGGACTTAGTCTTGCTGGTAATAAAGACCGATCCAGGATGAGTGTCTTTATAGTGGGAATTGATCCAAATGGAGCAGCTGGCAAAGATGGCAGGTTACAGATCGCAGATGAGTTGCTAGAGGTGAGTTTTTGTAATTTATACTGAAAATCAAACATACTGACTTGGACTGCACCAAAAATCTAGATTCTTGCTGCAATACGGATGTCCTTCAGTGGACTTTGAAATCCCCAAGTTACCCATGTTGACATCACTGTGCTACCAGATTTTTGTTCTGGAATATGCCCAAATACTTGGTAGCTGGGATTTTTCTTTCCTGTTTACAGTCGCACTAAAGTTATGTGTACTTAAAATAGATAAAAATATGGATTGCAGCAAGGTTGGGTTGTGGAGATGTATGGAAGGAGCAGTACATTGAGGACTGTTGAAAATACTGAAGCCCTTTAGTCCATGGTTTCTAATTACTTCTCTGCTTCCCATAAGTGTGCTAATATCAGAATATATTTTATGTAATATATAAAATGGAAGTTAAATGGAGAAAAAGTGACACAGCCATTTGTATGATGTCCTTGAATCTCAGAACCCATTTGGACTGTTTTCCAGTGGCTTTGTGGAGAGACTCAGCTGCTTGAATGAGCAGCTAACATTCCCAGTTTGTATGTGAGCTTAATATATATATTACCTCAGTTCAGTTGACGATACTTTAAGAGGCAGTCTCTGCTACAGTTTTTCTGAATTTTCAATAGCAGCGTGTAACATCAGCCTCCCAGAAATGCTTCGTATATCTTCAAAACTGAGCGTGGAGATGTTTGAGGAACTGTTGGGAAGATGGTACGGGGAGAGGAATGGTGAAACTGCTTAAAGCTTGAGGGAGACAAAATAAACAACCTAAGTTGATGTTTGGAGGCTAGGTGACAAACCAAGGGATTTGTGGCAGTGTGAGCTGAGTCTCAGGGAGGCACATGCTAGTTGTGAGTCCAGTATTACCTGCTAGATTGTTCTCTTAATTAATACTTCTGTGTTTAAACTCTTGGTATTGCAGATGCTGAATCACAGAATCACAGAACATTAGGGATTAGAAGGGACCTTGAAGGATCATTAAATCCAATCCCACTGCCAGGGCACGATCACCTAGACCAAGTCGCACAGGTGGATTTTAAAAGTCTCCAGAGAAGGAGATGCTACAACTCCCCTGGGCAGCCTGTTCCAGTGCTCCATCACCCTCACTGTGATGAAGTTCCTTCTGATATTTTTTCACACCCATTGCCCCTCGTCCTATCACTAGATGACATCGAGAAGAACCTGGCTCCATCCTCCTGACACCCACACTTCATGTATTTGTAAATATTAATGAGGTCACCCCTCAGTCTCCTCCAAGCTAAAGAGACCCAGCTCATATAATTAAAATACATTGAAACATCTGTCTCAAGTCTTCTCTCATATGATTCCTTGCTTACTGTCCACACTGTGAACTTGGGTACTGATGCTATGAAATTGTCTCAACCTCTTCCAAAAAGAGGCATTTATTTGTTATGATTAGAATTTCCCCTTGTTTTATTAATGGGAAGTTGAAATAAATGATATCTCAAGTCAACCTGCTGTAAAGAATGACCTTTTTTAGCACTGTGATAATGTTAATCTGAAATCAGACTATAAGGAATTTTTTACTGGAAGAAAACAATGACAGTAAGACACTCTTTTAGTTTAGTATGGTTGATGTGGACTAGATGGTCTTTCAAGGTCCCTTCCAATCCCTGATGTTCTGTGATTCTGTAAATACTGGATATTTTAAGGCTTAAAGATTAGTTCAATGGAAGGAAAATGTTTTGAGAAATAATTGCTACTTTCCTTTATATAGATAAATGGGCAAATACTGTACGGAAGGACTCATCAGAATGCTTCCTCAATAATCAAGTGTGCACCATCTAAAGTAAAAATAATCTTTATCAGGTAAGTTCTGGTTAAAATTTAGCTACAGAGGTTAATTTTAAATACACACAAGTTTTGCACAAGTTTCTGCTTTTAAATTTTGGTAAGGTCATCATGCTTTTAAACAGTTTAAAATACTTGTGCTTGTTAACTAGTCTTGAGCTTTCTGGTTTGATATTTTCACTGTGCATGGGAGAAAAAGTGCTGGATTAAAACAAATTCTAAAAAATATGATGATGTATTGCTACATTCTTACTAAATTCTCTAACTGAATCTATTCTAGAAATAATGATGCAGTAAATCAGATGGCTGTTTGCCCTGCTGAATCAGTAGAGTCATCACAGTGTGCTTCAGTGACACTTCAACATCAAGAGGTAAGACAGATTTTTGGTTTTCCTTATTTGGCTGAGAAACAACAGTGTTCTGGATAGAAGAGTGCCCTGTATGATTAGCAAATACTGCAAAAGAAAAAAAAATCCAAGGAAAAACAAGTTCAGTTTTAGTAAAGCTGCTATTCTCAATTCAGTTTTGTATTCAGCTGGGAAGTAAACTTACCATTCCATGAATGGGGTTCTTTAGCCATTTAAATGAATCCGGGAAATCGTCAGACCCTCTCTAAGTGGTCGTGCACTACTTTATTCTGAATATAGTTATGTATTTATTTTCTATCAGATTGATGTCAGTGGTGCAAACTCCAGTGCCGGTTCTGACTTTGGTTCATGTAAGAATATTCAGTATGTGGAACTCCCTAAGGTATGTGCTGAAAAACACATTTACATCAGCCAGATTGGTGTTCACTGTCTTGCTCTATAATGCTTTATAATGCTGTAAGTTAGAGACTTCTAGAGTTCTTCTTTTCCTGTTTGTGAATGGATCTCAAAGTTTTCTCAGTATAAACAGTGTCTTTGGCATCCTCATGGATGTCTTTTTGTAAGTTTTCCAGTTGCTCTGTGTGTCTGCAAGAAGTCACTGCCTTTCTTATCTTCAAATATTTCAGCAAGCAGCTGCTGATGATGCCTCTGGTAGAACTCAGTTGTACCGAGTAAACAAATCAGCAGATTATAAGCACCAGATCCTTCACAGAATCACAGAACATTAGAGATTGGAAGGGACCTTGAAAGATCATCTAGCCAATCCCCCTGACACAGCTGGATCACCTAGACTAAGTAGCACAGGAACATATCCAGGCGGTTTTTAAATGTCCCCAGAGAGGGAGACTCCACAACCCCCTGGGCAGCCCATTCCAGTGCTCTGTCATCCTCACTGTGAAGAAGTTTCTTCTGATATTTATATGGAATCTCCTGTGTTCCAGCTTTATACCCATTGCCCTTGCAAAAAACAATTTAGTGGAAATAGTGCATCTGAGAGAAAATTGTCAGGCGTTCTAATAACTCTGAAGCTTCCAAATTGTGGTGGAAAAACTACTGCTACTGCTTATTGACAGTGAGAAGACAGAGAGAAGTGAACTGTTTCTGAGTTTATCTCCTTTGAAGGCAAGTAGCCTTCGATTATTAACCAGGAAAATCCTCCTACACATATAATCATAGAATCATTACGGATTGGAAGGGACCTCAAAAGATCATCTAGTCCAATCCGCCTGCAACAGCAGGATCACCTAAACCAAGTCACACAGGAACCCGTCCAGTTGGGTCTTGAATATCTCCAGTGAGAGAGACTCCGCAACCCCCCTGGGCAGCCTGTTCCAGTGCACCGTCACCCTCACCGTGAAGAAGTTCCTTCTCAGGTTGATGGTATTTGGGTAATTTGTTCTAGATCAAATTCAATTAGGCAGATTTCACTGCCACTAACGTTTGCTCATTTCACAAAAGGAGCATACATTTTTCCATCCTCGGTGTTTTCCACTCCTGTGTGCACTTTTTCTGTGGTTTCAAGTAATCATTATTTAAGCTATTGCATCAAGTTTTGATTACCTTAGTTTGTAGTGTCAAAATATTTTGGATTTCTTCCTCCTACTTGCGAATGTAACAACTGAATTACATTTGACTTTGTTTCAATGGAATGGATTTGAATTTAGAAGTGTCTCAGACATATCTTGGTAACCAGTATACTGTGATTCTGTGATGTACTGTTTGTTGATTAGTAAGAATAGATTAGTTTAATATAAAAAGTATTGATAGTTTAATATAAAAAGTATTGATAGATTGTGAAAACTTGAACTTCTGTTATGTTTGCAGGCTTAACTAGTCTTCAGTGAATGTATTCTAACATCTGATAAACACAGTCCATAACCATTTGCTTTTTTTTTGGTTGCTCTAGGATCAAGGAGGCTTTGGAATTGCCATTAGTGAAGAAGACACAATTAATGGAGTAGTTGTTAAGAGCTTAACAGATCATGGCTCGGCAGCAAAGGTGTGAGAGCATTTAAAATCCAAACAGGGGTTGACAAATAGGTTTTGGAGTAACAACCACAGCTTACCTTTTTTTTTTTTTCTCCTATGTTGTTTCCAGGATGGACGCATTAAAGTTGGAGATCAGATCCTGGCAGTGGATGATGAAATTGTTGCAGGATTTCCAGTGGAAAAGGTACTTTTGATTAAATGTCAGGAATCTTGCAGCAATCACACCACATAATGTAGGAGGTGATTGTGTCTTAAACTAATTAGGTTCTTGACTATCCTTTTACTTCAGTTTCAAAGCTGCTAAATAGAAAAGGTTTGCAGGAACTGCCTGAGTAAGGAAACTATTACACAGTAAGATAAAGCCTGAATTTAAAGTTCAGATTCTGTTTTACATTAACACACAGAGGTAGGTGAATTGCCTACCTCTGGTACAAGGGTGATTTTTATTTTTTTCCCCTGTGGTACAGATCTGATGACTGAAAGGATCTGAGAGCTGTGAACTGTTAATCAGTAATTACTTTCTAGTTACTCCACTTTAAAAGTATAAGAATAATATAAGTATAATAAAATTAATGTCTGTAAATTTACGTGGGCAAGCTGCAATCAGTGATGCAGGTCACAAACTGTGCATGGGGAGTGTGGGTAGTAATGATCTCACTATATTCAAAGTCTGGTATTTCAATACTTTGTAATAAATTGTCTCCGTTCCTATATAAGAAAATTTATTTTTTACATCTAGCTCTGCAAACTCAGCGTGGGTTCTGTAATGAACCAAGGAAAACCTGCCTTGCTACCAAGAAAAGCGATTCTTTGGGCCTGATCAGATCACTTTCTGTTTGTTAAAGGGTACTTAGGAGAGCATCCGTCTTAACTTGTTCATGTGCTGCTATTTCTGAAGCAGTAAGAGGAAGAGACAGTGAAGTTGTTTGCAGAGACGTGGTAGGATTTTGAAGAAAGGACGGATTAACTAATTTCTGAAGTATAATTTACTGAAATGTAAAGTCTTGAGAGGATTTGGTGTCTTCTGTGAGGGGATTTTCAGTATCAGTTTAAACCATATTTTGTGTTAAGCCCTAATGTCATTCTTTACATAGTTCAGATAACATTTTCACATTTTCCTTCCAACTGTGCAAATGATCAAGAAGTTGGAGTGGCAGTAGCACATTTCATTAAATCATTAGATGTTTTGTCATTGACTCTGTGAGATCAGAATTGGGCTTCACTCGAGCATTAAAATACTAGCTCTCAGATTCTTTTCTAATAATTTCTATAAAAATGGTGTTTGTTCCAGAGAAGCCATGAAAAGACTAATGATCTCATCTGGTATGACTGATAGTAATATTACTCAGGTCTGACCCACAGTTAACTCTCTTGCAGTTTCTTAAAAAAATGTCAACAGTTGTCTTTGTTCATTACCAAAAAAAAACCTGTGGGTTTGTGATTTGCAGCTCCAGTTTGCAGAACAGTTATGCTTTGTTTTTGTTTTACAGATTAATAGTCCAGTTACACTTTTCACTAGCTTTTTTCTTTTGTCATTCAGTTTATACATCTCCTGAAGACATCTAAAACTACGGTGAAGCTTACAATCAACTCAGCAGAGACAGATATGACGTCAGCAGCACCAGTCCCTTCCAGCATTGCCTCAGCAGAGAGGAGGAATATACAACTGCCAGCAACTATTCCCCCTTCAAGCTCACCAGAACCAGAATCAGTTAAAAGTAAGGTTTCCCTTGTATGTTGTCTTCACTGTGACTGTGACATAAAAATGCAGAAAGAGATTGTAAAAAGGTTTCTTTCTGAATGCACACAGCTGTCTTCCAAGTTGGCGTTTTCTAGTACTTCCATATGGTAGATCCAGTGCTATGTGGGCAATTTTTGTCCTTACAGTAATGCAAGTTCTGATGAGATCTTTCAGTTCTTCAGTTCCTGTGTGTCATGTCCGGTTTATGCCCTCTGGACAGAATTGGTATACTTAAGCCTTCACTCCCTTACTTAGCTCAAACTAAACATGAGCAGTTGCTCATACATGCTAAGAACTTGTATAGCAGAGCAGTATCATAGAATCACAGAGTCGTAGAATCATTACAGATCGGAAGGGACCTCGAAAGATCATCCAGTCCAATCCCCCTGACACAGCAGGATCACCTAGACCAAGTCACACGGGAACACATCCAGGCGGGTCTTGAACATCTCCAGAGAAGGAGACTCCACAACCACCCTAGGCAACCTGTTCCAGTGCTCTGTCACCCTCACTGTGAAGAAGTTCCTTCTCAGGTTGATGTGGAACCTTCTGTGTTCTAACTTACAACCATTGCCCCTTGTCCTATCACTAGGTGACACTGAGAAGAGCCTGGCTCCACTCTCCTGACACCCAGCCTTCAAGTACTTGTAGACATTGATGAGGTCACCCCTCTGTCTCCTCTTTTCCAAATTAGAGAGACCCAGCTCCCTCAGCCTCTCTTCATAAGGGAGGTGCTCCACCTCCTTCGTCATCCTTGTTGCCCTATGCTGGACTTGACTAAACTGTTTTATACTCTCACAGAAACTTTACTCTTATAAAGTCTTACTTGTCCTTCTGATTCCCTTCATAGACCAAGACTCTTAATTTTGAGATGTTCTGTTCATACAGAATGTATTTCTCATGCTGTACATGAGCATTTCCATGAGCATGAACAATAACAGAACCTTGGACTTCCGGAGGGCAAAATTCAATTTGTT